>CAUJNA010000025.1:924469-1062033 GCA_963377175.1 Effrenium voratum | reverse complement strand
TGCACTTCCCCTTTGCTCCCCATTATTTCCCGCAAACAACACTGTTGTTCCAGCGTTTTTGCAAAGATGATGTCCAAAAACACAGAGGTTTTCTAGATTTTCGGCAAAAGGATGCAGGAAGCCCAAGCCAGCAAAAAAGCCGGCAGGGGGAATCGAGCCTGGGACCCCTGTTTTGCGACACCGGACACCGGGTCCCCGAAGACTACGTTTAGTGGAACGTCATCAAATTGCCGCGCGGTCCTTGGGGGGGGGGGGGGGGGGCCCCCCCCCCCCCCCCCCCACGTATCAGACGTCGGGTGGGGGGGGGTTAGGGGGGGGGGTTATCCTCTATCCTCTCTTAGGTGTCCGACACGCCGAGCAATGTCGGCGGATTATCCTGTACGAGATGCCTCCGTCATGTTTGCGAGTTCTTAAACTTGCATTGCTAAACGAACACTGGGCCGAACTTCAATATTGAAGTCATAGTCATAGTCTTTCTTCCGGGCTTTGAGGGACAAATACGTGACAGGCTCTTGACGTGTGAGGAAAAAACCATTTGAGTTCTGCCTGCGTCACTGCCGCACGAGATCCACCAAGATATCCTTGGCAACACTTGCGTTGTTGTGATTACCTTTTGAAGTTACTCCCGTGCAGATTCGCGTGGAACCCAAACACATCTCGTGAATCGTCTAGAGGTGTCATGCAGAGGAGTAGTCCCGGGGCGTGGGCGACGGAGCCACGCCAGGAGAAAGGCTTTTACGAGTGGCAGGGGCTCTCGGGACCACGGGATGGACTTACCACGGAGACAACATTTTTGGATGTGTCCTAAAATGGGGGGATTGCTCCCCTATTTTCACATGGAACTTAAACAAGGGGTCCCCAAAACGGAGTTGTGATTATTCGGCTGCCCTTACTGCAGAAGTTGGTCGTGCTGGTGGTCATGTCGCGTTGCAAGGTCTGGCGATGCGCCGCGACCAGAGACTACGCACCTCAGCCATGACTTGAGAGCGGAGGGAGGCTGCGCTGAGCCCTCTTTTTCGCAGCGCTCGACTCATTAGATGGTAATGGTCTGAGTTGTTGAACCGAGGTCAGAGTGGTACTTGGATGGCGCAGCACAAGAGTCCAGCCACGTGGAAGCAAGCGGTCTTATGTCGACCTGTTTCTGTTAGCGGCGCTAGCGTCTCCAATATGCCAGGACGGCTTGGGCCTTGGATGGTTGATGAAACCTTCAACGAAGTCCTCCAACGACAGTTTGCCAATTTGCATGTGCGCAATACCCAATCTCGCTTAACTTTCGACCATGACTCGAGAACAATCATGCCGCCATTTGTAAAGCTGCCGAACTATCTCCAGCTCACCCGAGCTAAAACGCGCACCCACGATGAAGGCCTCTGGGGATTCTCCATTTCCCGTTTGTGAACCATAGCGAGTTTCCCAGGCAACGTTCACCCTTCGCGGACGGCCGGGTGATCCTTTCTAGACTTGGCAAAAGCATGTGACCCTGAGTGAAGTTTCCCTCCGGGAATTATATTGACCAGGGCTCCCTGTATTTATCCTTTTGGTGTTTTTAGACATTGCGTTTTTTTTCTTCCCCCAAGTTAAAAGGACTCCTTTTTGGTGGGGATAGTGAGCCCTGTTGACCAGCTCCCCCTGAATTCATAGGATCTCACTGAATTCTTGCTGGGCTAGGACCCCATCCCCCGAGGACATGGCGGCAAGCAGCCGGAGACCACGCCGAGACCAAGCTACCGGGGATGGGATAGGGAACGTAGGGTTGCAGTGTCCTTTCTGGTTGCACTATATAGTTGGTTTCCAAATGGATGGATTTGGTTTAGTTTGGTTGTATGCATCGCCAGCGAATTTGTTGCAAGGACCTACCATGGCCAAAGCAAAACTCAATGGCTGTGCAAGATGGTTTTCAGGTTGCGATGCCACACATCCAAACTGGTAAGCTTTTGGGAGGGGCTGGGGGCTCAGACAACTTTGAAGCCATTTCTCAGGGATTTGGAGAGGACAAAACGGCAAAGGGAAATCTCAGGGAGAGAAGCATCAAACAAGGCCGAGCACCAGCATGAGCCTCTTTGGCCGAGGTCTTACTGTGAGCCATTGGCACTGATGTTTGTTTTTGAAGAAAAAGCCGACACCAGAAATTTGTTGACCAACAGTCTGTCCTGAGTGTTCAGGACCCAGAAGCAACTGGAGGGTCTCACCCCGATCGCTTTGACCACCTATTGGCACGGCAAATCTCATACGTATAGCTATGGATTTTAGGATGATGTCCACCCAAGGGTCCCCAATTAAAATTCATGCCCATGCTGGTTCTGCTTTGATGAATTTCAGTCTGTTGCCTTCACCAGCTCGAGCGCCATAGCCGGAGATATTGAGTCATGGCTTTCGCTGGTGGACTGGTTGTCTCCATTTTGGTTGACCATTGCAAGGTCACACACACACACATTGACACCAGTTCAAGTCCAGGTTCCAAAAAGCGGCAAGGGGGTCGAGCCCAAAATCTCCACTTCCCCGAGCTCTCCCATTTCAACCAGCGAAGCTGCGAAATGAATTTCTCAGGTCAGAGTGGTTCATGGACAACGTCATGAAGCGGAGCTCGGAAGGCGGAACTAGAGTCCGCAGAATGCATATGGAGTTATGATTATGGGTTCACTCAAAACTGAAGGACCCCAACTGTAATGGACACCCTCCGATTTATTTATTGTTCGCCCAACTTGGCCTTATCCTGGGGCGGGAAATCCCATGCCCGCATTCAGCATGGGATCTTGAGCTAAGCCGAGCAGAAGGCTGAGATATGCCGTAAATAAACCCGAGATATGCCAGGGGTCAAAATAAGCCTTGGACTTGTTGTTTGTTGCAAGTGTGTAGGGCAAGCTGATCTTAGCACCCTTGGCATGAGGCAATTGAATTATGTTTCCAGACTCTTAGCCATGTATCGCGGACGGGGGCTAAAGGAGCTTTCCCATGATGATGGTCCCTTGGTTGGAGCCCGATCAGAATACAGAATGATCTTCACTTGCTAATGTGAAGTGTTTCTCAGAATTTCCGATTTTCAGGGTATGCAGATGCTCACCAAAAAGTTGTGCAGAGCTACTGGTCAGTTCAGTTGCTTCAGTCGGCTCCCATTCTTGGAACCGTCACACTCCGGGTAACAGTTTTTTTCTCAATTCCTCAGTTCCGGGACTTTAGTCGCTTTTTGGGTTTGGACATGTTTGGACCATTTGGTGGTATAAGAAAAAATAAACATTACACCAGCCTCGACCCCAAACAGCAAAAAAACATGACAGGTCTGCATAACCCAAAACAGGCTTGTCTCCTTCATGTAAGGTGCGAAATTGAGTAGCTTGTGTGAGCAACACATAGTTACAATCAGTCCATGTATGTCCCTGTAGGAAGTCCCCTTTTTTGGGAAGAGGACACATCGGGTCCATCCATCTCCTTGACGCCGGGTAAACGCATCGATGTTGTTCATCGACTTCGAGGGGGAAAATGCCATGAAGGCTGCGGGGATTCGGGGTGAATCAACCTAACACCTGGCATTAATCAAAGGAAGTTTCGGACACTCAATGCACTTTTCCATCACCGCAGCATTTGGTGGCCGTCTCGCTACTCTGCTGAAACTCGCGCATCAGTCTCAGCAGCTTGCGGCCGAGACTGGACACATGCCACTTCTGGTTGCTATCTTCTTCTCGAGCTCGGCTAAAGGTCTTGCCACAAGCAAAGCAAGAGAGCACTTGCATAAACTTGCAGACTGCGCCTTGTAGCGTTACGGCCGGGACATCCTCGCCTAGCAACGCAGACACACGCCGCGCCAAATTGGCAAGCGTCTGCAAAGGTGCCCGTTTGGCGCGCACCTCTGTCACCCGGCACAGCTCCACAAAATCCTCAGTGTTTGAGCCGGCAGTAGCTTGGCGCGCGCCGCATGCCCCCAAGACGGCCAACGTACCAATGCTGGCTGCGCAGTGGACACCACCAGCTTGGCCGGGTTCATCTTGGAGTTGGTGCTTGTGGTTCGCAGATTGGTGTTCACATGTGTGGTGGTGAACGTCCGGCGGCCGTCATTCCAACGCACGCCGCTGGCAACAACTTCTGGGCCTTGCGTTCACTCAGCTCCAGCAGCACTGTAATCAACTGGCCGGGTTCGTGAACTGTTTCCAAGTTGTCAAGGTCAGCGAAGTAGGTTGCCAGCAAAAGGCTCCTATGCATCAACCAAGTTTTTCGAGGAGAAACTCTTATGAGCTAATGGTTCGGCCGGGGACCCGACTCACCTTGGAGCGCGGGCCCCCCCCTTACGATGCAACAAGATGATAAGCACGCCTGCTTGACTGTGTGTTCGCTCGTCCCTCTCTGCAATAGGACCAGATCTCCAAGAGCAGGTAACCAGGAAACCACCAGGCCAGGAAGCCCCTCTGCGATTGGCAAAACGGCTCTTGTTGATGGGGCCCAAAAAGAAACCATCAAACACGGCGGCGGCGTTAGCAGCTCTTATTAGAATGCGCAGCCACCGAAAATGTGTCGAAACATGGCCATGACCGTGTGTCCTTGTTGCAATCACCACATTGAGCACCAGAGCCGCCGTTCCGTAATGTTTACTTGGGGAGTTCGCCACGCACGCAGAGTGTCCAGCAGCCCCGAAACCTTTTGCTTCAACGGGCCGGAATCGGTGGAAGCTGCGCACGGCGCCAGGTACTCCTAGCAAGTTCTCTGCGCAAGTTCCTCTGAGCAGGTTGTTGGCGCGAGTTCCTTTGAGCAAGTTCTCCAAGCAAGTTCTTGGCGCAAATTATCTGAGCAAGTTCTCTCAGGCAAGTTTCTCTGAACAAGTTTCAATGAGCAAGTTGTCTGAGCAAGCTCTCTGCGCGCAGCGCTTGCCGCAACACACTGCAACTTCCCAGCGCAACTCGCTACTGCAACTTGCTAGCGCCACTTGCTGGTGCTACTTGCTAGTGCTACTGGCTCGTGCATCTCGTTAGCGCTATCTTGCTCGTGCTACTGGCTTGCGCCATTTACTCGCTAGTGCTACTTGCTAACGCAGCTTGCTGGTGTCATCCCTGAGGTCTTTCGCAGCGCTCCTACATCCCTAGCATCATCAGTCGCCTAGAGCCCCCTCCCCCCGGCCCCTGCTCCATTCCAAGTCAGTTCTGGCTCTGCTGATGTGACAAGGATGCGAACCAGTCAGTTTGGCTGCTGATGCGCCACAAGCATGCAAACCAAAATACGGCCACTTGGCTGGGCTCTGCTGGTCCGCCACAAGGATGCAAACCAGGCTCTGCTCATGCGCCACAAGGATGCAAACCAGTCAGTTACGGCCACTTGGCTGGGCTCTGCTGATGCGCCTGCAAACCAGTTTAGTCCACATTGCGCAAATTAGTCAGTTACGGCCACTTGGCTGGGCTCTGCTGGTGCGCCACAAGGATGCAAACCAGTAAGTTAAGGCCACTTGCCTGGGCTCTGCTGATGCGCCACAAAGTGCTGCTGCGCCAAAAGGATGCAAACCAGTCAGCTAAGCCGCTTGGCTGGGCTCCACAAGGATGCAAACCAGTCAGTTACGGCCACTTGGCTGGGCCCTGCGATGCAAACCAGCCACTTGGCTGGGCTCTCCTGATGCGCCACAAGGATGCAAACCAGTCAGTTGCGGCCACTTGGCTGGGCTCTGCTGATGCGCCACAAGGATGCAAACCAGTCAGATAACGCCACTTGAACTCTGCTGATGCGCCACAAGGGTGCAAACCAGTGAGTTACGGCCACTTGGCTGTCGCGCCACAAGGATGCAAACCAGTCAGTAAGGTCACTTGGCTGGTCTGCTGTGCACCGCAAAGATGCAAACCAGTCAGTTAAGGCCACTTGAAAAGGCCGCTTGGCTGGGCTCGCCACAAGGATGCTCGGCTGATGCGCCACAAGGATGCAAACCAGTCAGTTGTGGCACTTGGCTGGGCTTTGCTGATGCACAAGGATGCAAACCAGTCAGTTACGGCCACTTGGCTCTGCTGATGCCCCACCAGGGTGCAAACCATGCAGTCAGTCACTTGGCTGGGTGCGCCGCAAGGATGCAAACCAGTCAGTTAAGGCGTCTGGCTGGGCTCTGATGCGCCACAAGGAGCCACTTGGCTGGGCTCTGCTGCTGCGCCACAAGGACGCAAACCAGCCAGTTACGGCCACTTGGCGGGGCTGCGCTGATGCGCCACAAGGATGCAAACCAGTCAGTTACGGCCACTTGCCTAGGCCCTTCAAGGATGCAAACCAGTCAGTTACGGCCACTTGGCTGGCTCTGCTGATGCTCCACCAGGGTGCAAACCAGTCAGTCACTTGGCTGGGTGCGCCACAAGGATGCAAACCAGTCAGTTAAGGCGTCTGGAAATAAACAAGTCAGTTACGGCCACTTGGCTGGGCTCTGCTGATGCGCCGCGACAAGGATGCACACCAGTCAGTTAAGGCCACTTGGCTGGGCTCTGGGATGCTCTGCTGATGCGCCACAAGGATGCAAACCAGACAGTTGTGGCCGCTTGGCTGGGCTTTGGTGATGTGCCACAAGGATGCAAACCAGTCAGTTGCGGCCACTTGGCTGGCTCTGCCTGCTGATGCGCCACAAGGATGCAAACCTGTCAGTCACTTGGCTGGGATCTGCTGATGCGCCACAAGAATGCAAACCAGTCAGTTAAGGCTACTTGGCTGGTCTGCTGATGCGCCGCAAGGAAAGAAACCAGTCGGGTCAGTTAATGCCAATCTGATGCGCCACAAGGAGCCACTTGGCTGGGCTCTGCTGATGCGCCACATGACAAGGATGCAAACCAGTCACAGTTACCGAGCTGATGCGCCACAAGGATGCAATCCAGTCAGTTACGGCCACTGGGCTAGGCTCTGCTCATTCGCCACAAGGATGCAAACCAGTCAGTTTCGGCCACTTGGCTGGGCTCTGCTGATGCGCCGCAAGGATGGAAACCAGTCAGATATGGCCACTAAGGCCCCAGCTGGGCTCTGCTGGTGCATCACAAGGATGCAAACCAGTCAGTTAAGGCTGCTTGGCTGGGCTCTGCATGGCTCTGCTGATGCGCCAAACCAGCCCTGAATGCGCCACAAGGATGCAAACCAGAATGCGCCGCAAGGATGCAATCCAGTCAGTTACGGCCACTTGGCTGGGCTGCGCCGATGCGCCAGAAGGATGCTAACTTGAAACCAAGAAGCGCGGCGCTGGCTTTCAAAAAGCAGCTCAGAATCCTGAGCAAAGCAATCAGGCGGATGTAGATTTGTTTATCGAGCACGAAATGGACACTTGTAGGCTCGACAGGGCTCTGCTTATGCGCCACAAGGATGGAAAGCTGCGCTTGGCCAAGAAGTGCGGCGCTGGCTTCCACACAGCAGCTCAGTGTCAGCCGGATGTCACGGTATTTGTTCAGCTGATGCGCCACAAGGCTGCAAACCTGCGCTTGACCAAGAAGTGTGGCACTGGCTTCCCAAAAGCAGCTCAGAATCCAAAGCAATCATCCGGATGACAGTATATTTGTTTTTCGAGAAAATGGACACATTTAAGGCTTGACAGAGCTCAGCTGATGCGCCACAAGGATGCAAGCTTGCACTTGACCAAGAAGTGCGGCACTGGCTTCCAAAAAGCAGCTCAGTATCAGCCGTACTTGTCTATCGAAACCAGTCTACATATTTAAGGCTCGACAGAACTCTGCTGATGCGCCGCAAGGATGCAAACCTGCACTTGACCAAGAAGCGCGGCACTGGCTTCCAAAAAGCAATCAGCCGGATGTCACTATATATTTGCTGTTTTTTTTATCAAGGAGACAGACATATTAAAGGCTCGACAGGGCCCTGCTGGTGCGCCGCAAGGATGCAAACCTGCACTTGGCCAAGAAGTGCGGCGCTGGCTTCTAAAAAGCAGCGCAGTTTCCTGAGCAAAGCAATCCGCCGGATGTCACGATTTGTTTGTTTATCGAGAAAAAAGGACATATTTAAGGCTCGACATGCTTGCTTCTAGCTCCAACGATGCTCCACAAGAATGCAAACCTGCGCTTGACCAAGAGAGAGGCACATCCTTTGCACACAGGCTAACAGCAAAATCTGCGACATGCCCTTTCCCGTTAAGTGGTCCCTGCTGACTTGTCGAATCTATGTTTCAGCTGCTGCCACGTGAGCCCAAGGGAGCCAAACGCCGGTTACTGGATGCCAAGCAAGCCAGGTCAGCCTCAAAACTGGGCAAGAAGAAACAGGTTCAGTTGGTTTTGCCCGGGACCTTGATTTTTCCTGTTGAGGGCTGTAAGCAGGAAAACAGCCAGCTGGCAGCAAGCAAGGTCAGCCCCAAAACTTGCAAAGAAGAAGCAGCTTCAGCTTGTTTTGCCCGGGACCCTGTTGAGGGCTGTAAGCATTCAACAAACAGCCACCCAAAACTCGCAAACAAGAAGCAGCTTCAGTTAGTTTTGCCCGGGACCATCCTTTAACGCAGAGACTGGGAGAGAGAGGGAGAGAAGCGGGAGACACGACGACCGCAGAGGCTGGGAGACACAGAGGACAAGACCCCGGCGTCACAGCGTCTGGCATCCGACCACAGAGACTGGGAGACAACCGGGAGACACCACCCCACAGCGTCACAGCATAGACACAGGACACAGGAAGACAAGCGGGGAGACACGACCCCGGAGCCAGTGCCACAGCATCTGGCATCCGACCGCAGGGACGAGACTGGGAGACAAACGGGAGAGACCAGAGCGAATCTGGAATCTGACCGCAGAGACTGGGGGGAGAAGCGGGAGACAGGACCGGGAGCCACTTTCCGATTCTCTATACCTCAAGTTAGAACCCCAATGCTTCGCTGTTTGGGGAAAAACAGTTTGGATTTGTTTATGGCCAGTCCACTCAATCGGAAGTCTACTCGTTTTGCAGACCGGAGTGACTGGAGGCCAGCCTCGGGCCCGGGAAGAGTACCAGATCGGCACCTTCACGACCTGATGGGCGCTCAGATTTGCTTGAAGGATGTGGTTGTGTGGCAAAGCCGAGCAAACCCTGACGAATGCGTACATGGTCCAAGCAGTCCCTTGCTTTGACACACGCGTACGTGTGCAAAGGGCTGAAGCCCGCATCTTTGGTCACTTTTCCTTGAAAATGCCGTCTCAGAGCACGACGCGAAGTTGGTGGTTCTTTCGTTTGGTTGGACTAACTCGCAAAGTTCCACGGTCTGGCAGTGGGATAAATTTGGCACTCATCGTTTGACATGTTTGAAGTTCCGTCGCAGATGGGCACAAAGCTTTGATTCATGCGACAAGGCGGCTTGCTAAAGGGCAACTGCCAGTCTCTCTTCTCAAGCATGGCCCCTTTTTTGCTTTTGCTCAGTGATTGCAGGTATGTTTGTTTGTACACCTGACGAGTGTTGCATATGTGTTTGTAAGATTTGCAACTGTGGACCCGCTTTCTGGGGCATGCAATGCGTTCTACATCTTCCATGCGAGTACCTTGCCTCAGCTAGACGTCCTGATTTCATCGTGTGGCCAAATGGGCCAAATATGTTTGAGGTACCCATGTTTGCTGTTTGAATCGAACGACAGAGGAAGGCCACTGTTGGGCGGTCCTTTGAGGCTGAGTTACTCGCGGCTGTCTCAAAGATGTCTTGGCCATGCGTCCTGGTTTCGGAAATTTGCGCGAGGTCCGCTCGTTGATGTGCATGCCTTCATTGACATGTTGAGGTTGCCATGTTGCCTTGGCCTTTTGTCCTCAATCATGCATTTGGAAGGTTCCTTGAGATGAACTTGACACTCAATTGAGTGTTGGTTGCGGATTTAGCGAGGACATGGGAGGACACCCAACTGTCCCGCACAAGTCACCAAAAAATGAGGCCCCATCCGCCATGTTCCATGTGTATTTGGGGACAAAGGCAGTTGGCTCAGTGGTAGCCCCCGCGCGCTGTGAAAAGTGTGTACGCCGTTGCGGCTCTTAGCCAATCACATGACGAGGGCCTTGTCCAAGCAGTGATGTAAAGGACAGGCAAAAGGTCAGCAACCCTGAACACATTTCTCTAGTTGGAGACAAACCCAGATAGCAGGTGACGTTGACCTCAGCCAGTCAAAATTTGCAAGCAATACATGTCTTTGCTTTCGCGATAAACTCAAAGAGTAACACCCCAATGAGAAGCACCCAGCAAGTCACTTTCAGCAATTGAGGCACAGTCTTATCTTCCCGTGCTCATGCATGTCTTCGAAGACTGGTCGCCTCACGCTCACGACGGCAAGGACATCTTTGGCAAGGATGCGTCCCCGTTGCCATTCTATTTGGTGCGGCGCAATACTGCGTGGCTCAAGGGTGCGCAGATGGTGACACTGGCACTCAGCCTTTGTGCTGCTGCTTCGGGCCTATTTTGCTGGCAGAAGTTTGCCAACCTGCAGGTCAGCAGAAGCCTGCATGAGGCGGGCAGAAATCATGTCCTCTTGAGGCAATCCAGCCTTGAACTAGGGAGGCATTCAAAGAAAGAACGTGCAATATTCTGACAGTTCCCCACCAAAAGACAATTGCCGAGAAACGTGCAGCCTGACCCAAGTCGCAAGAGTCCCTCGTTCGGTTTGTGTCAAAACAAAGTGCCACAAATTGACAACCTGGCACTGAAACAACTACTCGAACACATAGGCTTATCTTACGAGCACAATGTCGCAACATGTTTTCTCAGTCTTAGTTAGTGTCTTTGGAGCGCGTGATTGAAGTTGCCCCACCCTGCTGATGGGTTTTACAGCTGATTCCTTGAAGTAGAAGGCCTTGCGGCCCCATTGACCTGTACAGGGTTTCTAGGGCTCAAGGATTCGAATTTCAACTGTTTCAATCATGCAGCCCGTTTGGAGCCTGTTTCCCTGGGCTTGAAAAAAGAACACATGTTCCACTTTGCTATTGAAAGCTGAATGTGTAAGCCCATGACTCACCCCCCCTCCCCCACCAATTTTTGGGATTCATATGTGGCATGGTCAAAAGATCCCTTTACTTGGGGTTCACAGGGATGTTAATGCACCTGGTGGTAAGGATCCCGAAAAACTAGCCATATAAGGTGTTCTGACCCTGGCTAATATGGGTTTACATCGGGTTGTCATTTTTTGTTGGCAGGCTTTAAAGGACTACCAAGAGGACACCCGCCATTTTGGGGCACCCCCTGAAAAACAACACGCCTTGCTTCTCATTTTCCGGGCCTCCCTGGGTTCAGGTGACTTTTGACGCGGCTCGGCTCAAGAACCTCAGCCACCTGGTGCTGGTTGCAGGCCATGCCGCCGCCCGGCGAAAGAACGAGAGCGAAACATCGCCAAGGTTCGCCTTGGCGAGCGCGCGAAGCGCGTTGCTCACCATGGTCCTTGCCGGATCCCCACTGTGGATGGACAAAATCCTGCACCACCCAAGACACCATGTGAAACCATTGTTTGTTGGTATTTGCAGGGGATCATATCATTCTAGGGTTTCTTAGGTGGTGCAGGATTTCACTGTATTTTAGGTGAAACTAAAGTTGCAGATAGAAATGTTGATTGCCTCAAAAGAGCAGGGTCCTAGGTTTTGCAATCCATGTCCGTCGTATGGATGGCACTTCGTGCTTTTTGTTCTTGGTATGAATCAGACGTGGGTTTCTGCGCGGTTTTCGTATGGGTTGCTCAGCGGTGCATGTATGTGTTGGTTCCCTCTTGTCGCCATGTCATCTTGTTTTTCGTTTGTTGGTGTCCTTCAACTCGGCGATGCTGCGGTAAGAAAGGCCAACAGCTGATGTGAAGCTGTTGTGCTCGTCGGATTCCGATGGACATGGAGTCCGTACAGACCGCACAAACCCACGTTCCAAGACATACAGGAATGTGTTTGGGCGCTTGAATACAAGGGATTTGTGCCACAGAGGTGCCATTGCTTTGACATCCCACGCATTTGGTTTGGAGTCCATCGGTCCATTCCCCAGATGCTTTAGGGAGCCAAAAGTGCGAGCTTAGGTGCTGCTGGCAGATTCCATGGAGCACGTGCTGCAGCGGGAGTCGGACTGGTTTTTGGAACCCTACCAGAGGGGTCAAGACCTACCCAAGGCGAGCGTTGCCGAAAGCGCCACGGGGCGAGATTTGGGTCGAATTCTTCTTGCAGAGACTAGGAGGGAGAGAGACAGAGAGGTCTAGAGAGAGGGTGCACGCAAGGAATGAGAAGGAAGCATTTGGCGATGCCAGGCATCGGGTATTCTGCGGACATGGGACGGATCCCGTGTTTTGACTCCTTTGACCAAGCAGCCACCCGCCCCAGACCATCCCTGGCTGGGCCCTAAGGCTGAGGGGTGGGCTATGGACTTTTCCGGACGGGGGACCACGCAGCATTGAGGTTGTGCCTTGGATGTGGGATGATTCCTATTCGTGTCTGACAAAAACCCTTGGTTGCTTTTTGGTTGGACCGAACCGACCTTTCAAACGTTTGGACACTCTTTCCCGACAACAGACAGACCACCATAGAAAACTAGACTGTTAAAGTTAGGTCTCAAGCCCCGTCTCATTTTTGACGGGTCGCATAATGACAAAATGCACAACCGCCCAGAGGCTTTCTTAGTCGGTGCGTCAAGATATTGGAAACCAAAACACTCTTGAAACAAAGTCTCTCGAGCTTCAATCGAAACAGAACAAGCTCCAGCCCTTGAAGCCTTTCAAACTCCAGAACACGGACGTTGCCGCCATTGCCTGGATTTCTTTTTCGTGCCCTGCCTGATCTTGGTAAGCCCTGGGTCTGATTCTCAACTGTGTGGCAAAGCATAAGACACCAGCACACCTTCAAACCAGCATCTAGGCAACCAGCAGGGAATGTTACAAGAAGTTCGCCGAAACCGCCGGCTTTGGGCATGGCTAACTTCCCATGTTGGCAGTTATGAAACCATTCAAGTTGTGGCTCTTCTTCTTTTCTTTTGCTTGTGTTTTCTTTCCCCGTGTTTTTGTTCTTTCTCTTTTTTCGGATTTCCTGAAACTGAAAAAAACAAACAAGAAAAAGCGAACCCCAATGAAGTCGGAGATATTGATCTTCCGCCAGGCCTTGGTGAGCCACATCAAGTCGGGGGTGGACTTGGCGGCCCTGGACCCGCGGGCGCTGCTGGTCTTCTCGGGCGGCCAAACCCGCGCGGCGGCCGGGCCCCGAGACGAAGGCGGGGGTTTGGATTTCGCTGCACCGGGCGCTACTCTTTGCTTCGGGCAAATTGCAGTCATTGTATCATGCACGAACCTTGAAAAAAAGGAGTTCCAAGATCCATGCGAGTCAGGAAGATTGTGGTTGCACGACAAAAAGAGAGTGGCTGCAGCACAGAGCGCAAGAGGGCTGCCTGCGGATGCAATAAGGCATGAGACATCATCAGACCTTGGGGTTGCATCCCCTTTGCGGGAGACTCGGGCTGTCCCTCCGGTCATTCTCGTGTGCATGTTGTTCTGGGTTGCGGCCACAGGATTTATTGAGGACATGGAAAACTGGGTTGTGTACCCCCCGGTGTCCTGGTGTTTGTGGGAAACGGGGAAACGGGGCCGGGGGGGTGGGTTGTCCCGTATGTCCTCCCCCAACAAGCAGTAGACCAAAAGCTTTGTCATTTCTGCAGGGCACCGCCACGGAATGCTCCCGCAGGTCTTCTGTGGGGTACCCAGTCAGTTCACTCAAACCAATGGGGACATGGTCCGGTGTTTTGCTGAGTGGCTAGTTGCCTCCTTTTCACCCCCGCTCAATCCGTTGTAGCTCGGGTTGCTCGCCATGTAGCTAAATCCCAGGCCATCTAAGTACGCATATCCCTTGTTTTTCCATCCTGTGAGAGCAATAGAGCGGCCGTTGCAACAAGGGATGGCCTATATAGCAGCCAAGGTTTTCGACGTGGGGGCTGGGCCCTTTTTTGGCCCCCCCCCCCAAAAAAAAAACAGATAAGGCGACTGTTTTCCTTTGGGCTTCCCTTGAAAACCACCAAAAAGGGGATATCCTCAAGAAGAGACACCCCTCCTGGTGGGAAAAGGGTTTCTAGGCTCATGCTCCGTGATCAGTTTTACAGCTTGACAATCCCGAAAGCTTTCAGTCAGTCTTTTGGTTCATACGGCGGTGCAGAGCATAGGCTTGAGGGGGGTGGGGCGTGCGTCCTTGTGCCAGGGGCGGATGGTGTGGCTTTTGCATTGGCCTCTCAGGGCATCTTAGGATGAGTCTGCGCTGCGAAATTGTCTCAACGTCTCCATGACATGGAAGGCGAGCACACCAGAAGAAGCGAGCAAATGGGACCATTGCCTATTGCCACCCCCCCATTGCCCATTGGAAGTTCACTTATGGGGACGCCGTCAGAACAGGCCACTGATCACTTGTTTTTGGCGAATCGGTCATAGCTACAAGGCCGCTTGATTGCCGGAGTGCGAAGAAGTGAGTTCTCAGAGTCAGGCTGGAGCTACTATCGGGTCGCTGAGTACTTCTCCTGGTGGGGCCATGCCACTGACGGTACTGCATACTTGAAGGAGGCGTGCTGGCAGGGAAAGCTTTGGGAGCACCTTTAGGGAAAGCGCCAGTCCCCGTCTCTGGTTGAGCAGGTTTCCACTGGGAAGGTGTTGGCTTGTGATCTTGGCTCTGCGGCCGGCGCTTCAGACTTTGCTTCCCCTTCCTTCAAGCCAAACACGGGCGCGGCCCGAGCGTCAACCGGTCGACAAACAACCGGCTCTTGTTTCACTCGTCCCCGGGCCTAATGACACCTACTGCCCTGCATGGCAAGATGGGAGGTTGTCGCCCTATCAGAAGATTCCTCCAGAAAAAATGATTTGTCGGATGACATGCGAATCTGCAGGGGAGTAAAACGAGAAATCCTCTCATCTACTTCAACCCAGCTGCCGGTTTGATAGTTTTCTCTTTGCAACACGGCGGACTCACCAAGTATGCCACAAAACAAAACAGGGCTCTGACAGATCTTAGTGGTGCCCAGACATCCCCTTGGGCTGTTAGCAATTGAGGGTTTAGCTCGGGGTTTCCATTTCACCCACTAAAATTTACAGATTGTTAATCCATTTAATCCATTTCACCCATTTCACCCATTTAACCCTTTTCACCCATTTTCCCTTTAGCTTTTCGCAGATCCGAACACGGGCAGCCCAGTTATTTCGTTCCATGCCCAGAACACGCAAAACGCCAGGCGCAGGGGCGGGGCGCATACCTGGCAGTGGCACAGCGTACGGTGACGGAGGACTTCGCATTGGACTCCTTCCAGAACCTCCTCTTTTCCTTGTGCCGATTCAAGGACCAGCTAATGTTGACCCCGGATTAATAACCCCTGTTTCCCTCTCAAAGTGATAAATCCACACTAAAACCAGGGACACCCCCATATTAATTAACAGGGGTTTATTAATCCAGGGGCAACCTTCATTGAGGGAAAAAGACAAAAACACCTTGTGCTATTCACCTTAAGATGGGTCGAGGGCAAAAAACATGGAGACCTTCTCACCTTGGATCGAGGGAAAGGGATCCACTTGAAAGAACTTTGAGGTCCGATTTTTGCGCTGAGTCAAAGCTGAGGGGCACGGAATACAAGCCGTAGAGAGCACTATGGTGTCGCAAGAAGGTTACCTAGCATGTGCGCTCATGGGGCACTTAAACCGTGACTGACCAGATCTTTGCTCGCCCCGTGCGGTCATTTGGCTCAATTTGCCACCGATCCAAAGCACGCAGCTTCAGCTCCAGCAGCGCAAGAAAAGGTTTCCCTGACAATACAAACACAGAGGTGATAGTTCCCATGTGCCCCCTTAGCGGCTGTACACGTCACCTTGGGCCGAGTCAAAGTGATTGCTTGTCTGGCTGGCTGGTGCATCAAGCGCAGCTATAGACTTTGTCAGCCTCATGCAAAGAACATCTGAAGATGTGAACTGCATTTGGGCGGAAGCCAAAGGGGAGCCCACCATTTCCAAAGTGTTGTCGACCGTCTTGGACGTTCTCCAGTCAACAGCTTCGCTGGTGCAGGAGGTGGTGGGGCATTATCCCGAGCGGGTGACGGTGGTGAGCTTCACTTTCAAGAAGCAGCTTGGGCGCTCGTGTTTCAGAGTTTCAGGAACTCCTCTCGCATGTTACCAACGGCTGAGAGACCAGTTTTGCTCTGTCAAGAATATAAACATATGGCATCATGTGGCATCATGATGTCCAAACACATTGGTTCATAGAGATCATAGTTGCAGTTATGTTTAGCGTGTTCCTAACAAATGGTGATGTCCAGGTCGTGTTGTTTGCGCCGGCAAGGCTTCACTGAACCTCGGAAGGTAGAGGCCAACGTGGTACAGATCGCCCGCAATGGGGTTCAATCCAAGCAGATGTCTCGACACCATCTCGGATCTGACTTGAGAGCAGCATTTGGAAGCAAACTCGCCCAAGAGCCTGCTTCACCTCAGCCAAGGAAGAGCATGAACACCTTTCCCCTGCCGACTAGTCAACTCAGGCCTCGTTGAAAGGATCTTTTGGCCAGTCACGAGTCGCATGTTGCCATAGCTCCCTGCAGACAAATACAAAGAGCCACGTCAGCAACTGTTTTCCTACACTGAGACAGCTGCCCTCAGACATCAGAGGCCCCATGTACCCGAACAAGCCGACAACATGTGCACCCAGAATTTGGAAGAATGCCTCACATGTGCTGACTGTGGTTTTGGCGCAGCGCACACTTGAAGTTTGTTTGGCGCGATTTGGGTGAACTGCCTGCAGAAGTGCGCGTTCCAACCATCCCCAAAGTCCACATAGGCTGGCTTTTGACACACTCGCTTTTGGTCTCCTGTCTATTTTGTGTGTACTGGACAAAAACCAACCAACCGTATTGTTTGCAAAGGAGCCAATAATTATTTTCAGTTGTGTTCGAAGGACACATGCGCGGAATCCGCGAGTTTTGTTCAATGACCAACCAACACATCCAAAAGAAACCAACCGTACCCCAAGCAGTTGAATTTCTTCCCGCGCCACTCGCCCACCAGCCAGCAAATTGCCACACACCCACCCACCAATCAACCAACCAGACGACCGCATGGCACAGGTCTGTCGTTTTTCCTGTTGAACACCTTTTTGGGGTTTCCTGGTTTCCTTCTTTCCCAAGGCCCAGTTGCCCAGAGGCGCCCTTTTTTCCCTCCTTTTTTGTGGAAGGGTTCCCCTTGAAACTCAACCAACCCACAAAAATCGGATGCCGATCCCTTTTTTCCATGGACATCCACTGGGCATCTGAGAAAGGGACGCCACGGAAAGCTGGCCGCGGCGCTTTTCGATTCGCTGGAGGCGGCGCTTTTCGGAGCTGCACCGGCGCGCTCTCAGCTTCCCGGCATCCAGGCGGATCGATCGCGTGCGCTTTCGGGCGCTCAACTGCCGGCATGGGCCAAGTAACAAACATGAGAAAGTCGCAGCGAGCTTTGGCAATGCGGCAGCAGTCACCATCCACCATGCAACGGAAGTTTGTCCATGCACAAAGATGTGCTGTTTGTGTGTGTGTGTGGGCTTGTGTTTGTTTGTTTGTGTGTGTGTGTGTGCGTGTGTGCGTGTGTGTTCGTCTGTGTGTGTGTGCGTGCGTGTGGTTGTCTGTGTTTGTGTGTTTGTTTGTTTGTTGGTTTGTTTGTTTGTTTGTTTGTGTGCTTGCGTGTTTGCATGTTTGTGTTTGCACAGTTGTGTGTTTGTGTGTGTGTGTGCGTTTGTGTGTGTGTGTGTGGGTGCGTGCGTGCGTGGGTGCGTGCGTGCGTGCGTGCTTGCGTGCGTGCTTGCGTGCGTGCTTGTTTGCGTGTGTGTGTGTGTGTGTGTGTGTGTGTGTGTGTGTGTGTGTGTGTGTGTGTGTGTGTGTGTGTGTGTGTGTGTGTGTGTGTGTGTGTGTGTGTGTGTGTGTGTGTGTGTGTGTGTGTGTGTGTGTGTGTGTGTGTGTGTGTGTGTGTGTGTGTGTGTGTGTGTGTGTGTGTGTGTGTGTGTGTGTGTGTGTGTGTCTGTGTCTGTGTCTGTGTCTGTGTCTGTGTCTGTGTGTGTGTGTCTGTGTGTGTGCGCGTGCGTGCGTGCGTGCGTGCGTGCGTGTGTGCGTTTGTGTTTGTGTGCGTTTGTGCGTGCGTGCGTGCGTGCGTGCGTGCGTGGGTGTGTGTGTGTGTGTGTGTGTCTGTGTGTGTGTGTGTTTCTGTGTGTGTCTTGGTGTGTGTGTGTGTGTTTGTTTGTTTGTTTGTTTGTTTGTTTGTTTGTTTGTTTGTTTGTTTGTTTGTGCATGTGTGTTTCTTCGTTCTTTTGTTGGTGTGTGTGTGTGTGTTGTGTCTTGCTTGTGTGTTTGTGTGTGGGTGCTTGCGCGTGCGCTTGCACGCCTGTGGGATCGGCCGTGGGGGCACGTGCACGAACACGTGCGCCTGCGTCCACTGCGTGCCTGTCCGTTTTTGTGTTGTATGTGTTTGCGTGTGCGCGCCTGTGCTTGTGTGTTTGTGTGTGTGTGTGTGCCTCTGTTTCTGCGTTTCCGTGTGTCGCCGTGTCAATGTTTTTGTTGTTTGTGTGTGTGAGTGTTTTGTGGTTGGTTTTTTGTTTGCTATTCGACATGCAGGTCCAGAGTTGTGCGAGGGTGTTGCGTTTGTGTGTGTGTGTGTCTGTGTCTGTGTGGGTGTGGGTGCGGAGATGTGCGTTGTTTGTTTGATTTGAGAGGTGAGATTTTGGTGTTGGGATGGAAACAAGTTGCCCGCGATTGTGGCGTAGTTATTAGAAGAAACTGGCGGAGGGTTGCGGGTGGGTTCTGCATCCAGTCAGTGGCATTGTTCAAACTGCATGCCGTCGCGTTTTTTCCTAGGCCTGTTTCTGGCCGATTGTTTCCGGCATGGCTTCAATTTGACATGTTGATCGTTCATTACTAATCATGCTAATTACTACATATTCAGGTTGTTTACTCTGCCCACGCAATTCTAAGAACATGCTTGATTGTCAGGTGCAAAGGTGCTGACACAACCACGTGTTGATACTAAGTTCGCTCCCAGTGACTGGCTCAGAGTTTCTGTTTGGCTTCCCTAAGAGGTTAGTTTGTCTGAAAGTGAGCCCAAAAAGTGATTTCCTGATGTAATGACAACCTAACCCGGAGAGTATCATAGGAATTCGGACTTCAAAATCAAAAGTCATAGAAAAAAATCCGGCCATTTTCAGGCTCACATTTGGCTATGGGTCAAAATCCAAATTGTACCTCCAGTGAACATCCCAATCCCCACTAAAATAGGTTCTAAAATGGGTGGAGAATTCACCTACCCCAAAATAGGATCCCATTGGTTTTGACAACCACAGGGAGAAGTTCCCCCGAGCGGTCCGGGAACTGGGGAGGTTCTTCTTCGTGGGCATCCAGCCGCCCCCGAACTCGCGCTTCGACCTGCAGAAGGCGGAGCAAGGCGAGCTCCAGAACCTCGACTAGGTCCAGCTAGGTGCCCTTTCTCACCGTTTCTTTTTTTGGGGAGGGTTCCCTTGCTAAAATAGACAGAAAGAAGTTGGTACCCTTATTCTATCCTCTCTACTGGGAGGACCTTGTTGACGTACTTGGTGTGGGAAATGACCCATGCAGGGGTGTTGGGAAGGAACCCAGGCTTTGGTCACCTCTAAGGGGAAACCACCAGGCCCTCAGGCAGGGATGGTTTATGGGGATCATTTTTTTCAGAAGCCCTGCCTATCGCAGCAGCAAGCTTAGGAGTGTCAGGGAACCTCATGGGTGTGCCCCATGAAGGTCCCCTTGGTTCTGGGAGTCCAAAAAGTGCTTGTTGGTGAATCAAGATTGTACCATCTGCCCAGATGCGTTGAAATTTGCTTGCGCCCAAAATTCCCGAACCCACTCCAGAAACGGGAACCTCAAAAGCCACACCCATAAACCTATAGGTATGGAAGATCCCAGGAGTCAATCCCACGATTCTGTCAGCTAAGTGTTTCTTTTGCAATGTGTTACCCAGCAACACGGAACCACCCTCAAACTTCTGCGGTGCACCAGCATTCACAGTAAATGATTCCCGCCATCTGAAGCAGTTGTTCACATCCGACCTTTTTATCTGTTGTTTGTTTCTCAACTTTCAGTGACATCTTATATATATATATATACATATCCCTTTGACAAAAGGATGGAGGTAGCAAAAACAAAAATCTAGAGCTTTCAATTGCGAACCACATTTACACTACAATTGGCAGACCCTTTAGCGCACTTGCGAGGCTCGGACCCCAAACAGCGCCTGAATGTTAAGGCTTGGAAGATCAAGTTGGCAGTGTCGTCTAGCACCTTCTGAGTTGTTTGATGTTTCAGCATGTAAATATGGGCGCTGCTTGTTAAGGGCCACCGCATTTGATTGACGCTGAAGACATAGTACAAAAGGTCCGCAAGGCTTGAGTGCATTTAGAAACGTCCCGCAGATCTGGTTGCAACCAGGGGCCACACAGGATTCAAAAGTATAGCCATCAGCCAAGACATCCATTGAAGGTGCAGTCATGCCCCCAGACGCCACAGCCTTGAACGTGGGGTTCGGCAAAGTTCACAATGCGGGCATGTGGGACCTCAGATTCCAACCTAGGCTTCTCCTCGTCCGGCTTTCGGTTGTAACCATCCAGCGGTTTTTCGCCGAGGAATTCGGTGCGCCTCTTCGAGGAGGATCCCTATGGCTGCAACTCCAAGGCGCCTTCCAGCGAACTCGCCTGGTCCAAATCTTTGCCCACGCATGGTTTGGTGCACAGGAACCCGCAGAGAGGAAAGCCGACTTCGGGGGGAGTTCGTGCACTTTTGCGTTAGGAGGAACTGCAACTGGTGGTGGAAAACTGTAATTTGCCACTGGCTAGCATGTTATTCTTTTTGGGCAGGGGGTAATAGATGGGGGAAGATCCAAGTAATTACCCCTGCCAATGTTGGGCACACCCGGCTCCTCAAAACTCCCTTGGCAGCATGCTGATTCTACCCAGCGAGCGTCCCCTTGAAGACTTTTGAACAGCTTGGGTGGTTGGAACACCTCGGATCCCAGGATTCCCGGTGGCTCCTTTGGTTGCCGCCGGCAACTGGACACGCGGCTGTTGACACGTGCCAGGTGCTAGTGGAGAAGCGGCAGGCCCGCAATCCGTTTCAGCGAACCACGCCCTATTTGCTCTCCTGCCGCTTGCCAGATTGGGCTTACGGCGGGGCAGTAGAAGTGAATTAGGCGAAATGTTCGGTGGTGACGCTTGTGAAGGCATGGAGCAGTTGGGAAGTTGGGAGCAGTGAACATAGCAGTGTTCCTTGCTTGCGATGCAAGCAGCAACAACGATGTCAGAGAGTAGTCATAGCAGCACCAGCACCAGCAGGAGCAGAGGCGGCAGCAGCAGGAGCAGCCGTAGTGGTGGCAGCACACTGATGTAAGGGTGGTTTGCCAGCAGTGTGTCGGGCAATTGGTAGGGCCTTGTTTTGCTTCTTGAAAGAGCGGCGGCATGTCTCTACACGCGGGCACCGCACAGGGAGTGGTTCCCCTTTGAACCTGCCCAAAGGATTCCTGCAAAGAGACACGCATGTAAAGGAAAGAGGCATTGTCAATTCTTCCCCCAGACCATTTGAGCAGCGTTTTTTTCTCAGATGATGGATTTTAGCTTCGTGGGGAACTCCCAAAAGCTCCGCGAAGGCACTTGCGCGATACATTGTGTACCGCGAAGCCCCGCGAAGCCACTTCGCGTAGCCCGGTAACATTGACACAGGCGAAGCCACTTCGTGGTTTGAGTGTATTGCGTGCTTTCATGGCAAGTGTGTTGTGCGCTTTCATGGCAGTAGTATTCCAAAGGTTGACGTTTAGAGTCAGCAGGCTACGACAAGATTACAGGAAGATTACCCGAAGACGACCGGAAGAGCACTGTGCGTTTCAGGCCCGGTTTTGCTAGAAACGATGGAACGTTTTCGCGAAGCCTCTGCGAATTCTCTGCGAAGCCCCCGCGAAGCCACCGCGAAGCCTCCGCGAAGCCACTGCCAAGCCACCGCGGTCCAACTTCCATGCTCCGCCCTTTGAGGCCCAGCCATGTCCCCTAGTCCTGAAGCTCAATGCCTCTCTTGCCGACTCAACTTGATTCAACAACACGGGGGCGCAAACGTCAGAGATGTTTGTGCATCCGCGAAGCCCGGCGAAGCCACTCCGCGAAGCCACCGTCTTGCCGCGAAGCCTCGCGAAGCCAACCCTTCCACATATTCTGGCCCCGCGAAGCCCCCCGCGTAGCCTCCCCAGCAGTGTATAAGCCCTGAACCTCTAAAAAAAACAATGCTCATTTGAATCTTAACATAATGACATAAGTGACCCCCCCAAAATGGTGTTTTATCTCCTTGGCTTCCATTTACGGGGTAAACCAACGAGCACCGCCATACCATCGGCCTGAGGTCCCGAGATCAGAAGCTTGTTGCAATGGTGCGGGCCGGGGATTTTCCCAGACGCCTTGCCGTGGAGCCCACGTTTCACCGGCGGCCTACCTGACTAGCGGCCAGCGGGGGCAGCTGCATGGCGCAAACAGGCCAAATGGGTGTTTGTCGTGAAGTGAGAGCCTTTGGTGATCATGATCTACATGGAGATTTATTCGTCCACCGACATGTTCTTTTCGGGAACTCCGTTTAAGTTCATGGCGACATTCCTTCCAGGTTCAAGAGCATGGTCAAACACTGGTGACCACCTTCTAGTCGTCTTTGCTTGCCTGAGTCCCCGCCTGATCTTCGCTTGAACCTCTCTCAAACCCAAATCTTTGCTTGAATTGATGCTGCTGAATGCTGGGGGTATCCGAAACGCGGGGTAGCATTTGCGGCATCCCTGTGAGAACAAGCCATCCATTGCTGCGGCTGGTCTTGCCTTCTCTTGGGATGGCTGGTTTGCAACAGACCCTTAGACTTGTTGGGCGTGATTTCCGAAACTCGGAAAGGCAATCGATCGTTTGGGTGTTTGACAGCGAGACCCAAGTAGACCTTTCCCATGGAATGAAATAAAGAACCTTTGAAGTAGTTCCTCCAGTTTTTGCGCACATTGCCTGGGTTTATGTAAAGTTTGCTGGCGAAACGCGACTGGCACGGGAGCTGCGATATGGCAGTGTGGGTTCAGCAATGAAGCTATGGCCCCCGACAGAGATGCCGTTTCGGAATGCCAAGCTTGGCAGATGCGCCGTGCAGAACTCTCTGTGCTTTGCCGAATACACTTAGTTCAGCCAGAAACGGTGGCTGACCTGCGAACGGCCCATTCGAAGTTGGCATTGTGCCAGGGGCACTGCTTTTGCTTCCTCGAAAATGAAGAAAACCCCACAGGGGTCCAATCCAGGAGATTCCTCAGTCTGTGGGCTTCCATGTTCATTTTCGGGGAAGTCCATCCGGAACCCAACTGTAGGGGTCCACATGACCAGCTGACGCCGCCGGGTGAAAAGAAGACGGGCAGTCGGGCAGAGGTCCCTTGATGTCTACTTTTAGGACAATCAGTCCGGGCCAGTTTTGCCGATGCCAGTGACCCTGCCGTACACTTTGCAACGGCTTTCTCATCAGTATTCTTTTCAGACAGCTTTTTATAACCCTTCCAGAGGTGATGCTAGTTCTTGCCATTTGTCCTTGTAAAGGTTCATCCGGGATGGTCCGAACTGAAACCTTATGTGAGACGCCTTTTCCATTTTTCGATTGTGTTGGTATCTTCTGTGTTAGTTGGGGCTGTCCGTAGTGGAATCGGCGTTGCTTTCTGAATTATGACGGCCGGAGAACAAGTGTTTCAAATGTGGTCAAGCCACCACCAACACAAAGTTTGATTCCCTTGTTGGCGGACATCGCATTGCAGAACCCGTGAGGTGATCTTACCTGGGTAGGGGTTCAATGTGTAAAAGGAAATATGGTAATGCTGCAAAACCAAGCACCCATCGCACCCTCCAACATATTCACTGACTGCAAGCTCACAGGTAGGCTAAAAGCTCGGGCCTCATGGTCAAGGTCCTTTAGGTCATTAGTTTAGATCCACTTCAAGTCGGCCTTGTCAACTCTCAACTAATATGAGGAATTAGCATGCCTTCATCATTGCCTCATTGGGCAGCCATTGGCCCAGCAGCGATCGGCGCAGTGCGGCTGCTCGATGTACGCACAGGCCGGGATCGGAAGCAGCTTCCTTCCCTTTTCATTGCTTGTAGCTTGCAGCTTGCTGGGGGGGAAAGCGAGTGCACTCTTGACAAAGGCTCCTTACTTTGTGAAATGGGTTGGTGAAGAACCGGAATGAGCCCAGATCCGTGCTGTCCACGAGGATACATATCGTTGGCCAACCTTTTGATTCAGGGATTGACCATTGTTACTGCTCCATGCAGCAGTTGGTGTTTTGTTCAGTTGCAGCAAGCTTTATTTCGGATAACATGAGCTCACCCAGGAAGTTGTCATGGATGCTTTTGAAGCTGGGCAGCTGAGAGCTGAAGCTCCCAGTCTTCCTATCCGACACATGCTCTTCAGCCCGTTGTTTGGTTGAGATGTCAATATGTGCTCCGAAGTCATGGCCTGCCTCACACCTCCATGAATGAGTACAACGCACATTACCCATGCACCTGTGCTGTGGTCCATGTGGATTTTCCTTCATTGCGAGCATTTGGACTAAAGAAGGACGTGTGCTTTCTGTTGACCATTTTCAGGCAGACCGAGCCTTGGCATGGGCCCGCACATGTGACACACACACACACACAAGTTTTCATACATTGTCTGGTACAAGGAAAAGAACGTACAAAGAACAAACTGTCTGGAGAAGGCGCCCAGGTGTTTCCCAATTGTGGCTTGGGATCAACGGCTCGCTTGCCGATTGCAGGCTCGCGGTCAGCAGGCGCGAGGGCAACCGCATGGGCGGTGTCTCTTGCTGCGATAGGCAGGAATGCCCGTTGTGGGTGTTAGGAATGAACCGTTCTGGGATTCCCGAATAAAGGACATCACCAGCCGGATGTTTCACGGGGGGTTAACTAAACATGGTTCATTGAGTCGATTTACATTTGTTCATTGAAGCGATTTCCATTTGTTCATTCACCATTGTTGACATTGTGTTTGATCATTCCATTTCTCATTCCCTGCCAATCGAAGCAGCAAGTCTTCACTTCCACGTGCCGAGTTGACACGGTTCGGCGGCCCAGGACATGCAGCAGCCGTACGGCCTGGGCCTAGATCCTGAGCGACGGTTTGATTTTGGTTGGTGGCAGTGGGCTGGTTGAATTGACTTTCCAGGTCCCTCAGCTAGGTGCCCCTTTTACCATTTTTTGGGGGGGAGGGTTCCCCTACGTACTAAAATAGACTACAGAAAAACAAGTACCCTTATTCTAACCTCTCTACTGGAGGACCTAGCTTTTGGTTGATTGACGCCATCGCACCTAGGATCTCTGCCCGGCAGCTTCCCGCCGCCTCAGGCAGGGCCACAGGGATTCATCTGGAAGTCGTGGGCACAGCCTCTACGGCTGGAATCGTTCGCTCTTCCTTCGGCAAGCTGCTGACCTCTTGTTGGATATGCAATTCAGAGTCCGGGTCGGAGATTCTTCTTGGCCTTACAGGAACATGCAAGGGTCTTGCAAAGGGCGCTTAGTTGCAGCCTTTGAGGGAGCTGATGCAAAAGTTCCGCGGATTGGTTTTCTTGGACACCGTCCGTGGCCATGGGTTTCTTCCCACGGAGTTCGGTGAAGCAAATCAGTGAGTGGAACGGATTGTCTCCGAAGGTAGAAAGATGGATCTATCCCCAAGGTGAGCCTTGCGAAAGTGAAGGCAAGGGTTTCCCCAAGGATATGAACCCTGACATGAATCGCGCTGGAGGTTTGGAGCTT
This sequence comes from Effrenium voratum, assembly GCA_963377175.1. Classification (NCBI taxonomy): domain Eukaryota; class Dinophyceae; order Suessiales; family Symbiodiniaceae; genus Effrenium; species Effrenium voratum. Next base: position 1,036,353 of record CAUJNA010000025.1, on the reverse strand, counting down.
TGTGTCTCCCCACCGGAGGGTAGTCCGGCCAGCCCTAAGATTGATTCAGGTTGGGTGTCTGGCTCCCCAGTACACACACGGTCAGTCAAGAGACCTCACATGGCTTTGGAACTCTTATTTGTATGCCTCAACAGAATGGCTGCTGGGCACAACATTCGGGTGTGTCTTTTTTAACGGTAGCCCTCAAACTGCTGGTTTTTCTAGCATGTCCAACTCAATATCCCCCGCAAACTGCTGGTTTTCCTTTTGAACCAACCTGAAAAAAATAAACGGTGCCCTCAAAGAAAAAGAAAACAAAAGAAACACACCCATTTGTAGCATGTCCAATATCCAGCAAGGGTCCCAAACAGTTTGAGCGGGCTCAGGGCACCTTCGCTGCGATGCAGCAGGGCTACTTGGGCCAAGGCCTCCAGTCAGGAGACACGAGGGCTGCTCCCGGATTTTCCTCGGCGCGTTCCTTTTGGGCCGATGCAGCCAATTGTGACTTGGATCGTAAGGAAGCTTTCAGAGAAAACTAGGCCCTTTGAGCGTGTTCTTCTTGACTTTCAGCTTCAGCAGGATCTGAAAGGGATGTGACTTGTTCTGATGTCCCAGTTATGACATTGTCTTCAAGTTGGGCTCAGGCCGGACTGAGATCAAGCATCTTAGGTGGAGGGTGCCCCCTTTCAGTGGGTATCCAAGTTGCTTTCAGAGTTGCTTGGTTCATGACGATCCCATGGTTTTCCATTCCCTTTGGCATGGTGGTTTTACAGCTGACCTTGAGCACATGTACCCGTTTGAGCCCTTTGAAAGCCAGCCCAAAGGTATCCCCAGGATGGTTTGCTCCAAGCGAAACGCACACGCGGCTTCAGGACAAAGTGCAGGGACCTACGGAGGCGGATCGGGGAGGGATGTCAGCTCAGCTCAGCGCAGGGCTGTTCTTGCCCACGTGAAAGCTTGGCCCTCGCCTTGGGTCCTTCTTCCCTTGGTTGGTTTCAGAAACTGTTTTTTTCTTAATGAGGCGGTAAGATGAGCTTCGAGCCAACCCGTGCCTGTACTTCAGAAGGGACTCCGCGTTTCCAGTTTGCGAGTAGCAAAAGTCTTCGGTCTAGCCGTCTAGCCAAGAACATGCAGCAGCCCTTGGGCGCCATCCTTCTTTGCCTCGTATTCCTTCTAAGCCTCAGGAAATTACCTGAGGGAAACCGCAATAAAACCAAACAAAAAAGTGGTAACTATGTGGGAAACTATGCAGCAGCCGAAGGCCAAAGGCTTCCGGAGAAATAGTCTTCGATAGTTGTTCCTGTCGCGACAGCTTTGGATTCCTGTGCTCCCTGGCTTATAATCAAACAGTTGCACATGAGTTTGTCTCCAAAACGGGAAACCCCGCAACATTGGCGGTCACACCAAAACCGTTACCCTCCAAGCAAGTCCCTTGTACTTTGCCGTTCTGGCCACAACCCAGGGGATCCTGAAAAATGGAAGAGAAGAATGGGGATCCACCTTCAAGATTTGGCAACAGTCTGGTAGTGGCAGCTTGAAGGCTGTCCCGATGCTCTGACCTCTTGTTTGCTTGCGAGCTTTATGGATCAAGGAAACCAACTAGCAGGAATACAGGGGGAACCAGGGATATGGGAGGATTCCGCTAAATGCACCTTGACTAAGCCTGATATGGGAAGTGACGCCAAGGGAATCTCCCCATATCCCCGCTCCCTCCGTATCTATCGCAGGCCCAGCAGGCGTTCCTCCAGGCGCAGCGGGACCATGTCATCCGGCGCTCCTCAGCTGTATGGCTTATTTGAGGGCTGAGGACGCGAGAGCAAGACCGGAGAGTATTGGCACCTCTTGTTCAACCCACTGGCCAGGTGACGAGCCTATCGTTGGGATACCAGGGCCTCAGGGGGTATGCTAATTACTCCCTGCTTTGTAACCTACGTAGGTCTGAAAAGGAGAGCTGCGACCAAATGTAGTTCATGTCGGCTGTGTTGACCCATCGCGTGACTTCCAATACAGGTTCACGTGTCTCGAACCTTTTTAAACAACAGTTCAGGCCCAAATGTCTGAGTCCACAACCGGCAGAGAATCCCAACAACATGTTGTATACACATGGCTGCTGATTGAATCTTAGGAAGAGCAAAGTCAGGTTTTACATGTTGTTAATTGCAAATAATGCTGAACAAATGTATAGATACACATACACGTTCACGTGCTCAGACTCCCTATCTCAGCAAACCACAAGTTGATCATTTCCTCTGTGGCTTGAAGTTCGCTCTCTCTTTCTCTTTTTTTCTCTTCTCTCGCTCTCTCTCTCTCTCTATCTTCTCTTTCTGTTCCTCTCTCTCTCTCTCTTTATCTCTCTCTCTCTCTCTCTTTATCTCTCTCTCTCTCTCTTTATCTCTCTCTCTCTCTAACTCTCTCTCTCTCTCTCTCTCTCTCTCTCTCTCTCTCTCTCTCTCTCTCTCTGGAGCATCCTGCCCACCCTTCCTCCTAGAGGATCAGCTCAGGCAGAGCGTTACAGAGGCCTTCCCTGGCGCGTCGCCTTGCGATCCCGAGGTTTGCAGCCAACTTTGGCGGGAATGGTGGAGGCGCCAACGGGGGTGACGACCGGCACCGGCACATGTCTTAAGGAAGCCGATTTTTGGTGATGGAAGCACCCTGGAGCCTTCCGAAATGGGCCGCTGAAAGCTGCATGGACTAAGTCTTGGCTCGGCTCCGTCCTCGCTAGTTGTCTACGTCGCGTTTGCACCAGTTGATAGGCCAGAGTTGGTACTTTGGCGGGTGTACCCAATTCACGCCTGCCCTATTTCGAAAGACACACACTTGCCCGAGTTAGGGAAGAAATTCCTCGTTGGCTGATGTTCCTGCGGGATCCGTTGCTGCAAACGTGTGAGGGTTGAACATGGCTTCGATCCGATGTGTTTTCAAGCGGAAGGTCCTGAGGAAGACATCCAACGTCCCTACTGAGGCTATCGTGGAGTTCAACCGGGCTTTGCCCCAGGCAGAGCGATTGGGGGCAGAGCTTGCCTGCAGGCGTTTGATTGATCTCACAGCTTCGTTTTGCCACTATAGCAATTTTCTTGGGAGCTTACCGCAAGAAAAGAGACCGGAGATGCAATAGGCGGATATCACATGAATAAGCACAATTGTCCCAGCTACATTTCTGGCTTCTCCTGGTTTTTGTATTGGCTTTCTCGTGTTGTGCCATGTTCCCTGCAAACTAACGAAAAAAAGGTCCGAGTCCGACTGGGAACAGTCACTAGAGCACAAGACCTGTCGGAGCAGGTCTAGTGTTCAGAGACTTGGCGTAACGGGGACAGCCCACAATGAGCATCAAACATCTCACAAAGCCACCAGGTTGCTGTTGTGTCCAACGAGTTGTTTGCGGGGTCCTCTTAATGGACAAATCCCTTAGTGTTGACTCATATACAGTAACTTTTTTTAAGGGGTTCCCCTTTGGTTTTTGTGTTTTTTTTTTTTTTTGTTTTTTTTTTTTTTTCCAATTGGTTTCCCTTCAAAATCAACCGAACGGGGGTACCCTCAACAAAAGACATACCCATACTGACATGAACACCTGAGCCTTCCACATGAGCTGCCAATAGCCGATTGCCTTGGGACATGAAAAATTGGGCCTGGCAAACCAACTTACGAGGAGTTCACCGTGTCCTTCAACTGGCTTTCAGTTGCTTGAGGTTTGTGGTTCGCAGAGGGGAATGGTCCACCAAGTCAGCGAGTCGCTGGTTTTTTGGGTCACCTGCGTCACCGAGTCACCCACTGCAAGTTGGAAAAGGAGGATCCGTGCGAGTGGGATTCCACTGGACTGCCACAAGCCCACCAAGTTCAACAAGGCAGGCATTGGCATGGGTCAAACTGGGTTCAGCATGTAGGATATGTATGTTTCCATTATGAGGCCTACAGGAAACCAACTCAAAATGATTCACAGTAACACAATTGTTGCAGGGTTGCTTCCCTCTAAGGGAGATTCCGCTCTCCCCCACCAAAAAATAAAAACGCTAACCCCCCCCCCCTCCTCCTCCCTCAGGGAGATAGAGTGTATACCTTTGCATCATAACCCTTCGACACACAACAGTTGAGACCGCATGTTCACGGCCCTACCTGGAGTCTCCATGACCCTTTAAGAATGGAGTCACCAAGAAAAGGTCATGACCCCATTTTTTAAGGGTCATGGAGACTCCAGGTACTTGTTTTCCCCCCCTGGCATTCTTGAAGTGAGTTGAAGTCCCGAGGTGGTTTCTACGGCCACGGGGCGCAGCAGGTTTTGGCCAAGAAGGGCCTCCTCGCCCCACCTAAACGCCGGAGACCCTGCTCCGTTGAATTCGACTTGAGTGGAGCTGCGTATTTTTTGAGAAGGATGTTCTAGGTGGGCTTCAGGGGTGTGAGCAGCTTGGACCAAGACAAGTGTCTCTTAATTCTCTTGTGAGAAACACGGTGATGGTGTAACCATTCTACCTTGGTTTCGGCGTGTCATTCATAAATGCGCACCTGCAACCTTTGCATGCGTTCATGTTGCCTTGCCAGCTGACAGAAATGAACATAAGTTCAATGTGAGATATTTTTTCTCAACCCACAACTTCCACACTTAAGAGTCACCATCCTTCAACCTTGCCCATTCCTGGATGTTAAATCAACACGTGTCGATTTGTCAAACAAAGACGTAAGCGTGAACTACAGACATCAATGCCGCAATCTTACTGGCGCGGCCCCATGACAATCACATTCACTTGCTCATTGTGTCCAAATGTCGGGGACCCGTTGGCAGCTCTTTGAAGGCCAAACGAATTGACAGCTACTAGATTGCTTTGTTTCTTGTTTGGAAACCCCCACGAGGATCCAGTGTAAACAAAAAGAGCTAGGTGTCTTTTTTTGTTAAAGGGCTGGGTTGGTTGGTTGGTTGGTTGGCTGGCTGGTTGGTTGGTTGGTTGGTTGGTTGGTTCGTTGGTTCGTTGGTTCGTTGGTTCGTTGGTTCGTTGGTTCGTTGGTTCGTTGGTTCGTTGGTTCGTTGGTTGGATGGTTGGTTGGTTGGTTGGTTGGTTGGTTGGATGGTTGGTTGGTTGGTTGGTTGGTTGGTTGGTTGGCTGGCTTGACGCATTCCCGGCGTCACTAGCCTCAATTGGCCGGGGGTTGCCTATTGGCTCTGATTGGATGGCAGTTGGGAGTTGCTGGGGGTTGGTTTTAGTTAAGGGGGGTTTAGGCTGGCTTAGATCTTGAGGGTGCTGCTGGCTAAGCAGTGTTTTTATGGTTGCTATGGGATGTGGTTAAGTGAGTTGTGAGCGAGTTTTGGTGGTTTGACCACATCCCAAAAGCAGCCAGAAAAACACTGCTTAGCCAGCAGCACACCCAACACAAATCAGCTCTAAGCCAACCCCAAATCCACCAAAAGTCAACCCTAAACCCGCCCAACAGCAGCCTGGATGTCAGCCCTAACTCAACCCCATGGCCCAAACCACCACAAGACCCACCCCAATGAAGATCTAAGCCAGTCTCAAACCCCAAGGAAAAAGACAGCCCCAGAAGAAAAAAAAGCACCTCCACCACCCACACGATCCAAATCGCCAAACCAGCGAGCCAATGTCCTGACAGACGTGATTTTAAGAGGGATAGTCATGGTCCCTTGGTCAGGGTTGGAAGCGTCGGGGTGCCAAGCGCGGTGGTGTTTACTATTCATTGGACCCTCGCCAGAGTCGGCCAACTTTCAACATGTTGGCAGCTTTCTTCATTCTTGTCCCAAAATGCAGATCACCCACTTCGCCCTGCTTTCCGGTTTTTCGAGGGGTTTGCCGTAAAGTCAACTGCTTCTGTTTTTCACGCCAGGGCAGGCCACAAGTCGCCGGCATCTCGCTCTAAGGTAGCCGCCAGAAGCAAGCTTGGTGCTGCTGAAATGTCGCCTAGGCGAGGGGCGAAGGGCGAAAACCTCAGCGGCCAGAAGAGGCGAGGCCAAAGAGGTAGAAAAGCCAAGTGACTGCTTTGGGGTTGGACACCTTTCGTTGGTTTTTGTTGGGGGAACCCAAGCTTAGCTGCCTGATTGCAGGATTGAGGATCATGGCAGTTGCCTTGGCTGCGGCTTGAGACATACATGCCAAATTCGACATGCCTGCCGCGGGATAATTGGAGTTTGTGGAAAAAACATGTGCGTGCTAGAGGATTCTAAGGGCTCAGGTCAGGCTCCAAGGCTCGGCTGCAGGTTTCCGTGGCAACACGACTCTTGTGAGCGCGGTCTCAGGGCCGCAAGGCCCAGGCAAGACTTCGCTTGAGATGTTTTCCTGATTTGCGCCGGGTGGAAAGGCCCTCGTGGCAAGCCGTTTGGGCGTCTTCTCAAGAAGAGTTCAACAAAGTTGGGGCTTCACCTCTGGTTGTCACGGTCTCAGGATCCCCGTGTTTGCAGAATGGCTCAGAATGGGCACCGGCTCACTTTTCCCGACAGAGTGATGGCAGACAGCCTTCTTCACTGGCAGTTGTATTCGACCCCGGATTAATAAACCTGGCGGATTCACCGGGATCCCCGAACGGGATCGACACCTTACAATCAGCCAGGAGCTTGTTAATCCTGGGTTGCCATGAGGTTGAGCCGCGCATGTCATGTCTCGGCGACTGACAGTTCAGAGTCGCTGTGCTGAAATGCGACCGTGGCATTTGCTGGGCTCCTTTTTTTGCGTGCCATTGCGGTTTTTGGACTGGGGCAGATGATTCGGGCAAGCCCGAAATGCCCCGGCCCTTTTTGCGGAGGCCGGATCCGGGACGAAGCGCGGCCGTTTGAACCAGGTAAGACCGTGTCGCCCGTGAATTCGGTGTTGTGCAGGACCCATCTATTGCCGCATGGACGGCGGGCTGCCCATTGCGTCTTCAAAGCTTGCCCTGCGCTCTTCTTCGGATCCGATAGCGCTGATAGCGCTTACTTCTGTTCAGAAGCAGTTCACTTCGTTTTGCAGGCTCGGGACGTGCACACTCGCGCACAGAAAGACTGGGCTGTCTATATTCTTGAATCGGATTTGGACCTCTCAGGTTGCTCACATACATCGACACAAGGAATGCAATTCCTGCAGACATGTGTTCTCCATCCTGTTGCACTCAAAGGTTTTGAACAGCTTCTTGAGTGTCGGCTGAGCATTTGAGGGGTGGCCCTTTCAACGCACGTTCTTGGTATGTACCCCCGGGCTGGATTAAGTAGATAGTTTACTCGTTCAGGTCATGCGTACCTATGGCAAGTCCGAAAGTGCACACAGGAGATGTCTTGGTTTAATCTGTTCTCCGCGCTTCAGCTTGTTGGGCAAAGACTGATTTGGTTCCCACTCTGAGCTTTCCCCAGACTCTAATTGACTTTCACTCAGTGCTGCGAGTTTGTATGCAGAGCCATGGATTGGCTCTCTCCTTTAGGCCTTGAAGAGCAGGTCACGTGTCCATCTCTTCAGTGATCCAGATGCAAAGGCTCTGGAATCTGCGCGCTTGGAAAATCCCGGAAGCTCAGGCTGCGTTTTCTTTCTTGGATGAATCATGTCGGATCTGTCCGCCTGTGGCTTTGGGGATTCGCGGAGGTCGCGGGCCGTTGGCACTCGCCCTCAGAGGGCTCTTCTTCAGCATAGGAGTCTTGATGCGCCTGAAAACGGGCAAACTCAAGCCAAATTCGGATGCTACTCGCCGACAGCGATTGGTACAATTTGGGCAACGGTGCAGACTGGTCCAAAATCTGGCCTTGGAAATTGGAAAGGGGTTGCGGGAATAAATGTGTGATTCCAAAAGAGGCAGATCGCCAAGCAACTCAATTGGCTTTCGCTGAAGCAATATCGCAAACAGGCGTGGCCACTTGTTGAAGGTCCTCGAATTATGGCAAGTCCATTTACAATTTCTGGTGATGCTCTTGGGTACGTTTCATTTGGATCAGGACCCCGCTGTGCAAAGGTATGTAATCGTCGCTTTGCTGCTGCCTTATTCTGCTCGTGATCAGCAGGGAGCAATTGCTTTGCAAGCTTTAGTGGTTTTTGGCCACCACAGTGTATTTCCTTTTTGCTCATTCGTGCTTGACCGGCCACAATTGCCCAACATGGCGTCTTTGAAACTGCCGATTTCCGTCCAAACTCATCACCATCGTTTGAGGCTGCACCTTTTCCCTGCAGGGTCCTTTGGCCGCATGTGAGCCTTTTCAGGCGGGAGGGCCGCCTTGAACATTTGGCAGTCTGGAAAACGTGCTGCATGTGCCGACTGAGCTTGCAACAGTTGGCATATTCGAGGTACCCCGAAATTGTACCTCGAATTGCTCCGAACCATATAGTACAACTGAAAACCCTTAAGCATATAGTAATTGTATTACATGGTTTTTAGCTAAATATGAAGAACGATTCCTCGGCACATGCTCAGGGGTGCGCGACATTCGCTGCCTCCCAGTGGCTGGTTTCCTTGGGTGTTCCCTTTCAACCACCAGAAAGTTGGCCACCAGAGCAGGACTCATTCCAATGTTTGTATGTGCTGTGGTCAAAAAGCCTTTTTGATGTATTTTTTACCACTTCAGGTTGTCACGGATTGTTCACCCGGATTTCAAGCGGCTTCCCCTTGAAGCGCCTTGACTAGCGAGATTGGGAATAGTAGTTGGTGCGGATGGGCAACCCTTTCGGGGCGGTATCTTCAAACTTCAAGGGCTTTGCCAGTTAGTGTTGATATCGTCGTCAGCAGACAATCGTCTCGCACTTCGATATTGCTAAGGTCACGTCCATATTCAACTCTATATAGTGTTTTTGGGGGCATGTACTTTTATCATAGCGTATGTCATTTCCTGCCTATGCCCAACGCGGCATTTGGCTCAAGTTTTATCTCCGGCAACCCTCACTTGCCATCTCGTCACGTGCTCGCGGCGGCACTGGCCACCGTCTTCGCGCAAAAGGTGCGCGGGGCCGGCAGGCCGTGGTCCGGGTCTTCGTGGAGGTGGGTCGGGTGTTGTGTTGGGAGGTCGCCCTTTGTTTTGCTACTGCACGCTTGCTCGCTTTGCTCGCTTGGTGCTGCTTGCTGCTGGTTTGCTTGCCTGCTTTGCGCTGCGCTGCGCTTCTGCTTGGTTCCTTCTTGTTACAACGAGGCACCCCTTTTGGTTCGTGTTTGTGCCGGCCGGGGGCAACCGCTTTGCCCTTGGGACTGGGGGGATAAGGTGGTCTCTTCTTGTTGGTGGGTTAGGGCCTGTTTTATCCATCCCGAAACTCTGTTTCAAACCCTTTCGCAGGTTATCAGCCGTAGGATTCGTCCTCGGTTGGCACCGCGAACCCCTTTTTAACAACCCTGCAGGCGCTGTAGGTTATTGTATATACGATGGCAGGAATCACTGAGGATGGACCTCACGTGGTGACTGATGAATGGGTTCTCGGCCAGGCCGGAATCTTGGACGTTGTGAATGACGACCAGGTGCCCGGACAGCCGATGTTTTCCGGTCCTGATTTTTTGTCGGACCACACTTTTTCCGAAGCAATGCCTTCAGGAAGGTCCAGTGCTACTCGCACTGATGACCTATCGTCTAATGCCTCAAGAGCTAATCGCTCTCAGGGTCATGGGGCTAATCGTCCTGACCATGATGATTCCGTCTCAGGACGTGATGATGACGAGCCCGGTATTGCACCTGGAGCTCAATCCTCATCTTTCCCGGAGCTGATGAATATTGGTCAGTCCGAGTTTCGTGACTCTCGAAGTAGCAGTAGACCTGTGCCAACCAGCAGTATAGTTTTTCAAGCGCTCGGTAATCCCGAACCCGGTACATCCAGTGGAGTTGCATTTGATGTTCATCTGCCAGCCGATATCGGTAGGTCAGATTGGATGGCCTCATGGCCCAACGACGGTAATATTTTTGGCATGGATTTCAATACATGGATGCCAGGGCCACCCGCCCCATCATCTTTCCCGCAGTTTCAGAGCCCAAAGCGGACTGCTGGAAGCGAGGAATTCATGCTACCCTTGTCCATTGAAAATCTCAATCCTGATGTGGCCAGCCGCAATGTCAGGCCAAGGCCATCGGTAAACCCGACAATGAGGAATATGTCCCCTCCCCCAGGACTTTCAGGATTTGAGAGTCCAAGGGAGCGAAACATTGTAGATAGGTTGGATTTGCATCCCAGTCCTACGCCAAGCAAACGGTCTAGGTCAGACTCGGCCAGCTCGCATAGGGCTAGAAGGATGGATCGAGAGACCGCACACAGGGGAAACCCCAGTGTGCGGGGCTCAAGACGTGGTCACTCAGGCGATCCCGCGTCGATTGTCGGTAGGGATCCGCTAAACGCGGACACGTTGATTAACGTGCTTGATGGGATCGAAGCATTCCAGGAGGAATTCAATAGGTCGAGTGGCCCGAATGTACAGCCTGTTCGCCCTACGCCCAATGCGGCTTCCTTTCTCGCCATTGACAACACAGACGGAGCTGATGTTCCGATTGAGTCTGAGTCCATGATGGCATCAAGTTCCAATCACAACAACACCGTCAGCAGCGCAACCGATGTTGAATCAATGTCTGAGTCTAGAGCGTCCAATGCGACTGATTTGCATGACGTTGTCATTGCCGATATGAAGCCTGAAGTTCCTATGCGGACTGATAGGCCAGTAGTTCCCAAATTGTTTGTGACAAAGGGTCTAGGCATGCCACAGCCATCAGCGGTTCGTGATGCCAGAAGATCTGCACCGTATCAGAGTCAGTCTCCTAATCGGAGCGAATTCCCACGGCCATCAACGGCTGTACAAGATGATTTCAGGACACCTCCGAGATCTAATCCGATCATGGTTGATTTGTCCACTCCTCGAGATCGCGGATCAGGATTTGGTCCTGCGAGTGAGGAGCAACCCAACGAGGTTGCTGATCTTGTAACAGCCCTTGAAAGAGGGAGAGTGGACTCTTCGGTAAGTGCGATCATTCATCGCCTGGTTGCTAAGGTCGAAGACCTTGGGCGTAGGAATGATAGAAGTGATCAATGCATCAAGCAGCTCTCCACTGAGGTTAACTCGTGGAGGGCCAAATACGACCAATGCGTCCATGTGAGTAGCACGTGTACGCAGGCTGCGAACGCGGCCATGCAGCTGTCACAAGGGACTAAGGACATCGTGACCGAGCTTGGCCAACGCGTCAAGATCGTTTCCAATCGCATGACAAGCATAGGCGATGCCCTAAATGAGCGAGCCAGCTATGATGATGTTGCTCGCTCCATCACCCAAGTTCAAACTGTTTTTGAATCTCTTTCTGATCGAGTAACCGGGCTTATAGCTCGTGTTGATGCTGATCGAGAGATCTCTAGTGGAGAGCCAATCCAACCATCCTGCGATTGGTGGAGTAAACCTCAAAATCGAGGACCTGTCCACTAGGGTATGTCAGATTGATAGGATGATGCAAGATGTCGAACAATGCTGGACCAATAATAGGGACGGCATAAAGTGGGTTAAAGACCAACTTTATGAGACACAAGCCAACCTTGAGATAAAGTCAAGGGACTGCAAATCCTACACGGACAAGCAAAATACTCATAACATGGCCGTTTCGACTACGCTCAACAGTAAGCTCGAGCAAATGCTCGAGGTGCTGGGTAATACGGCCCAGAGAATTAACTCCCTCGAGTCAAGGCACTCGAACCAGGCATCAAGTAGTGGATTGAACGATCGCACAGGAGGAAGGCGTGCCGCGTCCCGTACTCCGGATAAGCGGCCACCTCCACCTGGCCCTCCTGATGATGATCCTCCACCACCTCCTCCTCCAGATCGGCAAAGCCCAGGAGGAGGGGGGAAGAAGAGTGCTGCCGGTGGGAACCCTGGCGACCCTGGTAAGCCCAGGTGTAAATACGTAGGTGATGGAAATAATCACCTTATGGCTGAGTTTCACTGCAAAGGATGTAGAGATGATATTTGTGAGTATTGTTTCTCGTTCAAAGAGAACTTGTGTGAAGAATGTTCCCGTAACGGACCCCGATGCGGTGTCTGTAGGGAGAGCTCATTCCTGACCAAGGGAATTGAGTGTCAGTTTTGTAGGACCTACTACTGCACCAGACATTCTGCTGGGCAGGATGACTACAGGAGATTTGGATTTGTCCAGGGTCCCTGTTGTCTTGCGTGCCTTAGGGACGAAACTAGGAGAAGAAGGGATCCCGATGGTAACCGTGTCAGGAATAGATCTCCTGGAGGCGCACCTGAGACGAACCCAACGCGGTCGTACTCGCCGCCTCTGCGGCCACCCGTTGACAGATTCCGTGACATTCCCTCTGGGGGTCAACCCAACGCGGCTGACCTTCAGAGCCCTCCGAAGGCTACGCAATCCGTGCCCCTGGATAAACGTGAAACCGGATATTATCCAGGATTTGATCCCAACGGTACAAGGCCGAAGGATCCTTCAGGCCTTGAGCCGCCGACCATGCGTGGCCCCGATCCTCCTGACAAGAACTGTCGGATGTGTGATCGAGATATTCCTGACCCCAGCAAAATTGGGGAATGTAAGATATGCATGAAAAAGGCATGTGAGATTTGCATTCCGAAGGCTACTCGCCTTTGTCCTGTATGTGCACTGTCAATCAGTAGTTCTCAGGTTCCACAGCATCTTTTCGGAACTGGTGGCGGCGGATACAGTAGCCACCATGATCCGAACTGTACAGCTGCGACTAAGTGCATTCCCATAGACCTCCCGCCAGAGCCCGACGCGGCTGGGCTGAGGGTATGGATAGCCAATATGAAGGAAGCTGTTAGCAATGCCTACAGCTATGATGGACTTTACGTCATCAATTGGCTAACTGAAGTCGAGAAGGCAAAGACCTTTGATGAACTGGATGGGGAATGTAAATACCACATCCTTGAAGCCAGGTTCAATGCAGCCATTCGGAAGTGCATCAAGACTGTTGCAATTATCGATAAGATTAATCGTCTCACCGAAGCCGCTCAACGCTCCAACAATCGCATCAAGAGTAGGCAGATCCTGTGGCTCTTATACGACCACTTAAGGACTGCAAATATCGGAGAGCAATCATTCAGGATAATTGAGCTCTCAAACTTGCGATGCAGTGTTTCATCTTTCTATACTGAAGAGGAGCGACTTGAAAGGTTCATCGCGAAGTGGGATCACATCCTTGCGGGTCTCGATGAACCGCTGACCGAGCAGGTAAAGCGGTCGCTATTCAGTGAGAAGGTTAGACACCTCAACTGTTTGGCTCATGATATCAGGGAATGGGATAGGAACATATCCAACCCTGATGTTTGTAGCTATGAATGGCTTCGTGCTCGTTGTAAGAACGAAATTGACCGCTGGAGGGTTCGTAAGAATCAGGTCAATATGCACAAAGACTTTTACGAACGATCTCAGTCCAGGGACAGAGCCCAGAAACCTGGTGCTCCTGGTCCTCCCGTCAGGAGACGATCTCCGTTTGGAGATTCCCATAGGCCTAATCGGCCTCCTAGTGATCCAAGGAAGAGGACCGGTAATACCCCAAGTCCTCATCGAAGGGACAAGTACTCTCCCAGGAATCGGGAGCAGGACAAGCGGCGTACGCCTAGCCCTAGGGGCGAGCCCCCAAGGAGGCCCAGATCTACGTCGCCCGGTGCTCCTGCGATCGATGCGTGCAGGGACTTCGCGCGTGGATACTGTTCGCGCGGACAAGAGTGCAAATTCGCACACACAAGAACTGGGAGTTCCGATGCGAAACGCAAGGAGCGTCCTCCCCTGATTCCAGGGTATTGCGCCCAATGGGTTTCCTATGGAAAGTGCATGAGGGATAAGTGTGATTACAAGCATGCAAAGCCACCTGAGCATTTGCTGAAAGAAGCGAAGCAACACACTGCGGCCCCAGCGACCGAGTCTGCCGATGCGCAACCCGAGTCTGCTGAACCTACTACCACTGCTGACGACAGGACATATAGTCCTGCCCCTGATTTGTCAGCGGGTTTTTGAGAGGGGCGGGCCGTCACCCTCAGGCTATTGGGCTTGTTGCCTGCCCTGCTCATCCCATAGCCAAGGCATTTGAAGAGTATAGAGCTCGGTTTCAACGCCCTGAAGGGACAATGGAGTGGTCAGTGACCACTATTGGCGCTCGTACACTGCAAGGTACGTGTCCGGGCGGCCCGAATATCAGAGCTGTAATTCGCAGACGAACGATTCGTCTCTCGGACAACGCTCTGATTGATGATGTCGATTTGAGTGTACCGACTCGTAAATCCGTTTTATTCAGACGGATTCCTGGGCCAATTGACATTAGGACGGATTTCTATTACTTGCCCGGTAAGTGCGGCCAGTATAACTCTGAGCTCGCGAAGGCAGTGGGGATTAAGCCCACTGCTCGCAGGCTGAGTTTCAATGACAATGCTGAAATTCTGCAAGTTGAGAATATAAGGACACGTGACGAGCCTAGGCCGATCATGAATCGGCGGTCGCATTCTCACCCCATTCACCCGGATAGGTTGCGTCAACCTCCCGAGGTGATTGCGATGTCCGAGGAAAATGCTAGAATCCTAGCTGCCACTACTAGACAGATTGTACAGTTGCACTTAGGTGAGTATGTGCCTGATAATAGGTGGGCTCGTCGCCCTCGAATGATCAGGGAAAATGTTCCTGATCAGATGCCTGCTATGCCTGGCCCACAAATCGAAATCCGGTGGCTTGCTGACACTGGGTGTCCTTTCGACTTGGTTGGGATGCACGACATTCCCGCGCAGGATCATCGCCACATCAAGAATGGGCGCATCCAACATTCCTTGCAAACCGCAAATGGTGTTGCTGGGACTCAAGGTAGGGTTGATGCAACTGTTGAGTCACTTGACGAGGATATTGAAGCCTTCGTCATGGGTAATACACCCTCGATTGTATCGATAGGACGTAGGTGCGTGGATTTTGGATACAGTTTCCGGTGGGATGCTTTTGAGATGCCTGTTCTCATCTGCCCATCCGGGAGAACTGTTAGGCTCGACGTTATAAACAACGTCCCATACCTGCCTAAAGGGCCGGTTATGTTTGGAGCCCCGAACTTAGATGCATGTCCTGCGATACCGGCAATGCCCGGTCCAGTAATTGCCATGAACGATTCACTGTACCCTGCAGCTCCCTCTGAGGCCGACGCGCCTGACGAGGGGGGTGAAGTTGTTGAAATCAAACACCCTGAGGGCTACAGGACTGAAGCCCAGTTACGTGCTGAAGCTAAAACGCTTCAACACATGATGTCACATTTGCCAAAGAATCCTTTTTGCCCACATTGCCAACGCGCAAAGATGGAAAACGTGCGTTTGCACCGCCGGGGCGGTGCCGACGCGCATGAATGCACGAAATTCGGTGATATTGTCACTGTTGACACGATGGTGTTACACGGTTTAAAGGACCGTGGTGTGAATGGTGAAACGGACGCAGTCGTGTTTTACGATCTTGCGACCAAGTACATAGATGTACTCCCTGTTTTTAGTCGCTCTGTACCTAATACGGTAGAAGCCTTTCACAAGTTTATGGGTCCCGAACCCAAGATTGGTCTGTTATACTCGGACCAAGCCAGAGAGTTTCTTGCGGCTACTCGCCGAATGGCTTGGGTGCATCACATGTCCACACCCGGAATGCCAAAGACGAATGGCATCATTGAAAACAAAGTGAAGCTAGTTCTGCATGGAGCAAGAGTACTCCTCAGACAAGCCGGCTTATCGCCCAAATGGTGGCCATTTGCCGTTCGCGCATTTTGCGCGGCCAGAAATCTCGAAAATCGAGGTGAAGGAACCGCATGGGGAAAGAGAAACGGACAGGGATTTTCCCGGTCAACTCATCCCATTCGGATGTCTTGTTGATTTCAAGCCAATCGCGCCAAAACCGCGTAGGCTCGAAAAGGGGGGGCTCAAAAACGCCTCCGAACGGGACGACCATCACAAAGCTGATGAAATTCCTACAAAAGATCACTGGATCTTCGATGAAGAATCTGGCAAACTCGTCAGAGTGCACGTTGAACCAAGGATTAAGCTATTCAAAGCTGACAGCGTTGATGCTCCAATCGAGCATATTCGTCTCACCGCTGACCGTGATACATGGGTTCAGTATGATGAGGAAAATGGAGAAATGATGCACTCCGTAGACTGGAGATACGGTCCAGATTCCACCAAGGAGCTAAAAGCCCCGTGGACTGGCGAGACGTATTTCACTGTAAAGCCAAAAGAATTTGACCCTCTTGAGGACTCTGATTACGAGCCCGAAGGAGATGATGAACTAGCTGATGATTCAGGGCCGTCCGATCACGGAGAGGACGAGTACAGTAACGTGCCCGCTATGCCGGCACAGAAGATTGACCCTGCATCTAAAGCGCCCAAATTCGGGCCAGTGTCGAAGCCTGGGATTTTCCTGGGTTATAGATTAGAGCCCGGTGGCCAGTGGAAGGGCGACTACTACGTTGCCGATCTTGAACACTTTAGGAACGGATTTTCCCGACCCAGTGTTCATCAAGTCAAAAGAATTTGGCGGAACCCCGAAGAGGGATACGTTTTTCCCATGTTGGCCGCCTATGAGCGTTTGACTAGGGAGGTCCAGCTCCTAGATACTGGAGAAGGAAAGGGTCTTCCCAAAGCGGATGCTCCAACCGAACCGGACAACCAGCTCAATGCCGTTGGTCCGGGTTCTGATCATCCTAACGATGACAGTAGTGATCCTGCTGTTGACTCTGAAGCACCTGCTGATGTTCCTGAAAGGGACCACTGGGTGCGTGATGAAGAGTCCAAATCCTGGCACAGACACCATGTCGATGCTAGACAACCCTTTTTCGGGGATGATAGATCTCCACTGCCTCCAGGAGGCCCGTCCCAAGCGGATGTGGATGATTATCGTGTAACTCATCTAAAATACATTGACTCTACGCAACAGTGTATCCGTGATGACAGGAGAATCCTGAACCCAGGACATCGAGTCAGAACTCAAAGGTTCTGGACTGGTGTGACCATTCTGTATGATAAAGGGCATGCTCCTTCTAGGGCTCCGAGGGTCACTCTGACCAAGTTTAAAAATAGGCTAGACAAAATCAAAGACCTCGATGCAGGTGAGCCTAAAGCCCACACCTTACACGGTGATGAGCTTGATTATGAGCAGAAGGAGGAAAGAAAGGAGAGGTCCTATTCTGGATCTGGTAAACCCAACTCCATTTCTTCTACTGACTGGAAAGGTATGTCCGTCGGTATGCGAAGGATATACATCGAGGCTGAAAGGGAGGAAGCTCTGAAACGAGCGCGTGCTGGCGAAGCCGCACCCTCCAAACCAGCTGGACCCGCTTTGATAAAGCGGAGATTGTTGATAGAATTTGCATGCGAACCTGACTCTAAGCTCTCCGCCACAATGCTGGAACAGGGGGGTGACGCGATTCGCGTACACAAAGAGTCGTTCGACATTTTAAAGAATAAGGATATGACCAGATTGATTGAGATCGTCGATCAGAATCCTGGTTGTGACTTATGGGGCTCGATCCCGTGCGGACCGTGGAGTACTTGGCAGTATGTTAATTTGTCTCAGTACGGTCCCGAGTTCGCAGTAGAGCTCAACGAAGCTAGACGAACGTCGATGGTCATGTTTGCTGCTTTCCTTCGTGTCGCCAAACGCGTGCGTTTTAAGGGAGGTAGAATTGCATTCGAGTGGCCGAGGCATTGCCTTGGTTGGAAACAGCCATTTATGAGGCGTCTAATCGACGATCCCGACATCAGGTGTGTCGATGTTGACGGTTGCGACTTTGGAATGCAAACGTCCGATGGTGTTCCCACCAGGAAGCAGTGGCGGATCGCCACTTCTTGCCCTGAACTAGCCAACGAGCTACGAGGGCGCACGTGTAGCCACGAAATAGGCTACCCCCACGCCAGGATCGAGGGAAGCCTTACGCCCTTGACTGCGCGATATCCTATTGGGATGTGTAAAGCCGTAATTAAAGGTCTTTACGGGCATAAGCCCTATGCGGCTGCCCCTGCTACCTTGAGCGAGGAGGACGACGCTCCTGCTGCGCCTGTTGAGGTAACGGAGGCCGATCCGTGTGCATGGAGACGAGACAAGGATGCCTTGCTCGTCCACATGTTGAACAGTTATGCAACTCTCCCTACTCGGCAGACGCCTGGCTCTGCGGGCTTAGATTTAAGCTCGTGCGATGAAATCATCGTTCCCGCTAAGGGAAGTGCTCTTGTGCAAACTGGATGCGCCTTTACTTTCCCAAGCGGAGTTTACGGCCGCATCGCACCGAGATCAGGTCTGGCAGTCAAGCACATGCTAGACGTAGGTGCAGGAGTAATTGACCCTGATTTCTCAGGAGAAGTGAGAGTGATGCTTTTTAATCACTCTGACTATGAGTTTCGAGTTCGACCTGGAGACAGGATCGCTCAACTCATACTCGAGAAAGTCATGATTGTTGATGCCAAGATCACCGTCAAACAACCCGACGTAACCGTCAGGGGGGTTAATGGCTTCGGCAGTACCGGCGGGTACCCTGCTGGTCCCGCCATAGGGTTAAATGGAGATCCTGTTCCGCCAATGCCCAGATCGAACAAGGCTTCGGGGCATCAACCCAACCTACAGGGCATACCAACTTTTTACGCCTGTGTAGCAAGGCCTGTGACGAAGAAGGAGCAAGCTGGTAACGACAAGGCGCGTGCAGCTCTCCTCAAGGAGTGGACAAAGCTCCGAAAGTTGGGATGTTGGGATGAGTTGAGAGTTAGAGAGTGGAAGAAAGTTGCTGCCGAAGCGCGAGCAAATGGCAAGACAGTCCATGTAGGAAGAATTTTTGACATATGTGTGGAAAAGAATCATGAACTCCCTGAGGATGATCCTAATAGGAAGTACAAAGGGAGAGTAGTGTTTGAGGGATGCTTTGTGAGGGACCAGGCAAATCACTGGGCCATGTTTTCCGAAGCTACCTCATGCCCGGCAACAATGGCCGCAGGCAAGATGTGTGATGCATATGGCATGTTGCCTGGTCACGCACTACAAGTCAGTGATGGCGAATCCGCCTATACCCAAGCTAAGCTACTGGGTCCCACGACATGGGTGCGTCTTCCTAAGGATCAATGGCCGCAAGCATGGGTAGATGCTGGCTATGACGATCCGGTCTGTCCGTTGATTCTTGCCCTATACGGGCATCCTGATGCCGGCACGTTCTGGGAAAAGCATTGCGAAGCGAGGCTTATTGAGGTCGGATTTATCCGTGTCCCGGAATGGCCGAGTGTGTTTTATCACCCTAAGTATAAGCTTTTTCTTGTGGTGTATGTTGATGACTTCAAGATGAGTGGCCCATCCGCTAGCCTATCGATCGGATGGGACCTCATTAGTCGGGTAATTACGATGGAACCGCCGGGTACCCTAAAGCGGTATCTGGGCTGCGAGCATGAGTTTGCTGCAGCAGATGTACAGGGTTTCTTCGATCCTCGCACTGCTTGGACTGTGGATCATCCACCATCCAAGGAGATGCCTGACATTCGTTTCGGAGAGAAACGACTTCGAGCTGACGAGGTCAAATTCGACCCGGCTCGGGTGAAGATCATCAAATATAACGAGGCGTGCTTCATGGAAGCATGCGTTGATAGGTACAAGGAGCTATGCCTCCCCAAGTACCCTAGACCTCTGGTGAAGGCTGAGACGCCTTTTCTGGATGAAAGTAAACCGGAGTTTGATGAGAATCCCATCAACCCGGAAGTAGATCAGCTGTTTGGGCAGCCATCTCCTTGCCCAACAGACGTGATTGCTGAACAGCCCGGTGTCCTAGGCGACGCTGCAGCTGCAGTTCTCATGAAAATTTTATATGGTGCTAGAATGGGTCGATACGACCTAATTAGACCTGTACAGGCTTTGGCCAGTCGAATCACTAAGTGGAATCGACTGTGCGATAAGAAGCTTCATAGGATTGTTTCCTATATCAACTCGACGCTAGACCTACACCTATACGGATGGGTCTGCGATAAGCCTAGTGACATTGAAATCGTCGCTTACTGCGATGCCGATCTCGCTGGAGATCGTACCGATTCCAAGAGTACATCTGGTGTCCTTATTTGCCTAGTCGGCCCAAGGACATATGTTCCCATTACCGCAGTTAGCAAGAAGCAAACTTCGGTATCCAAATCGACTCCCGAAGCGGAGATCGTTGCACTAGATCATGGCGTGGCCAAGGAAGGCATGCCACTTGCACAGCTTTGGCAGTTTGCTATCGGTCAAGGCACCGGTAAGCCTGTCACGGTGAATTGTATGGAAGATAATGAGGCCGCATGCCGCATCATTATCACTGGGAACAACCCAAACATGCGATATATGTCGCGTACTCAGCGAATCGACATTAGTTGGCTCAATGAAGTCTACAATGAACAGATTTTTCGTTTCGTAGCATGTCCATCGCATTACCAAGGCGCGGACATTCTCACCAAAGCGTGCGTAGACAAGGTGACATGGGGTAGGAATTTGCAGACTTTAGGAATGTTTAATCCAGGATTCCTGGAGAAATTCATTAGCCATCCCACCCTCCCTGTCGTAAAGCCTGCTGCACCTGTTCTCCCCCCAATTAGGGGGGTACGCATGGAAACCGATCAAAATTCATTTTTCAACAAATTCATCCAGCTAGCTGAATCCAGCTATATGGTTTTTGACATAGTTGAGGATCGATCAAATGTTTGCGATACGCGAAACATTTTCGTCGATTCTGAGCTTGGCATAACGCCTGAACCTCAGTTTGGTAGATGGCTTACCTACTTTGTTAGACCGGCCAATCTTTGCCCTGTTATCCCTAGACGGGGTACAATTGAAGGCTCCAGACCTAACATTTTGTTGTGCAGATATAGCAGTTTGATCGATGCATCCACGCGAGGGAATTGGAGCAAGATCAGGCGCGCACGTGACCAGGTAGAGCAGTGCCAATCATGTCTGAACGACTTAATTGAGCACGCGCTGAACACGAAGTTTTCCGTAGGCATTTTCATACAGCCGAATACCTGGATTGCTAATCGCGATATTCTTGTCAAGCTTGGCGTAAACCGCTATAGCCGTGTTGTACACTATTGCTCATGTCTTGTAAATAAGGATCATGTGCATGCATTGACATTAATTTGCATTTCACGACATGTGAACTCTTTCCCAGTTTTCAAATGCAACAGGATGTATCGCACTACACGTGTTGATCCTCTTGTGCATGACTTAGTTGTAAAATATGTGACCCGCGCTGCTCTTCAAACAGCCTTGAGTTGAGTAGGCTTGATGGACATCATTCACGACAGCATTAATCATGCTGCACTAACAACCGCAAATTCGCGACATTAGTTCAGGCACATTCGCCTCAATTAGCTGGTTTGTGTTTGTGTCAGTTTCCGCCCGGGTGGGCATGTTCATAGGATAGCTTTGCAGTTTCCTGTGCAGTGGTGTAGCAGGGTCGTTGTCGATGCACGACTGTTTATCATAGGTATGACCATATTCGGTCTTACACCAGGGGAAATTGCCCCTTCGTGCTGATGCAGTTGGCACCCAAGGTTTACACACCTTTGGATGTGGGAGGCATCCCTTATCTCGGGGATCTTTCGTTGTTTATTTTGATTTGGTGTTACCCTACCGCTTCCCGGGCGCAAACTCGCGCCATGGCAGCGGCTGCATCCGCGGCCAGCGGAGCGGCGGGCGCTGCCCCGCGTTCGAGAGGTTCGTCTTTGGCGGCGCGGCAGCAGGCGGACTATATGAACCCGAACTGCGCCTGCTCCTTGGGTCCGCTTCCAGCGGAAGCGAAGAACGCAGCCAATGCGCTGTCCGATGAGAGGCCTACTCGGCTATCGGAGAATCTTAGGATTTGCTATCCGCACTTGACGGCAAAGTCCGGTCAGTACGGTAATCGCACCACTGCTGAGACGCAGTTGGTGCAAGTCAAGGAAGGTGTCAAAGATCCTCAAGTCGTCGGTGCCTTTTCCGGCATTTTCAACCTACTGGAGGGGTTTGACACGGGCATGATTGCGAACACGTCTCTCATCCCGTCTATCAAGAAATACCGCCGCCTACGCGTGGCTGGTATTCTCCAGGCCATGCTTCTGGGTGAAGTGGAGCTGAGTGACCAAAGCGTCTACACGGCTGCCATAATCATCTGTGAGGCAATGCCGCGAGAGTCTGAGCTCCACTGCGAGCCGACTCGGAACGCGCTGATTGAGATGACGTTGTCTACAGCCGTTTCCCCTTCACTGGTTCCCCGAGGCGGGAACTGGCTGTACGAAATGGCAAAGGTTGAGTCACGCTGGCAGACCTTTTTCCAAGCGGCGAATAAAAATGTTATTCGCGCCATGCAGGCGGCCGTTGAGAAGGGTAGGAGAGATATGCCCTCGAATGTACAGCCGGCCGGAGCCGAGGAGGCGTTCAAGGCCTGGGCATACCAGCGTCCCACTGCCCTTTGTACCCCACCCAAGGCGGTGGTCGGGTATATGAAGGCAATTTATTGCATCTCAGCCGATGCGCTGGCAAAGATGCAAACGGTCAATGCACATGCTTTTGAAGTAGGATCCATGCGCAAGGAGATTGAGGCCGTGTGGTCCTCCTATGAAATTTTGTGGGATTCTTCACGGAAGAAGTGGGGATTGCTCCCACCATCTTTCACCTGATTGAATGGAAACGCGCTAAGCCGCTTACCATGCCGAGCAAAGAAATCGGGGATTGGCACGCCGGTGAACCCGTGCTTGAGCGCGACGGGTATCTAGTGTTCCCGATGCGGCACTGCACAGAACTCAGTTCTCTTCCCTATGGAACATTTTGGGCCATGGGAATGCCGTTGCATCGCTCGGAGATGCCGAAACGCTAACAGGCGTGTGGACATCGACGAAGCCCGTTCTTCTTGAGAGTTATTACTCTTGTCTCAGCCATATTGGCCTGGGCGTAACCGTCCGACTGGCCCTTTTGCTACGTCCTCTCGGTAAGAACGCCCACGAGGCGTACAAGCGTACTGAGAAGGGGCCTTCACACCAACGCGTGATAAGGCAGTTCCGCGTTCGTGTTGAAGCAATCGCTCTCAAAGAAGAAACGATTGGTGAAGGGACGGCTGCTGTGGCGGGGAATTTGCTTTCGCATAACCCTGCCACGCACCTTTGGAACCCTGTGCTTGAGGTAAACCCTCACTCGGCAGAGATCGGATGGATCCGCAACGGCGCCAACCGCGTAGTGCTGACCATTGGGGCGGAAATTCCCGCCGGGTCGGTGGCACGTGAGGCGTCGGTTCCCCCGGCAAAGCCCGGCGGCGAGATTTTAAGTTCTTTCCTCAGGAGATCCGCGAACTCGGCGAGGTACGATGCTTCCCGCTGTATGAAATCTGGGAGCACTATGTTCCCGCATCGGAAGGAAAATTCTTTCCCTTGGCTGGCGGCCTTCCTTTTTCAGGGGCTGCAAAGCTCATGTACCATGCGCCAGAGCACGCGCTATCGGAGCTTGCCAACGCAGCCACTCAATGCAGTAAGTTCATGAGCGCGATCAGCGGTAACATCTACCCTGATCGTCAGGACCGCCAACCTTGTGAGCTTGTGCGGGAGACATGGGACTCATGGGCGTTCCATGTCCGGACGTACATTATTTCCATGATTTGGCCCGTAACGGCAATGGAATACGCCGGCTGCGAGGAGCCGGACAGTTTGGGGTTCGTTCTCACAATGCTGGGATACGTTAACCCCTCCGCTGCAGCTGGCCTATGCGCCGAGCTGCTAAGCGGATGTATTCCAAACAAGGTCTCCTACCTAGGCGTAGAGGGATCTCGCGTTGTGGTGCTGGTTGGACCCTCACACTGGGTCACCGGCAGCTCGGGTCAGTCCATTACTGGAGCAAAGCTTCAGGAGCAGTGGACGACCATTAGGACAAAGCTCCCGGCCAAAACCGGCGAATACGCGCTGGAGGTCGTGGAGGTTGAAGAGGAGACCTCAGTGGCTGAGCTTCTCCGTACCGTGGTCAGCCCGAAGCTGGCTGACCCGGTACATGCAGGTGCTCCTGCGAGCGCTAAAGATGATATATTCATCATCTTTACCAAATGCCTGTGGCTGACCGAATGGCGTAAGTCCGAAAACACGTATGGTCCCAGCCCCGAAGCGGGTAGGATCATCGATGAGAACATCGATGCCATGAAGGCATTCGCCAATAAGGGCGGCCGGAGCCAGGCACCGACGATAGTCTTGTCGGGTCCTGGTATCGTTTGGCATGGAACAGCCATGCAGGAGGTTGCAACCACGTTTTTCGTGAAGTGCCGCGATGCCGGTTTCCCAGCCTACCCATCCAATGCGATGTGGTTCGGATGCTCAAAGAAGAGCCTAAACGGCGGCGTTGTCGGTATCGAAAGAGGCGGACACCAGTTTATGGGTCTTGTCTCGGCGTTCACCGACCTGGTATGTGTGCTGAGGCGTGAGTACGCGATGAGTGATGAGATCCGGGAAGCCCTGGCCATCGCTCTGGATTTCATGGTAGAAAATGATTATCTGATGAATCCATCGGAGTCATACCTGAGCGCTGCGAAGCAGTGCGGAGTCAGAGCAGGCCTCACACCGGTGGACCGGTGGTCCTCATCTGAGGATGCGCAATGGGCGGAGGTAATCTCTGCTCCTATGGACGATGTCGAGTGGCCAATGCGCCACAAGTCATGCGTCATCGGCCAATGCGCCTGCCGCGACCAGTGCAAGGACTTCTGAGCAGCAGTCTGTGCCTCGCCCCTACGCGGGAAAAGGGCCACAGACAATGGCTCAGCGCGTCCGGTCCTCGACGCCGCCCGCAACGGGCAGGCAGAGGCTGGGCCAAGCAATGGCCGATTTCGGCCAGTCGGCCGCAAGTCGCGGTCTCTCGCCGGCAGTTTGTGGCAATCAGAGAGGGACGATACCTGCAAAGCCAGCGCAGGCGTGCGGGTTTAGCCCGACTACGACTGGTGGTCCGTCTAAGACTGGCGGCCACAGAATCGATTTGAAGCCTGCCACCGGGAAGCAAATGTTGAAGGTTAAGCCTGATCCTCCTGAGCTTCCCAAGGATGCATACACCGATGATTTTCCATCCCTGTCCAAGCGCGAAGCCGCTAACAGATGGAGCGGTGGGGCCACAAGGAGTTCCAGCTGTGTGCCACCGAAAGTGGGAGGATCGATGCCACGCCTATCTTCGGCCGCTGGCCCTCCACCAAAGTGTGCCGCTCCTTGTGCCAAGGGACCCGAGGTCAAAGCACCTGGGGTCACGGGCGCACCCGTGCCTAAAGCGGCAGGTGCTGACGCACCGAATGATGGGGGTTCGGGGGGATGCGCTCCCGCGAATAGTGAGATCACGCACCCTCGGCCCGAGGTTCCGCCGCGGAAGGCAGTCAAAAGTGCCCCGGCTAGCCTGTCTGAGCCGGCGAAGCCTAGCCAGACAGAGCCGTCACCTAAGCGTGGGGGCAGCGTTCCAGATGTCGCTGGTGGGGATAATCCTCAGCCAGAGGACAGCACCCCGTCCCTGTCGACCGATGCGTCGATGGGGATGGCTTCTCATCCCGAAGCATCCAGACCCGCTGGTCGGGATGCACAGCCCGCACCTGCGGACGCAGGTGGGGCCAAAGGGGCGTCACCCAGCCCTTGGCGCTGTGGGTGGCGGCAATGATGGGAACGGCAATGGGGCGGAGGGAGATGAGCTACCGGGCCGCGACGATCCTATGGATGGGAGCGGGACTGGTGGAGGTGGTGGACCCAATCCGCCTGATGGCGACGATGATCCGTCTGAACCCGGGGACCATGAATCTGGCCCGGAGTCGGAGTATTATGCGCCCGCTGAAAGCGCGGATGCTTGCATCGTTGTGCATTACCTGTTCCGAAGAGCCGGTTACCCGCCCGCGTTGGCGGCGTGGAGGAACGGGGCCTGGCCAAGGCGCCTTCTTTACCCTAATCAGGCTGACTCTATTGAGGATGCCCTCGCTCTTACTCTGTGGCAAGGGCTATCAGAGGATGAGTTTTTCCAGCTGCTGGACAATGCTTCAGCAACTGATCGTCGTTACGGCGAATACGACTGGGATTTCCTGTCAAAGGCCATTCTGTCTGACACGATGAATGCCGATGACATTCATCACGCAGGAGCCAAGGCGCTTGCTGAGCGGGCTGAGGATAACCTTGGGCCATTGTCGTTTGGCCCTCGGTCGGACCTAGTCGCACGGCTTCACCAGATGCAAACCGAGAGGGAGCATCCAAGCAGGAAAGCGGCAAATGAGTCATGTGTCGGCCCAGGGAAACAATATGTTCCCCGTCCTCCGCTGGAGGATCAGCCGAATTCGAACCAGATCTCCGCCGACGTATTCCGCGGTCGGGAGATCCGTTTGGGGCTCACTCTGCCCGACTCCCAAAGCGGAGATGATGAGGTCAGCGCGCAGGACGCAACGTGGAACGTTGAGTACTGCGACTTTTACAAGGCCGCCGCGAATCTGTGGCGTGCGAGGTCATGCTTGCGCGAAGCCGCAGGGTGCATGACTGAGACTGGGTATATTCACCCTCAGATGGCTGCGGCCATTGCGGCGACCGAAAAGGTCGAAAGATTTTGTAATGTTCTTCGGGCTGCCAACCGCTATGCCGGTTTGGGCACGTATCGATTCAATGAAATCGTGGGCAGGAATCTGCTCGTGGATATGACGACTGGAGAACTCCTCCGAAGGAGGAGGACCATCCCGAGTTCCTTGCTCGGGAGGTTGAGGACGTCTTCCGTTCCTATTGCGCGGGCCTCTTGAGGTCAGAAAGTTTCGACCTCAGGTCCTGCGTAATTGATCCGGAACCGGCGCCCAAGGCGGAGCCGGCTCCCAAGGTGAAGCCGCCTCCTCCTTCTCTGTCGGTCAGTAAGGGCCTTCCTAGGCGATCGGCTCCTGCTGTACATACTGGGTCGGGTTACACTGCCAAGCGTCCAAGAGAGACTGGCGGTGGCTCGATTGGGAGCGTGCAGATCCCAGGACAGTATTTCGGCAAAGCCCGCACAAAGGAATCCCCTGTCCAACCCCCTGAACCGCCGATGGGCGGGACGGAGGGGAGCGCACAGCCGTCCGCGATGGATGTGGATAGAGAGGGGAGTAGGGGCGATGAGAAGAAGAACAAAGCGCCCAAAGAGGCTGCTGTAGCGTCAAAGAGCGCAAAGCCGCATCCGGCGAAAGCGTCGCGTCCTGAGGCCCTAAGCGGCTTGTTGGATGTGACACTGATCAGCGATGTACGGGAGCGTGATCGGGATATTTCCGATGACGAGTATTCCCCTACGAATGTGTGCATGTTTCCAGACTCATGGGAGGGCGCAATGCCGACCTCCGTAACTGGAAAGCCCGGAGGCTTTGAGCAGTTCAGAA
This sequence comes from Effrenium voratum, assembly GCA_963377175.1. Classification (NCBI taxonomy): domain Eukaryota; class Dinophyceae; order Suessiales; family Symbiodiniaceae; genus Effrenium; species Effrenium voratum. The sequence continues at coordinate 1,009,150 of CAUJNA010000025.1, read as the reverse complement.
ACGAGCTCATGAGGATCCAGAGAATCCTGGATTCTCCGGCGTTGGTCGACCTTGGTAAGGTCGATCTGGACGCTCTGGGCGAGCCGCCCAGGGAGTACGTCTCGGATGAGGATCACGAGGGCCACGTAGATGATGATGGGATGGGCCCATATGTGGACAAGTTCTCCCCTCAAGGCAGGAGCCGCCCTACTATGAGGCAAAGGCGTGGCGCACCACAGAAGAGGAAATTGAGAGGATGAAAAACCTATTTCCATACGTTCGTGCCGAAAATTATCGGCTTATGTCAGCGGGGACTGGTCCCATAGGTGCCAAAGCGCACGAAAAGGGCGTCCTCCCTGCTGGTGCGACGCTAGAGGATGCACTGATGGCAAAGCCCGATGTGTGCCCGATTGCGAGCACCTACAACCTCACATTCGAGGGTGAAGAGGTTGTGTTTGATGCACAGAGCGGGACAGCAGGCAGAATCGCCTGTCCTGCCGGTAACGACATCTTCCATTTCTTCCCCGAGATTAACGATACGTCGGCGATGCTTGGGCGAAGCTCCAGGGAGTCGCAAATGCTGCTAGAAATTTTGTCGGGCAACACTGACCCAACGCGGTTGAACGTGAAGCCCGGTGAGCCGGCTCCCAGCTTGTGTGGGACGGTTCCAGACATTCTGGGAGGTTGGATGTCAATGACTCTAATCTCAACGCTCTTTGAGGCCCTATACGGGATCCATAAGTGCACGAGTGTCGAGGTGGCGACCTGGGCGGGTTCTCTCGCGAAGGAGAGCCCAGCGTACCCTCCAGTCGAGCTCCTAATACGGACAGTCTGGAGGGGAGATGGCTCGACTGTGCGCCCGAATGAGGTGCTTTTTGCGGCACTGCGTGACCGAACGCCTATGGGGCCTTTGCTTAGGCCGTTGGGAGCATATCGGTCCGCCCTCAAAACGAGGTGCATTCGGAGGCCCGGCAAATTCGCCATCACAGTTTTCCCCATGCGACCTGAGCAGGTCTGCAGGGGGGAGATCATGATTGGGTTGGAGGGCGCAAGGGTGCCTCTCCTCAAGTTGCCAAGCCCCAATAACGAGGGCGAATTTTATGTTGACGATCGCGTCAACTACATGGACAAGCGCCATGTCGTTGTGGCCGTTGACCTAAAGTGGATGGCCATCGAGGAAGCCGCCGGCATCTATAAAACCCGACGCGGTTTGATTGCTGTGCGAGAGGAGACACATGCGCCCTTCTGGCGCGCATGTTATCTGCACCAGGAAGGGGATGTAATATACATCCGTCCCTGGGCGGTCCGAGAATTGAATGTCCAGGGACCGCGGAGAGGGGTGTCATTTTCATGGGACAAGGCTCCCATGCATGACTATTGGTGCCCTCGGTGCGCGCATTTGAATATGTATGGCACCATTCTATGCAATGGTTGCCATTTGCCGATTTTCTATCGAGAATGGGTGCCAGGCACCATCCGCTCCCAAGTTAGGAGAGGGCAGCCAGTTTGGCTGGACGGACTCAAGGCAGTCCGTGCCAACAGCTGGTATGAAGGGGAGACTGACGTGTGGGCTCCTCTCATGGCGTCGGTAAACCCGATCCGCGAGGTGGTCAGCTGTATGATCTCCGGTTTGCGCTGTGCGCCTCATCTTGTGCACAATCCCAATGCGGATACCGTGCAGGTTGCGTTTCAGGAGGTTGTGAAAGTCACCTCAAGGGACACTCACGCTTGTGTGCGTGCGAGTGACGAGGCTCTCGAGCGGTGGGTAGCAAAACAGCTGCTCATCGAGGAGAGCAATACTGGTGTCCCAATTCCCGACAATATGTCTGTCATGACGTATTTGGTCGAGCACCCGCAACAGGCGGCGCAATGGGGTCGTCATATGACGAGAAAGGGCAGTCTAAATTCAGCATTTGCTCTTTACCTCTCTGTGCTTTTTTTTGATGCCTACCGCATCGGGATTGAGGACGGATATTTGGTTCCGCTGTATGGCCTAGGCGCCTCACGTGCGGACATTATAATGTCATTGGTACAGGCTGAGCGACGCCTCTCGGACTTCAATAGTGAGGACCCAAGTTTTGATGCCTCCACAGTTCTCGATTTGAGTATCGACTCTCTGCGGGCCGGTGGTGGATCCATCACGGCCCCGATTGAGTATGCTGAGGCATACATTTATGTCGAAAATAACAAGGTTGACATGGTCCCCGCTGCACAGCGCGATGGCCAAAGCGCCATTGTTTTTGCTGACCCGCCGTCTGGGAAGCACCATAGGCGGGCAGCCACTCCTAGGGGAGATCATCGGTCAGCTACCCCGCGACCTGACCGCAGGGAAAAGGGAGATCAACGAAAGGGCAATGCCCCTGCGTACCCTTGGCCCAAGGGTGAAGGTCACAAGGGTGACCAGTTTTCAGGCAAGGGTCACAAAGGTGACCAGTTTTCAGGCAAGGGTCACAAGGGTGATCCGTACAAAGGCAAGGGTGGCCAATACGGCTACCAACACGGGCAGTACGGTCGTGGCGGATCCGCCAGATCGAGAACTCCCACTGGCGGGTACCAGCCTGATGCTCGCGGGTCGGGGTACAAGGGTGCACAGGCTGCCCCTTTCCCATTCCCGAGTCCGATGTATCCCACTTTCCCAATGGGAGGATACATGCAACAGCCCATGGCTGGCATGATGCCGCAAATGTGGCCTGGCGCAATGCCGCAGAGTTGGGAATCCGAGCTCGCCACATACCCCTACCTGGGGTGATGATGACGAGTTGGCCGAAACCGTGCCTCCTCCTCCTGGGGACTGGAACGTCAACAAGGGGAAGGGACGGCACGGCGGCGGACGACATCAGTAATACCTGAAGTCTGTCTGAGTGTTGTGCATGACTGCGCCAATGCGCGCATGCTTTCATATCGGAATTCACAGGAAGGACTATGCTCCTTGTCGTATTTCAATGCTTCGGCTATTCGCCATCTCAGAATTCAACTGCATGCGTGGCTGTGCGCTATTCGCGCAAGCTGCGATGACCCGTCAGGTGCGCGTCGTCACAGCAAGGCAGTCACCCTCGCCGGCGTCTACGGCCGCTGGTGATCAGCATCATCCTGCACCGCTGCTGCTGCTGGCGATGGAACCCATCAAGGTGCTGTGGTGAGGATCACGGATGCGCCGCACCGCTGCCGGTGAGGTCCTACTCGGACCTGAACCGCTGAGTGCTGCTGGCGGTTTCCTTGGCGGTTGTCTTCGAATGACCGCGCGCCTAGACGGTGCTGATTTAAGGCCGAACCTTTTTGGTCTATGCACCACGTTTCAATCAGCAAGCCAAAGCGCTTTTGACCACATAATTCAAACATTAAATCCACGTGAATCTATTGATTCGATGTGGTTGCATCGCAGATATTTCATGCCTGCCATTCTGGAGTTGAAACTTTGTTCTCTTGCCTTCTTTTGTTTTTCTGGTTGATTTGGTTACCGGCGCGAATCCGCCCCATACCCGTAATTCGGGGTGGTGGCGGGATCCGGGCTCCAAAGTGAGCCCGGGTATGGGGTCGCGAACCCTGGTAACCTAATCCTCCTTGTTTCCTTTTCATTGCTACTCAACTCCAACATGGCCAATGCGCCTTTCCAAATTCACTCCTTCTCTTTGTACAGTCGAGGGGGGTGTTTTTGGGGGCATGTACTTTTATCATAGCGTATGTCATTTCCTGCCTATGCCCAACGCGGCATTTGGCTCAAGTTTTATCTCCGGCAACCCTCACTTGCCATCTCGTCACGTGCTCGCGGCGGCACTGGCCACCGTCTTCGCGCAAAAGGTGCGCGGGGCCGGCAGGCCGTGGTCCGGGTCTTCGTGGAGGTGGGTCGGGTGTTGTGTTGGGAGGTCGCCCTTTGTTTTGCTACCGCACGCTTGCTCGCTTTGCTCGCTTGGTGCTGCTTGCTGCTGGTTTGCTTGCCTGCTTTGCGCTGCGCTGCGCTTCTGCTTGGTTCCTTCTTGTTACAACGAGGCACCCCTTTTGGTTCGTGTTTGTGCCGGCCGGGGGCAACCGCTTTGCCCTTGGGACTGGGGGGATAAGGTGGTCTCTTCTTGTTGGTGGGTTAGGGCCTGTTTTATCCATCCCGAAACTCTGTTTCAAACCCTTTCGCATATAGCATACAGCTTCCTCGTGGCCAAAGCGCGTTCAATAACAATGACTCTCAGAATTGGTTTGGCCACTGCAGCAATAAGCTAAAAGAGTGGCCTCTGGAATTATCTTTGGACATCTCCAAACAGGGCAGTGTTGTCAGAGCCCACCAGATAATTGCAACATTTGGGAAGTCCTCCTCTTGACAGTTAGTGAGATGGACCTTGCTAGACCTTGCTTGACAGGGTACAGTTGGCAACACCATTGTTTACGGGCAGATCACGCTGAGAGGGCGCCCTGCGACCAAAGAAGTGATGCCCAAATTGGGGCATCCCTAGTTAATAAAACAGGATGACAAATCGCAGGCTCCAAGCAGGTGGCAACGGGCAGCGTTTGGAATGGAATGCTTGCAACTTTTGAAATCAGGTTGAAGGGTAGTGGTGTCCGCTCTAGATTGGGCCAACGCCATCACCAGCTATGTTTCATATGGCACAATATGCGCTTAGTCGTTAAATAGCCGATAAGGTTATTTGCAGGGTTACTGATGCCTCGCCACCGCTCGGCTTCTCAAACCGCCAAGCCTTATCAGGCAGAAGAGCGGCGAGCACTTGTTGCACTCCTCATGTGAGCATTTGACAAGATGATTGGCATCGGTATCTGAATAGCTCAGCCATCATGTCAATTCTGGTTGGTGAATTGCAGACATTAGTGCCGACAAACTGGGGACCCCAGGCCCATCCCCCTTCTCGTAGGGGGCATGTATAGTCTTCGTTCGGCAAGACCTAAAAGCAATCGATCACGTTTTGGGCAACAAGGAACACAATCGGCGACTTAATGGCAGAACAAGGAATGCAACAAACATGCAGTCCCAAATGTTCTCTGAAAAGACGTGTTGGATCAGCAGGATGCTGTTTAGTTTCCTGGTTGTCGTGTGGCGTGATTTCCAATGTCGTTCAACAACTTTAGGATGAAGGCTAAAATATGCTGCGCTCAGCAGTGAGTGAGAAGCTATCTAGCCTCTCGGCCGTGATTTTGGTATGGGCATTTCCAGCAAATCCGGTACCCCCCAAAACTGCGGTTTCCCTCGTCCACCATTCACATGGGTGGGGCCCCTATTTTCGGCCGGATGCGGAGAACACGCAGCTCAACCCTCCAAATGCTGATTTTTTTTTTTTGTGTGTGTGTGTGTGTGTGTGTGTGTGTGTTTGCGTCGACTTCCCCCAAGGCCAAAGTTTTCGGGGTGTTCGGTTCTGAGAAAGCACACAAAACAAATTGGGGGGGGGGGGGGTCAGAATGGCACCTGCCCATGTCCTCATCTATCTCACCCTACGATTCTACGATGGGCCGAACAGCGGAAATCAAGCGTTTGTTGACCGGGCGAACACTGGCCCCTATTCATTGATGCTTTCTGGGCGTTGTGTAAAGCGCTATTGGAAACAAACACTGGTTCTGATTTACACCAGTGTCTTGGGCTTTGTCATAGATTCATCCAGCTTCGTAAAGCTGAGGAACTCATGCGAGTGGGGGGGGGGATGGCAGCCATTTGTGCTTTTGTTTTGCAGTTTGTATGAATTCCCGGGCCGGATGGGGGGGGGGGGGATGGTGTCGCTGTGATACAAGCGACTCTTTCCGTGTTCTAGGTGAAGCATTAGTTACTGACGTCCAGTATCACAGAAGTGGCCTATTCCCACCCTAGGCACCCCTTATGAGCCAACCTGCTGAGGCCATCCTTTGTGCGTTGTGTGTCGTGCTGGGCAATTCTCCTGCGCGGGCCTCGGGTTCTCGGAGAAGTGGATGGAATTGAACAAAAGTGGGAAACCAAAAGAGAAGCCAGAGGGATACACATTATGAGAACCCTGCAGTCTACCTCAACATGGGTGATTCACAGGTGCAGATGGGTGGGAAAGAGAAGGATCACGGTCTTTGGGAAGGGCGCTTGACCTTTCTGATTGAACTCAGCTGGAGGAAAAGGGTTTGTCTCCAAAATCTTTGACCTCCCTTGAAGACAGCCCCCAAGAGCGTACTCTACGAAAATGACAGACCCACATTTCCGCGGCGTCTCATGTGACAACTATTGCACACATTGGAAAAGTGGCGTCCTGCAACGAAGCGTCGTACACAGATGTTTTTTTGATTCTCGTTGTTTTTGAGAAGCCCATGGCCCTTGAAGAAGGAAAGGCTCAATGAGAAGCTTCTCTAAACGGGCGGTGCCCCAACCCTGGCTCAGCTCGTGTTCTACTCGTACGAGTTTGGGGTGAGCGTCTCGCTAAATCAAGCCCGGTTTGTTTCCCTTGTAGATCAATCAGCACGGCTCCCTTGTCAATTCAAGTTGAGAAGTGGATCAAGTTGCGCCCTCTCCCCATGGGCGTGGTTTTCGAGTCTTTTTTGGGTTTTGCTTGAACCAACCTCTTTTTTGCTTTGGGGAGTTCCCTTTTCAAGTCAAGACCATCTTCGCCTTTCTAGTGCGGGAGGCACTAAATCCGTCAAACGAATTAGTGCTTCTGGAGGCGCGTCACGGTTGTCCAATGGGGGGGTTGTCCTGTTTTGGTTGGGGAGGCACCTTCTTTATGTTCTCCGTGTTTGCGTTTGGGAGAGTGTCATTTTTTTGTTTAACTCTCCAGCACCAGGTTGACTTTGCTTCTGTATGAAATGCCAAAGTGTTCCAAGCCAATGGAGCAGCGCCCCGGAGGTGCGCCGGCCAAAGGCAGCGACTCCGATGAGCGCTCATGTACGGAAGTGAAAAAGCCGGCGCCACGGCGGACAGCAGTCTGCCCTTGGCGGACTTAGGCTGAGTTGCACGGACTGCATTGACGCTTTGGTGGTTGACATGCGGCGGACTTTGGTGGTTCAGTCGGACAGCCTAGGTTTCTTGGGGTCTTGCCGTCGGTCTCGACATGTTTATTGAGTCCGACAGATAATTCGTGCGGCACAGTGGGTGTTTCCAGAGAGTTGGGGGGCACTACGTAGATGGAGAGGTTTTCATCTCGGCCTTTCTTTTGCTAGGGTCCACCGATCTCCCAGTGCTAGCCCTCCAAAAGTGGGAGTTTTTTTGGGACCCACCTGGAAATTGTAAGTTGGAAGGGGAACCCCGTGACCCGCGCTTAAGCGCCAAGCAAGAGGGGTCCCCAATTCTAAGCCCGGGCATGCGAGTCGCAAACGTGTCGGCCGACAATATGACCCACGAGTTGTATTGATTGCAGCAAAAGTCCAGCTGCACAGGCACGCAAAGAGCCCAGTGTTGGTCCCTGTGACCCATATGGGCCTAGAAAAACCTCCATATACCCCCGCAGTTCCAGAGCCAGCGTCAGCACCACTCGTTCTCGTGAATCATCACAAGGTTAAGCGGATTCGACCGGTTTTTCTTTTCCCTTCAGAATCCCAACGCCAAAAGGCGTCCTTTTTCATTGCCACAGCCGCTGGGCAAGTGAGACAGGTGCGGAAAAATGAGTTATTACTCGTACCCAGATCGAGTGATGCGCCAATTCTTGCGGAGATGGGACTGAAGAGCTTCTTCTCATGTGTCATGCCCCAAGTGGAGCCATCTGTAAGGAGCTTGGGAACACTCAGCAACAAGTAACTCAGTAGAAGCTGGTGTCCAGTGTACCGCTTAGTTGCTGCAGCGGGCGGGCCGTGGCTTTCCACCAAACTGGTCAGCTTCCTCGGGCTCGCCCAATTCCCATGTCGCGGGCCTCGCAGATGTACGCCTCAAGGGACCTGCTTGGGGGCCCGGGCGCTGCCCTGGGAGGTGCGGGGGGGAGGTTGTTTTTACCTTGCTGGTGCGATGGGCAGGGAATGAGAAATGGAATTACCCCTAACCATCCAACTGGTGGTTTCCTTTACGGGGACCGCTAGGTTCATTCCCACATTCCCGACTGAGCACCAGCAAGTTACTGACATACTAGGCACTGAGAAGGCCTTCATTCCACCTCTTGTTGGACTGGGCTTTCTTTCTTATCAAGCTCCCAACTAAAAGGTGATGTGTGTCCCATTAGCCTTGGCGCTTTGTTGACAAACCTCGTGGGGACCAGGGTTGTGCACAATGAAACCAAACCCTTCCCCCGCTTTCCTCCAGATGAGGCCTTCATCAGGCCGAAAAAGGGTCTTATGTTTGGGAGCACTAGGTGACAAAGAGCGGCGGTTTGAAGATGTTTATGCAGCGGTTTTTTTTCCTCCTAGTTTCCAGCCATTCTCCTCAAGGTCCGTCCTTGTCCAAAACCCCCGAGCGCTCTCTGGGCGTTGGACATGGTGCGAAGATGTGCAAAGGACCCCATGACTTGGATAGTGCCAGCTAGAAATCTGAAAGCCGCGCTGAGGGAGTGGATTTTGAGGAAGTTGGCATGAACATGCATGGGCCCCTAAAAATCAACTGCGCAGCATTCCATAGGTATGCCAAGCTGGTCACAAGGCACTGGCGACACCCTCCAAAGACAATGTTGGGGTTCCGGAGACTCGTGTTGACGCCTTCTTCGATGGCACAGATTTTGAGACAAGACTCTTCTGGGCAACTTGCGGCAATCGACCGCACAAGAGGGGGTGAGTTGGCGTGGGAATCACCCATACGAAGGTTCCTTACTGGGATTCCGAATTTCAGACTTGCGAATAATTGTAGTAGGTAGACTTGTGGAGTCCCTGAGTGACAGAAAGTATTTGTTTCCGCAAGAGAGCCATTTTGCTGCTGGTTGTTCGGAGTCGCCCAAGGAAGGGCCAAAAGGCACGGCAAACACCTGTTACACACAACTGTAGGCCCTAAAAGCTGCTGTCGCCCTAGTCGATGGCACAAGCGTCACAAGCTGCAACGACTCAGAGCTATACTGCCCCATACTGCCCCATTTAAAAGAGAGAAGGGGTCCGCTGTCAACCGCGACCTCTTGCTGCCAAGGTCCTCCTGAGTCTTTTGCAAGCGGACCTCAGGAAGTTTCCAGGGCTTTCAGAGCAAATCAGGGACTGAGGGAGAGCCTTCCAAAGGGAAGCTTTTGGGTGGGTTTGGCGATAAATCTCCAAGCATAATTCATGCTATCCGGTACCCACCTCTTTGCCCCGATTTCGGTAGCAAGCGAACGCTCTCCCACAAATGACAATTTCAGGCCACATGTTTTGTTCCAAAGTCACAGTGCGTCAGCACGAAAACGACAACTTGGCACTCCACTCGGATCGACGGCCAGTCATGCTGCGCGCGCCGCGCCTGTCGCAATTGGCGCGCGGCCGACCGAGGCGGTACAGCCGAGCGTGGTGATCAGCTCAATCAAGTAATTAAAGGTAGCCTTAGAGTTGGTGTTGGGAGGACATCGGGGGCACAACCCAAAGTACCTACAGAAACAGGGAACTAGCCAAACACTAGTTTTTTTGTCCGTTGCTCAGCTGCCCTTTGGCTGTCTTTTCCTATTTGTTCAATGTGGCTCGCAAGCAAGAACGAAGCCAAGTGCGTTCCTTGGCACATGGCGGGGCAACCCGGTCGAGTGACACCTAGCTCGAAAAACCTGCAGTTCAACATGAGTCACGTTGCTTCGCTGGGTGCCGGAACCAAGGCAAAACCCACGTTAAAGATGAGGTAGGCAAGGGATGAAAGCCATACTCTCACCGAGATGATGTCAACGTGTGGTTTCTTGTTTGAGGTTTTGCAGCATGGGCTATTACCCAGGAGCCCAGTTGGCAAATGAGCTGCTTTTGTCTGAGTCACCTGAGCGTTTCTGCTCGCACTCAAGTCCTGACGTCTCTGGTGGCCCGGAACGACTCAGGATAATTTTAGCGACCTCGGAAAGGCATGTTTGCGGCCTCATGATGAAAGGTCCTCTCATGGGCAACCCTTACACTGATCATAGTTGCTAGGGGCTTTTGGAAGTGGAAAGGGGATGTCCAAGGGATTGAAAGTCTTTCAAAAGCCTCCAGTCCTGTCATGCCGGTCACATGAACGTCTTGGCCGAACAACAAACATATGTCCAGATCAATCCGAAATTGGCAGGATCTTTGGAGTTGAACAGCATTGTTTTGTTTCTTCAGCACTGGCATCGCGTTCTTTCGCACTGAGGCCCTGGGGTGTGCACTCATGACCACGAGAGTTTACAGATTGCACCATCCTTTGGTTGCCATGGGAGTGCATACGTGCCTCTTCTTGGATGGTTTCAGCATCACTTGTTGGGCGCATGCTGATTGAGTCTCCCTTTCACGGCATCATGTTGAAAGCAGAACGTTCGGCTGATATGCGTAAGTCCTTTGGGACTTTGGGCAAATAAGAGATGTCAGCATTCAGACGTGCTTGTCCAAAGTCCCCGGTGTCTCTGGAACGCCAGATCTGCGAGGAGTATATATCATATGGGTCTGTCTTTCTTGGGTGCCTTTCTTGTGTCTCCCGTTGAAACGGACCAAAAAGGGGTACCCTCAAAACAAGACCGACTCATATCAATCTGTGATTAGCCATGGTTCATATCATCATCAGGGACGTCGCGTTAGTGACCGACCTGTGGTGTTTTGGCTCAAGTTTTGGGTTCCGTCGCGCCTCGAATGGGCGTCGCCGAAACCCTGCGTCGACCGACGGCATCTCGGGGGAGAAAGAGACCTCGGGCCGCCGCCAGGTTGGTAGGGACCAGTCGTGCGGCCTGTTGTCGACCAAGGTTGCGGGTTAACCCTTTTCTTGTTTGGTTTGATTTCCTTTGGTTGTTGTTCTCTGGTGTGTGGGAAACCCTGATCTTTGGGACCGGGGATTGGTTTGCTTTTGGGGAACCTTTCTTTTGTGGCTTGTTTACCCCAACTTACCCATTGCCTGGGCACAGGCTCGTGCCCGAATCACAGGTTATCAGCCGTAGGACTTTCCTACGCGCTTGAGACCATCAACTACAAGCTCTATGTCGACCCCACGATCTCGAAGGAGTGTCGTGGATGAGGAGGCCATCCTAGGTGGCCTCCGCTCAGGTGAGGACCTACCGGACTATGACTACGAGGATTTCGAAGCAGGTTCGACAGGTCAGGACCGCAGGGGTGAAGATCCCGGTAGGGATACACCCAGGAGCCGTGGCAGGTACGCCGACGATGGAGACGATCGTATTTTCCGCCAGGCCACTGATGACGAGCAGACACGAAGGGTTTACTCCGATAGGAGTGGCTCTGAATCAGGTCACAGGCGTGGACATTTTGACTTCATCAGCATGGCGATGGACATGGCCCGCCCTCATTCGGATGACCCGGAGGCCATGCCGGTTCGACCTCCAGATCTCTTGTTCCAGGTGAGTCGCAGGTCTCGGATGAGTTTGAGAATAGGCCGCGGGACCAGGGACTATGGTTCTGGCTCCGGGAGGTATCCCGGGCCGATCCACTGGTTCTCAGAATCCAGGTCAGTTTGATGAGCACGAGGAGCGGAAGTTCTCAGACTTCGGATACGATGATCTGTTGAAATCGACCGCTGGATGGGGCAGTAGCTCAAAGCAGGGATCTGATGCCGGTAGGCCCAACCCTATTACTGCCAAATCTGAGTCTTATGATGACGAAGATTACGATTTTGCGGATGAGGAGGAGGACCAATCACGCCGAAGTGCTAGGATCCGTGATGCTGCGAGGCCCAGGAGCCTCTCTCGTGGAGCCGCCAGGGACCTTCGTGTTGACAGGGACGTCCGAAGCGAGAGAGAGAGGGCCAGGGATAGTCGGGAAGTTCTTCGGGGATTGGAGGCCATCCATGACCGTGAGGGACCGATAGGTCCTCCGGCGATTGGTGATACCCCGAATGTTCCCCCTTTTCCCAACATTACCTTTGGAGGTCCGTTGAATCAGAGAGACGTGAACTCGAACCGGGTTACTGGTTCGCCGAGGATCACTGAGCGGGCTGCCGATGTCGTTGGGAAAGGTGCAAGAGATGGCCGGCTTGCCGATGCACTCGGAATCGAGGATCGTCCGTCGATCGCTAGCCCGTTAGGGCGAGATACTAGTGACCTTGAAACACTTAGGTCTAGCAACGAGTTCACACCTCAGTGGGGCTCGACCGCCAGGGAACGTAGTGCTTCTGCGAAGAGACCGTCACCCCTGGCCATTGAGACCGATAGGTCAAAGGCGAGGAGGGCTAGCCCCTCACCAATGGATTCAACTCCGCAGGATGAGGAGATGCCTGATCCTGCTGATGTTCACATTCACTCTACTCCCGAGTCTCGTGCGTCCAACATTGATCCCCGATCTGGCGATAGCCGGAGAAGGGGATCTACCCCGAGTAGACCATCCAGGATTGATGATTGTCCCGTAGATGACCCCAGAAGACATGCCGGGGCTAGTGGGGCTCCTGAGAGGATCGAGATATCGACTCCTCCCGCCCTCAGATCCCAGTCTTCCGGCGAATCAGGTGACGCTAGGGCAAAGGAGGTGTTTGATTTGCACATCCAGGAGATGCTCGAGAGGGGTGAGGTTTCTGGCTCAGTCGCGAAGGCGTTCCATATTTTTGCTGACCAAATCAGGTTACTGAATGGTCAAGTGAGTTCCATGCGAAGGGAATGGAGCGACGAGAGTCAACAGACGAAGGACAAGGTCGATCGCCTGGCAGCTGAGGTTGCGACTCAATCTGATGCCGGGAGGATGCGAATGATAGTTCAGCGGTTTGCAAGGGAAGTTATTCCCGACAGCAAAGCCATTGTGAGGCAAGCCATCGATGAACAGGCTGAAGTCGTGGAGCAGAGGATTAATCTACTTTCCCACGAGGTTCACGAATCTGTTAAGGACAATGAGGCCGCGACTGATCGGCTTCGTCAGGTGATTCAAGAGAATCGTGAGGCCGTCCACAGGAGCCATGCTGCTTCCGAGGATGAGATCCTTAAGGACTTGGAAAAGCTCGAGAAACGGATGTTCTCGGTAGAGAAGACCGTCGGGATGCGGACGCCGGCAGGTGAATGGAATTTGAATCCTGTCGCGCAACCGTCCGATAGGGCCAGTAGCAGTGTGGTGAACGCGAATTTCAGGGAGTTAAACCTGAAGCTCGAGAAGGCTCTCCTCGAACACGAGAAGTTTGCTAAGTGGGCCTCCGATTCTATTGGTGGCATCAATGAAGAGCAAACCCTTCTCGCTAATCGGATGTCGAGGCTGCAAAGTGGAAGGGGTTCACAGGCGATCGATAGATCATCAGGGCCCGTATCCCCGCAGGACTGGCATGAAGCAATTGACGAAGTCAATCGAAAGATCCAGGATCTATCCCGTGGAGCTCAACGCCACCATGGGGACCATGACGATGTCCTTGCAAGGTTTGAAACCTTGAAATCCCGTGTTGAGCAGAGGCGAGTTCGGGAATTCTGAATCAAGTTCTTGATGACATCAGAAGACAGATCCGCAGTCTCCCTGCGAATAGTGATCCGGAGGATCAGCACTGTTGAGAGTAACATGCGTACTCTTAATGGAATGAACAACAGGATCATGGCTCAGCTCTATGAAATCGAAGGTCATGTTGATGAAGCTGCTGTCATTATTCAGGGTGCCCAGGACAATCAGGCGAATCCCCCACAGCCTAGAGAGAGACGGAACGTCGGATACAACGCTTTCGCGGGGCAAGGACACAGAATCAGGTCTCCGACGCCCACTCCCGGAGAAGGTAATGGCCGGGGTACTGGCCTTCCGGTGAGACCGGGCGGAGGTGTCGATTTGGTCGATCACGCTTTGCCAGATGTGCCCGGTAGGGTCGATCCTTCTCGTGCAGACAGGCATCCCATTTATCCCGATAGGGAGAGGGCTGACAGCAGAAGCAGGAGGGCTCGGGGATTGCCTGACAGGTCGCATTCACCACCAGGGCGTGCGAGGGATGGCCCCCGCGCGCGCGCAAGGGGGGACATTTCTGTTTCTCCCGATAGGGATGTGGGTAGGAATAGGAGCCCGAGGCCTGCTGCCGTCCCCGATAGGGGATCTGAGGTCCGGAGTCGGCAACCAAGGGGGGAGAGGCCAATCCGCGATAGCGGGAGCATCTCTCCGAGTTTGGACAGGCCGATCCGCGATAGCGGGAACGTCTCTCCGAATCCAGGCCGTCATCCAGGAGGTGGTAGGGGTAATAGGGCCCACGCCGACATCCAGAGTCCCGGTGATGACTGGAGAACTCCTGGGAGTAGAGCTAGTGCCGACGTCCAGAGTCCCGGCGATAGGTGGGGGACACCTGGAGCTCCATCTGACCGTGGACAGGCCTCTGCGCCGGCCGCAAGAGGAGCTCCCGGTACCGGTGGTCCAGGTGCGCCAAAGATTTGTGCCCTCGATAATCCGAACGACCGTAGGCACCCGGACGCTGAGTTCTCGTGTGTTACGTGCAATCGTGAGTTTTGTAGGCTTTGCCGGGGTGACGACGGGGACTGTTGCAATTGTCAGTTCTTGAAAATGAAGTGTTGGGCATGTCGCAAGAATGCCCAGGAGGTCTCAATATATTTCTGCACGGATTGTGGGAACCACGTTTGTGAGGATCACAGTTATTTTGGAAATGACGGCCTCGAGCGATGTGCGCGCTGCAATATTCGGCATGAACGTGATATCGCTGGACCGCCTCCTCCTCCCCCTCCTGGGGGAGGAGGTGGGCAAGGCGGACCACCCGGTCAAGGTGGGAGCGGAAGCGGTGGTCACGGACATGCTCCATTTCCACCACCAGGTCCTGGACATCCTGGCGGGGGGCCAAGGTCCCGCTGGACCTCCTGGAGGCCCGAGTGGTGGGGCTCCTACCGGGGGATACCCTGGTGGAGCACCTGGGTTCCATGGTAGTGCTGCTGATACTCATGGAACTGGGAACAATCAGTGTGTCCAGTTTCTATGGTCCTGCCTACGGAGGTGGCGTTAGTCACCAAGGGGTTGGCGGTGGCGTTAGTCAGTCTAGCAATGCTGCAGGTTACCCCTCAAGTGTTGCGAGCGGTGGTAACCTTGGGCCAGGTCTTAGCCTCGGCTATAGTGTGAATGGTGCCGGTAGGCAGGGAGATGGTGGTCTTCTCCCTGAAGCCTTGAGGGGAGATGATGGACGAGACAGGTGCACTAAGTGTAGCAGGATCCCTGAGCCTGGTTTCCCTCTTGTTCCTTGCGTTGGTTGTGGAATGAGGGCGTGTGAGGTTTGCTGCCCTATGCCTGCTAGGCTGTGTGAAAGTTGCAGGATTACCTCATGTACCCCGATAGGGGCTCTGATTTCCACCGTTGTCGATAAGGATCGGTTCCATCATAAGTGCAACACGATAGTGCTGCCTGCTGAGCCGACAGCTGATAAGCTGCGGGAATGGCTTTCCGAGATAAAGGAAAGGGTCAGGAATGCTTTCAGCTTTGACTCTGACTACGCGTTAGCGTGGATTTCAGAGACCGAGAGGCTCGACTATGATGCTCTTGGTGGACCCTGCAAGTACCCGATCTTGGATTCCAACTTCACGAGTGCTATCAGGGAGTGTATCAAGACGAGGGCTGTTAGGGACAAGATGAATCGCCTGACCGAAGCCGCTCAGAACATGAATCCTCCCCAGGGTATCAAGGGGAGGCAGATCTTGAAGCTTCTGCTGAACCATCTGCAGACTGGAGTCGAGGACGACCAGACCTTCAAGATCGCCGAGTTGACCAGTCTCAAGTGTCGGCAAACAGGTCACTCCGACGATGAAGCTAGGCTCCGGAGTTATCTGAGCACCTGGGACAATCTCATTTCTGGGATCAGGAAAAAGATCGATGATGGGGTACTATTAGCTGTGTTCATTGAGAACGTTCGTCATCTACGCTGTATGCGGCCCGACATCGAGAGGTGGGATCGCGATGTGACCGTTAGGTCTTTCGCGTGGCTTTATAAGGCTTGTCAGGACTGCGTTGAGCGATGGCAGAAGCGGCAGAACACGCTTCAGATGTACCAGACTTTTCATGAGCAAAGGTCACGATCAGGCTCTCACTCCCGTGAGAGGGATCGGCATCCTGGCGCTCCTGGTGTTGTGCGGAGATACGATCCACTTGCCAGGAAGAGTGATCCTAGTCCTTCAAGGTCCGTTAGGTCCGGAAGGGATGGGAAACCCGACGGAAAGCCAAGATCATCTTCGCCCGGAAGGAGCAGTCAGAGGGATAGGGCTTCACCAGGAAGAGGCAGTCAGAGGGACAAGCGCACGCCATCTCCCAAGTCGCCGAGAAGACAGTCCCCTGCTGGGCCTGCTGATCGGGCGTGCTGGGAGTACTTAGATGGGCCGGTGGCTTACTAACAGGTTAAGTTGATTATGATGTTTAGGCTGTAAATTATAAAGGGTTATAACTAGTTATGCTAAAAGTTATAACTAGTTATAACCCCCAAAAAATGTACGATTTGCAAGTGTTTTTTAAACATGTTTTCATGATTTTTTGATGTGAAAAACAGGCCAGAGGACATGCATAAGAGCCAACACTGGCTTGTATAGTTGCCAGCCACCAAGGCTTTGTTCAGCAGCCTCAAGGCTTCAATTTGCAAATCTTGCGCAAATCAATCTGCACCTGCCACTCCAAGTAGCCATCAGGCTTGGCTGGTGCATGCCCATGCCATGGCATCAAGCAACCAACAGCTGACAAGGGCTCCAGTGCATTTTCACCTGTAAGGCAGTGGTACCAGGGTGGTCATGCCATCTCTGCCTTGGGCATGGGTGACAGCCACCAAAACATCTTGCAAAGGCACTGCTAGCAGTGAAGAGCCATTTGGCTTCCACAAAGCATGGGCCATAGAAGGCCCTGCACTTTCAAATTCAAAGGGTCGCAGGACAGCACATGCCTGCACACCACAAGCTACAAAGCACTCCAACTGCCCACACGTCCACTTTGCTTTGGAACTGTGGCTTTGGTACAAAACAACATCGCCAGCACTACAACTTCCAAACTTCAGCCTGGCAGCTTTGCTCGCTGCAAAGTCTTGGCTAAGCATGCCCAAGGGCCAGATCTGTTGGGCAATCCACAAGAGCTTGGCAGGCAAGGCAGTAGGCTTTTCCAGCACATAGCTGGGCAAAAAGACATTGGCCTTGCTCAGTTTGAGAAGCTCATGGCCAACAACGTCTTCCATCACAGCTTGCTCAAAGTAAGCAGTATTCTGCACAGGATTGCTGAATCTGGACAATGTTTTGTTCTTCCTTTCCATGCAGAAGCAGTTGACAATCATACCATGCTGCTTGAAGGCAGAGCTTAGGTGCAGCAGCCAATGGTGCTTTTTCATCATATTGTCTCTCCAGCCAGCTTGAATCCATAGTCTGAGAACTTCTTCAGCTGCATGCTGTATTTGCTGCCAGGAAATTGAAGTGCACCAGGTGGATTGCAGCAGCTCCACCAAGTATAGCAAGGAAGCTAGGCACTCAACTTGCTTTATGCATGCCTCCTTGCACACATTTTGGCAAAAATGCACCAGTATGGGGAGGACAGTAAGCAGCTCGGACGCAGTGGAATTGAACTTCATGGACCTCTTGTGCTTTTCCACCCTCTTGGCTTCAAACAAAGGTGCCACCTTGATGTTGCCAAAGCTGGCAGGGAGTGCCCAGCAAGAAGAATAGTTGCCAAATTCCTTCCAGCAGTCCATCTCTTCAAGGATGAAGAAGATACCCAGTGAAATTATGCCATTGGAACACAAACAGTGCATCCAGTCATGAACAAACTGCTTCACAGGGTCCACAACCGACCTGAGCTGAAGACAAGCCAGCATGGCTTCAGGGCTGAAAGATATGCCTGCTGCTTGCTGCCACAACTTCCACTGCTGCTGGTTACTGCAAGCTTGCCTTGCAGCCATCCTATCCCGAGAGCTAAAGATTTCTTGGCTTGTTGCTAGGTCCAGTCTGCAAACTTTGAAACCTCACTGATTCCTTCCTCTTGGTCAGATGTGCTGAATACATTTTTGCACAAGCAGCAAAAGCGAGAACCACTGTCTCCTTTCACTGACCAAACATACTTGTGAGCAGCACCATCTTGGATGAAGAAGGACAAACAGCACCTGAATCTGCTGTGCTGCTTGGCAGAGCTTGGGGGCTCTTGGAGCAAGATGCCATGGCTCTCCACTTCAGCCCATGGGCTTCTGAAGATTGATAAGAGTAGTTGCTTGATGAGCTGGCTCATGTGGCCTGCAAGTTGCTGTACAACTGAAGACCTTACACAGCAGACAGTGACCCAAGCATCTTCAGATTGCAAGTGGTGGTTAAGCTGTTTGATGGAAATGTAAACACACCAGCATTTCCTGCTTGGGTGGTTTGCTAATGGGTTGCCAGGCACAATCTCATCAGTGTACACAAGCAAGCCCAAAGGCTCTGTAATATTGCAGAGCTGCTGATGCAAAGAGCCACCACTCTTGTAGCAGAAGTGCAAGAAGGACAAGAAGTTCAGGTAGCTGATCTTTACAGGGTTGCCTTGCAGGCAAGCAAATTCATCTTGCAGTATCAAAGGTCCATAGGCGTTTGCTTGCCCAAGCAAGTTCCTTGTGGCCTCTCTCATATGCTTGGCACTTGACATGTCTGGAGCCCCTTGCTCCTTGACATGGTCCAAAATGGATGACAGAGCAGACTTGGACGCAAAAGGGACTGAGTCCCTCAGGTGGTGCAGCTTTTGCAGCTTTTGGGCTCTGTCTGACATGGCCCCCTACAAAGCAAGGCACAAACTTCAGTGCTTTCTTACCATGGGATTTACACTGCTTTATAAGGGCCCTGAAAGGGGTGTGTGCAGCATGGATAGCTTGGGGCCTACAACTGTGGAGAAATTAAAAAGGTTGCCAAGGGCATGTGCTAGGATGCAGCTTGCTCTATAAACCAAATACAGCCATACTGTCCTTCTAAGCCAACATGCTCTGGCAACTCGGTGCAATGCATGCTACTTGCAGCAGCCAGTGCCATTCATCCAACAGAAAGGCTATTTGCTTGCATGAAAACCCTATAGTGGCATAAACAGCTACACAGCCACAAAGGCTTTGTTTACTCTCATGAAGGCAACTTACAGCCATGAAGGCTTCTCACAGCCACAAGCCTACTTACAGCCATGAAGGCTACTTACAGCATTACCTGCTTTGCAAGGATTAAGGGAAGGCATTTAATCCAGGCCCTACTGCTTTCTGCCACAAGGATGTAGGCTTCCAGCCACAAGGCTATATGGCCAGCCAAGGAAGGCTGCCAGCCACAAAGGCTAGCTGTGTGTAGCCATGCTACCTACAGCTACAAGTTTGGCTTGGCAATCAGTGCAATGCCTATGCTCTCCACAGCAAATTACACAGGGAAGGTGCATGTGTGCAAGCATGGTCTGGCAATGTGCTTTTTCCACACCTGGACGCCCCCATTGGCAGCAAAGCAAGAAGCCAGCTGAGCAGCTTCTTCTTCCCCAGCAACAAGCAACGGGCAACAGCAAGCCTTGCTCAGCGACAAATCTTTGTGACTGCTATGAGGCACAAACTTGCCATGAACAGTGGACTCAAAGCTTGCCATTCTCCCTGGCCCATTGAACCCAAGCTGCCCTTCCAGGCAATTTCAACCCACGAAATCTAGGCTTTCTACAAGTGTCACAGCCATTGCTGGAGCCTCTGCACCTGATACAGCCATAAACAACTTTCTTTGGCCAACCTGAAGAAGCTGATTGCTTCTTTGCACAAGTGGGTTTCGCTTTAGCCTTTTTGGCTGGCTGGCTCTTGGAAGCTGGCCTTTTTAAAAGTTTGCCACCCTTTTTGGATTCAAGCTTCTTGTATGCATCCAGTTCATAGTCTTCCAAGCTTTTGCCAGGGAGGCTGCCATCAGGTGAGCTTTTTTCTCCAAGCTTTGTAGCTTGGACAAGCAAAGGCTTCTCAGGGACAGAATCCTCCTTTGAGCTGCCTGGCTCTTGGTCACAAACTGCAGGTGGAGCCTTCTGGCTGTAGCTCTTTGGCTGACCATCACTTGGCTTCTGGATCTGGATGTGCACTGGGGCAGATGCATCCATTTCCCTGGCCTTGTGGAAAAGCATTGCCAAGCCATGCATGGCTTGCTCCATGAGGCTTCCAGGATTGGCATCGGTCTTGCCAACAGTGCTCTGAGGGCTTGACAAAGAGCCTGAACTTGGTGTCTTGGACCTCAGCCTTGTCAATTTGCTGCTTGTAGATCTTACACACACCTGCCTGGACAAAGCTACTATTGCAGCTGTGGTCTGGAGATCAATCTGAATAGGCTGGTCATCCACACTGTAGACTGCAGATGTGAAATCCTCAGCTGTTTCAAACAAAGGCATTGTTTATCAAATGGCCTAGCTTCTGCTGGCATGAAAGGCAGCCAAGGCGCAGGGCCAACATCTGTGGGGCGCTGAGGGTAGGTGGCAAGCCCCGCAACCAATGCCTCTTGCCCACAAGCAAGAAAGGAGTCTTTCACATAGATTGCTAGCTGGTAGATTTCACCAGGAGGAGGTACTGGCTTAGACTTGGCAGTCTCCAAGTAGATCAGCATGGACACAATGCCCTTCTTGGTGTCCTCCTTGAGGGACTTGATTCCAGCCTTCCTCATCCTGGCCACAATCACCTGCACTGCCTCCATGGTGCTGACCTGCAACAGTTTTGCCCACTCACTGGTGCTCATGTAGTTCCATGGGGCAGTCATTGACTGCGGTGCACAATTGACCCTCAAAGGGCCAGCTGAAGATTCAGAGCAACTCTTCTCAACTTGGAGCACAAGCTTGCTCTTCAAGCCTTCTGGCAGCTGTGCAGCCTTGATGTTCTTGAACATGGCCAAGGCAAAGGCAGGGCCAGGCTGATGCAAGCTTTGAAGCTTCAAGCACAGCTGGTTGACTAACTCAAGCACCAAGCTTGACTCATTCCTGATTTGGTACAACTGCTCAATGTCACTCAGCTCCTTTGCAAAGTCTCCAATGCTCCAGTGACCCATGGGGCTGGCACTGAAGGAAGCTAGCACAAGCCAAGCCCACAACAAACTACAAATGCACTATGGGTGTCAGTTCAAGCCAAAAAGCCATGGGCTTCAATCATGGCCAGTGCAGTGCATGCTCTACAACAGCCACAAGGCTTCGTGCAACGCCCCAAGACTTGCAAGAGGTGATGAACATGCAGGGCAAGGGCATGCTGCATGGGCACCTGCATGCATGCACACCCTTGACAGCTTCATGGCTTGCTACAGTCAGCTATAGGCTGCAAAGCATGGCATGAGAGGTGTCAAAAGAATGGCACACTGAAAGCAAGCCAACAACAAGTGGAATGACAAACTGGCTGGGACATGGGAAGCCAACAATGGCTGGAATGACAGAGCCAACACTGGCTGTGTTGGAGAGCCAACAATGGCTGGAATACCAAAGCCAACAGTGGCTGGGTTGGGGAAATCTAGCAATGGCTAGAATTGAAGAGCCAACACTGGCTGCCATTGACAGGGCCAACAATGGCTGGGTTGGGGAAAGCCAACAATGGCTGAAATGACAGAGCCAACAATGCTGTTTTAGGAAACCCACCATCAATGGAGTGACATAGCCAACAGCTGCTGGTGTATGGAAATCCAGCAATGGCTGGAATGACAGGGCCAGCAGGTGCTTATAGGGCACGAAAAGCCAACAATGGCTGGAATAACAGAGCCAACAGTGGCTGGGCTGAGGAAAGCTAACAATGGCTAGACTGACAGAGCCAACAATGGCTGTGTTGGGAAGACCATCAATGGCTGTTTTGGGAAAAACCAACAGTGGCTGGAAGGACCATGCCAACAGTGGCTGGGTTGTGAAAAGCTATCAGTGGCAGGCATGAGAAAGCCAACCATGGCTGGAATGACAGAGCCAACAATAGCTGTGTTGGGGCAAGCTAACAAAGGCTAGCATGACAGAGCCAACAATGGCTGAACTGAAATGGTCAACCTGTTTCAGAGCATAAAAGCCAACCATGGCTGAAGCATCAAAGCCAACATGGCTGCAACACACAAGCCCACAATGGCTGAGCTAGCCCAAAAAAAGAACCACCTGCATGGAACCACCCAGGGCAAAACAAATCAACTGCAAGTGGCAAAACATGCACAGCGCCCAACCAGCAGCCAACAGTGGCTCACACTGTAACATGAACCTATGTGGGCACATGAGCATTTGTTTTCTCACAATCCTCACATCTTCATGTCCAGCCTCATGGCTAGAAACCACCATCTTCTGATTGGTAGAAAAACTTGCAAACAAATGCCTGCTTTGCAGGATTGCTGTGGAAACCATCTGCCATACAAACATCACTCAGCACATGGAGTGGGATCCTGAGCATGGCACAGTCAGTGGGCCAAAGTGCAAACAAATCTCAATGGATCATGCACAGGATTTGCAATCCTTGCAATAATTGATGCCAAGTGTCCATGTATGCCAACCACTGCTGTACTCAAGCACTCTCCAGGGCTTCCGCCCACAGAGCTGGTAGAACGTGCACACAGGCCTGCAAGATATTTGGAACAAACAGAATTGACTCCAGCACAGGCAGTCCTTGGGTTGGAGTTGATCCAGTGTGAAGACAAGCAGCCAGTATGGATCCTGGGCACAAGCATCATGCCCAGCATGACAGAGTGTACAAATACAGTGCAAAAATAAGGGCCCAGCCAGGTAACCCACCCGTTGTTGTGGAACAAGCAAATGTACTCCTCGACGATCGTGTGGTCTTCAATCAGGTTTGCATATGGCATCCTGCACAAAAGCACAAGCCTGATGGCTGCACCAAGCAACTACCATGCCTGCACAAAGCACAAAATGTGCTACAAGCCCTTGATGGCTTGATGAGTCAGGCATGCAAATTCCTTGAACACAACCATGCACAGGTCACAAGCATTTCACAGAAGCAATCACTGACATGCAGCCCCAACATGCACAATGCAAGGCAAGTTGTGGGTGTGCAGTTTTTGTCCATAGCCATTCCATGGCTGTTTCGGATGAGCCCAAACAGTGGCTGACAAGCTAAGCTCTTGCCAAACAAGGACTATAACATACAGGTCATGTATCAATGGTTGACTTGATCAGTCTGACAAGCCTATGTGTTGGATAGCCAGTTTGGGTATAGAATTCTAAACTGAAATTCATGGTTTCTGAATTTGGGTTTAGAATTCTAAACTGAAATGTAGAAATTGTGAATTTCAATTTAGAATTCTAAACCCAACTGCAAAATGCTTGGGATTTAAGTATTAGTGCTGGCCATAATTGAAACTTGGAATTATCAAACATTGTTGCTGGAGTGGTCAAACATTTGTTAGATGGGGTTCCTAGCTGAGAGCAAGCTGTCAGCCACCTGGTAGCCAAGTAAGCCATTTGGCTACCATTGGTACCATCTCCTCTCATAGGAGTCAAGCACAGTCCTAAATCTGTTGGTGGATTCAAAGCTGTAGCACAATCTATCAGCTTCAGCCCAGTCGCCAGCTCTATAAGCTGCAACAAGCTGAATACACTTATTCATCCAACCTGAGGGTGTGCTGGCGCCAGCAGGCTCCAAATGGGAGGGGGTCACCATCGTAGACTTGTCCTGCAGACAAGCTCAATGATGTGCACAATGCATGTGATGTCCAGTCCTCAACCTCCAGCACAGTCTGGGTCTCCATGTCTGCCTGTGTCAAAAAAAACAACACACACCAAGTTTCTCCAAATCTAAGCCCAGTGCAACATCAGCGCCGCGGCAAGCATCTGACATGGTGTCCTGCAAGCAATCCCAGGGTCACAACTTCAAGATGCTGAGTGGGCTAGTGCCTGCTCACCATGCATACCAACTGCTCAGTGAGGGCAGCAATTTTCCAATGTGCTAAGCCACTAGGCTGATGTATGTGTGGAAGCTAGACTTGCTTCCTGCAGGCACAACCATGCAATTGTCAACTACACAACCATAGTGACTGAGACAAACTGCTTCTAGTGGGGTATTGTGGTGCCTTCAAGGAAACAAGCTCAACTATCTATCTTAGCCTTCTTGGCTTCTGGCTCAACCACTACAGCCTCCTTGGCCAGGAATGTGCCAGCATGCAGTGCAACACAATTCTTGTACACACAGTATGACAATCCATGGTGGACAGCTGATGAGCAAGCCATGTTGACTTCCTTGTCATCAGTGGCATTCTTCAGCCAGAAAAAGTGGCAAAGCACCCCAGGCTGCTCATCCTGAGTGGAGCCACCAGGCTTGCCAAATCCAGTAAAGGCTTTGAACTGCTGGATGACAAACTGCACACCCTCATATGTGACAATCAGAGCAGGGTTCAGCTTGCTGGCACTTTTTTTGAGAACTGACAGTGTCCCAACAGGCACCAAGCTGATTGATCCTTTGGCCATCTTTTTGGTGGCAATCAAGCTGAGGCCTGGGTTGACCACAAAGCCCAGTGAGTCAAGTGATGCCTTCTTTGATGCCATGAATGCCTCCATCAGCAATGAAGTTGCAGATGCTCTCCTGTGCTCCATGATCACAATGGGATGCTGGAAAGCAACGAGGTGGCAAGCTTCATCAAATCGGCAAAGGGTAGGGAGGTCCCTCTTGGTGGGCCTCCACAGCTTCAAGGTGTCTGTTGGAGCAGCCACCTCTTCTGTGGGGCCAATCAAAGGCTTCCAATGGAAAATGCCACCACTCTCATTGATATTTGTCAGGATGAAGACCCGGTCACCATGGCCCTTGTTTACAAACCTGAGCTGGTGTGCAAGGATGCACAAAGAGGTGAGCCCACAAAGGGGCAAAACACTGCTTAACCATCGAGTTTGGGCAACGCTTGATCCAAGGGCACATGCAACAACAAGTGCTTGCTGATAAGGCAAGAAACTTTCCACCAACCACAAGATGAGGATGCTGGTGCAGAATGTTCTTGGCTGCATCATTTTGAGTCAAGTCTTGCACCTCACAAACCTCTTGTGGCTGGCTGGTAGCCACACTGGCTGAGTCATGGGCCCTTGTCTTGCCACCTGAAGCAAGCTCTTGGGCAAACACTTGCAGGATCTGAGTGAAGCTCTCAAAGGGGGCCTCCCTGCTGTGCTTTTGCTTCCCAAGCAATGTCAGTGTGAGCCTGACAGCAAGTCTCCCAAACAACAATGTCTTTGTGTCAGTGCTCAGGCTGGTGTCCGTTTGAAGCTTGTTCCAAGCTTCATGAAGCAAGTCTTCCATCTTGATGGCATTCTCCTGAAGAGACCCTTTCATTTTGTCCAGGTCAGACTTTGTCACCAATCTGCTGATGCCATCTGAATGCTTGCTGGATGTCAAAATTGTTGCCAACAAAGCCAGTCTGCAAAACGGCAATGGTGACAAAGCCTTGAAGTTGAACCACGTCAACTGCTGCATCATCTCTTCACCAACCATCAATGAGTGGCCAAACTTCTTGGCAAACAAATCCAGCCACAAAAGCAGTGGAAAATCTTTGCCACCTGTGTACTTGGCAGCAAAGGCCACAATGTCCTTGATGTAGCCCTTGCACCCAGGATCAGCCTGCAAGAGCTGGTGCATGGCTGCTTCATGGTGCAGCCCAGACTTGAGCAGGGTCATGAAATTCATCATGATCTCTAACTCAGTGGTGGGCTTGGAGTTGCTATTGACTGAGTTCAAGCTCATCTGGCACCAATGAGGAAGGTTAGGGTACTCATCATCAACCTCTGCCTTGATGATGGTCCACTCCCAGCCCTTGTCAATCAGCTGATGCAAGGGGCTGCCAGGCTGGACAACAATGGTGGCCCCTTGGGGTGATTGAATGCCAGCTGCAACAGCTCTCAGCCACTGAACCATATGGCTGCAACCACAAGTGAGAAACCTCTCACCGCCACCCCAGGCTGCAAGTAGCCCTTGGCTGGAAGCCACCATGGCTTTGTTTGCTTCAACCTGGGCAGCTTTCTTGGCCCCATTGCCAACTTCAATGGCAACACTGTTGGGTGGCAACAGGCTTGCTTTGATGCCAGCCTCAAGGACCTTGCTGCCTTTGTGCCAGCAATCATATGGGTTCACCATGGAGCTGCTTCGGTTTTGTGGGTGGCAACCAAGCACTGCAGGTGTAAGCACAGCATCATATGCAAAGCCATGCTCTTTGAGAGCAACCAGGATCTTGTCCATTCTCACATTGACACCTTCACTGCAATTGGGGTCCAAGTTGGCATCAATCAGCTGCTTCAACTCAGCAGGCAACACCATGGCACCAACAAGAGGCCCTAGGTACAAATGACAGCTGGAAGGTAGCCACACAGCTCTTCCACAGAGGGGATGCACAAGTGCTTGCTGGACAGCTGCATGCATGCACACCTGTGACAGCCTCATGGCTTGCTACAGTCAGCTATGGGTTGCAAAGCATGGCATGAGAGGTGTAAAAAGAATGCATACTGGAAGCAAGCCAACAACAAGTGGAAGGACAAAGCCAACAGTGGCTGGGATATGGGAAGCCAACAATGGCTGGAATGACAGAGCCAACACTGGCTGTGTTGGAGAAAACCAACAATGCATGGAATAGCAAAGCCAACACTGGCTGGGTTGGGGAAAGCCAACAATGGCTAGAATGTAAGAGCCAACACTGGCTGTTTTGGGGAAAGCCAACAATGGCTGCACTGACAAAGCCAACAGTGGCTGGGTTGGTGAAAGCCCACAATGGCTGGAATGGCAGGGCCAACACTGGCTAGATTGGGTGAAGCTAGAAATGGCTGGAATAACAAAGCCAACAGTGGCTAGGTTGGGGCAAGCCAACAATGGCTGGAATGACAGGGTCAACAATGGCTTGTTTTGGGGAAAGCAAGCAATGCCATCACACTACCCACCCAAAGCTTGCCAGTATGGCATGCAAACATGGCTGCATGCAAAGAAAAGTGTGGAAGGCACATGCTCCAAGATGCATGACAATGAAGGAATAAGATGCAGGAGTCCTGGTTGTCACCCTGGTGGTCTCCCCAAGCGCTTTCTTGAGGCTGGTCTTCCTGGTTGACAGCAAGTGGCAGCAACTCAAGCTTGCACATGGAGAGTTGGCTTGCCTCCCACTCCTCCCACTGGCGCCAGTTGGACCAGCCCTGCCAGCTCTCTTGCTTCCATCGTCTCCAGGATTCCTCAGACTGCCAGCTCTCCTGTGCAATGGGGCAAAGCAAGCTGGAAAATGAGGAGTGTGCCAACTGCCTTCTCCTCATCATGCTTGGCCCAATCCTGCCACCAGAAGCTATACAAGCTGTCATTCAGCCTTCAACCTTGCCAGGTCACCTCTTCTTTTGGTGCAGCCCAATCCCAATCCTGCACAAGAAGGTGCAATTGGGTTGCCCCAAACAGCAAGCTTCTGCAAGTGTCAAGCCAAACAGGGGCTGCCTCCCCTCCATAGACAGCTTCTTCACAAGCTTCCTGGCAGAAAATGAAAGCTGCAAAGCTGGCCAACCAGAATCAAACAAATGTTCTGCTGCCCTGCCTTGCCCTCTTGGCTAGCCTGGCAGCCAAGTACAACAAATGCCCAACAAGTTCCAGATAAAAAGGTAAGCATTGCAGCCTCATCTTTTGCCACAACCTGCCAGCATTGGTGCAAACAAACCAATCTGCTCAGCCACAAGGCTTGCCTGATACCATTGAACAGGAGAATCCTTGTTAAGCAACCCTCCATGCCCCAAACAAGCCTCAAGGCTAATGAAGGGGAATGTTACACAAGCAAGAATGCAACTCAGCCATGCAAGCCATAAGCACACCTGCACAGAAACCAGTTCCACCCAAACACAAACCTGGCCTGCAGGTAATCTGGTGGCAAGTCTTCTTCTCGCGTCTGAAAAGCAGGGAGGATCACCAACAACTCAAAGGTGCTTGAGTCAGGCCCCCACCCTTTTGACAAGGCCCTGGAAGGACATGTCTTCCTCCTGAACACAAGTGGGGGCAATTGCAAGACTGCTGTGTTTGAAGCCCTGCCTCTGCTTCACAAGCCCTCTTCATGGCTGATTGAATCGGAAAAAAGCTGCAAACCATGTGCATGAGAGCAAAGCAGCAGCCCAACATGAACACCCATCTCATGCTTAGCATGTCAAAATGTGTGTGAAAGCAGCCAACAAGGGCTCTATGGCAACCAATGCTGTCAAGCCAAAGCAGCCACATGGGCTGGGAACCCTTTCAACAGCGCACGCTGTATATATATATATATATTATTTATAGCAAAGCCCAACCTGAAGCCCATGTGCATCAAAACAAAGACAACAGGATCTTGCTTAGCATGGCACAAAACAGGAAGCGCAGCCCACTGGCTATGACAATAAGGTAACACAGCCCAAAGGCTACATGCTTATCATGGAACAAAAAAAGTAACACAGCCCACAGGCTGCTTATCATGACAAACAGAAAGGGAACACAGCCCAAAGGCTACTGCTTTATCATAGAACAAACAAAGTAACACAGCCCAAAGGCTACTACTCACCATGGCTAGCAAAAGATAACACAGCACAAGGCTACTGCTTATCATGGAACAAACAAGGCAACACAGCCCCAAGGCTATACTGACTACCATGGCACAAAAAAAGGCAACACAGCCCACAGGCTACTGCTTATCATGACAAACAGAAAGGCAACACAGCCCAAAGGCTACTGCTTATCATGGAGCAAGAAAGATAACACAGCCCACAGGCTACTGCTTACCATGGCACAGAGAAAGGAAACACAGCCCAAAGGCTACTGCCTTATCATGGAACAAACAAAGTAACACAGCCCAGAGGCTACTGCTTACCACGGCACACAAAAGATAACACAGCCCAAGGGCTACAGCTTATCATGAACAAAAAGCAACACAGCCCACAGGCTAGTGAATAACACTGGACAAAAAGGGGCAACACAGCCCATAGGCTATTGCTTATCAGGACAGAGCTGCTGGCTTCACAAGCACAAAGTTAATACCCAAAGTTTGCCACACATGTGCACAGCTGTGCACCAAGCACGGCCCCATGCAAGGCACCAAAGTCTGCGTATAGCACAAGTGTGTCACAAGGGAGTGCTGCAGCCCAAAGGCTTGACCAGCCCTAAGGCTTGAACAGCCCTAAGGCTTGGACACACCAAAAGTTTGATCACTTTGCATGCAACAGTTACATTGCGGCCCACAAGTTTCAACCTGCACCTTTTCCATTGGCTGATGTGCTCAGTCTTTTCTGTATTTGCCAGTCAAATTGTAAGACCTTTTGGTGGCAGTCGCCTCTTGGTCAATATCACCAGATCGCAGGTGCATCAAAGTGGCATACAACATGTCCTTGTCCAACTGCACCATGAGGTCAGAAATGCATGCCCTCTTGGCTGGGCACAAGATTGACACAGGCACACCAGCCACATTGACTTGCACAATCTGCTCCTTGAAGCAAACCTTCCTTTTCTTGTTGGCATGGCCATCTTCTTCTCCATCAAACAAGCTTGCAGAGCTTGCTTGCCCAGACTGCTCAAGCAATGCATTGTTCCTCATGGCTTTGAGGTCAGTGAGCTTCTGCAAGTTGGACAATGAAGCATTTCTCACAGACTTGCCACAAACCAAATGCACCGCTGCAGGGCTGGTAGGCCGCAACTTGAGATACTGCCTGCCCAAAGAGTCCTGCATGCAGCCATTTACAAAGTGGCTTGCATGCTGGAAGGCATTTTTTTGCAACTTGCATGTCAGTCCTCCACTATCAGCTCATCAGGGATTGCTACAGGCCGCCCTTCATCAACTGTGATCTCCACCCTGTGGGTGATGGTCAAAGGCATTGCGCATAATCTTTGAGCCAGCTCATGAAAGCAGGGCCAATGGGTTCCAACAGCTGGTGCACTCAGCCATGTGGCTCCAAGTTTCAAATGTCAGCTTAGCCACAGGGGCTTGCCAGGATAGCTGGGATGTGCACACTGCATGTCTGCAACAGCATGGAAGCTCCTTGCAGGCCCACAAGCCAGCATCCTCCCAATGGCTGACTACAAAGGCATGCTCTGCATGATAGCTGCCAAAGCAAGCTGCTTGCAAGCTTTGCCTAACTGAAATGAACATGCACTCCAACAGCAGTTTTTGCAACACCTAAAGTGTATAACTTCAGCTGAAAAAGATAGCTAACTGTTAGCTAACTTTCTTAATTGCTTGGCAAGTGGTTAAGATAAAATAACACATTTATGATAGTTTACTAACAGTTACATTTGTTAGCTAAGCTTGTTAAGCATCTTAAAAAGTTAGACAGCTTATAAGAGGTTAAGACATACTTAACATATGGTTAGGATACCATTAACAAGCTGTTGGCTAAAGCTCTTAAGGCTGATAATGTGTTACTAAAGCCACAGCCCATCTAAGTATACGAAGACTGGGAAATGTCAATATGGCCGGGAATGCAGGTTCGAGCATGACAAAAGCCCAAGGAACCCCGCTGCGCCCTCTACGCCGAGAACTGGAGATAGGCCCGTTAGGGACAAGCCTATGTTCTTCGGATACTGCTACGACTGGATGTATGGCAAGTGCACAGCTCAGCCGTGCAAGTACCTGCATCAGAAGCCACCACCAGGCACGAAGCCCATCACGCCTCGTTCCACTGCTGGTCCGGTTGTTGAGGATGAAGAGGGGGATAACCCTAGATCGCCTACGCCCAGTCCTCCCGATAGGGAGGCGAGGCGTCTCGACAGCCCCGCTCAAGGATTGACGGATTTTTAGGCGGGGCGGGCCGTTACCCTGAGGCCAACCGTGTTGTTGTGGCGTGTCCTGCTATGTGGGCTGTTGCCCCAGCTACCGGTGGGTCTGCACCGGGTTGCCTCCCTCCCTGCGTTAGCAGTTGGGAGAAAAGCGAGCGAGGCGCATTGTTCTTCTCCGGTACTACCGGTGGAGGTCCTAAATGGGACCAAGTCATTTGGAGACGGACAGTTGACGCAAATGGGACCGTGATCGAGGATATCGGGGTGAACGTTAGTGCTCGCCGAGCAACCTTGTTCAGGAGACTCCCAAGACGAAGTGATACCAAGACAACGTTTTGGTATTGCGATGATGCGGAGGTTGCACTGTCCTGGAGGAAAAGGTACTTCCCGAGGGATCCCGGTAGGGAACCTCTCAGGGCCAAGATTCCCGATCTTCCTGATGTGTTTGTTGTTTCGATTGAGAATGACAACACGGGTAGGGTCGTGAATCGTTGCCGAGAGGCTGGATACAGCCATCCAAATGCGATTAAGTTCCCTTCGCGCAAGAGAATTGCTAGGGAAGTTCAAAGTGCTCTGATAAGGGCGGCGGCTGTTCACGCCCAAGTGCTCCTAAACAATGACGAGGACATCGATACCAACCCTGGTGATGTGCGGGGACATCGCGTTGTACGAAAGCCGAAGTACACTCAGAAGGTTGCTGCACCTGTTGGATACGATGGGGTGAGGTGGCTGGTAGATACTGGTTGCCCAATGGATCTGGTCGGTCTCGGTGATTTGAAAGGACCCGATAGGGCCCTGATTGCCAAAGGCGGACACACTCATGCGCTGCACACTGCCAACGGGGCGACTCGCACCGCTGGTCGTGTTGATGCTGATGTTGGCAACCTGGACGAGGTGATTGAGGCACACGTCCTTGAGTCCACTCCATCCATCATATCCGTTGGAAAGCGTTGTATGGATATGGGATACTCGTTTGTATGGGCTGCAGGTTGCAAGCCTACTCTCACGTGTCCTTCGGGCCGGACGGTGACATTGGATGTCATCAACAACGTGCCATATCTTCCTCATGGTGACACTCAGTTCGTTTCTCCCACTCTTGATGATGCTGAGCCAATCCCTGCTATGCCTGCCCCCGGGGCGGCGTATCGAGGGCTTGAAGCCAGCGAGATTCCGCTGTGTAGGTCTGAGCTTGCGGCCAAGAGTGAGCTACAGGACACCTGGCGCACTGAGCGGTCGGGCCATGTTGTGAAGGAGCACCGGCTTCCGCGCAAAGCAAAGTTTGTGCCGATAGGCGATGATTGCCCCGTTGGAGTTGATCGATTGGACAACTACAGGAAAACTGTCGTTCATCGAAATGGGGTTACCCATGAGGTGCTGGTTGATAGTCTATGGGAGTTATCCGAAAGGGATCAGCATGCGATAGCATCTGATGTCCCTTGGACGGGTGAAACGTGGTTTCGGGTCAAGTGCGAGACCGTTGCTCTTCCCGGAAAGGCGGAACAGGGGGGTGAGGGCGATAGCCACTCACCACCTTTTCCTGGCCTGGGGGAAGGGGATGATGGTGACATTGTCGAGATAAACTTTCTCTCCGGACTACGCACAGAGGCTGAGTGGCGGGCAGATGCTAAGACGCTTCGCCATATGCTCACGCATCTCCCAAAGAACCCCTATTGCCCGCACTGCCAGCGTGCGAAAATGGAGAATGTCAAGCTTCGCCGCAAAGGTGGTGCTGCTGCGCATGACGTGGTAAGTTTCGGGGACTTAACCACCGCCGACACGATGGTGTTGAGAGGATTGAAGGATCGAGGCTTTCATGGCGAAGCCGACGCGATAGTGTTCTATGACCTCGCTACTGACTACCTCGAAGTCCTTCCTGTGCAGTCCAGATCCCGTAGCAATACGCTGGAGGCATTTCGCAGGTTTGCAGGGGGGCAAACTCTGAAGTTAGTGTACAGCGACCAGGCCCCAGAGCTGAAGAATGCTGTCACTACGCTTGGAGCATTGCACCGGCTTTCTACACCGGGCATGCCCAAGACCAACGGCCTGATCGAGAACAAGGTCAAGCTTGTTCTCCATGGGGCACGTGTGCTCCTGCGTCAAGCTGGATTTGAACCTCGATGGTGGCCATTTGCCGTTAGGCATTTTTCCATGGCAAGGAATATTGAAAATCGCGGTGAGGGATCACCGTGGATGCGACGCCACGGTGACGGGAACTTCAGCGGAGTCATTCTGCCGTTTGGTTGTCTGGTCGACTTCTACCCCATTGCTCCCAAGATTCGCAGGGATAGAAAGGGGGGGGTTCAAAACGCCCAAAACGACTTCAGACATGCTGGAAAGATCGACTCAGAGGACGTTGATGAAGGAGGAGACCACTGGATCGCAAATGAAGACGAGAAGGTTCTCACTCGCGTCCACGTTGAAGCGCGAACCGAGCTCTTTATCCCGATAGGGACGAGCTGTCCAGTCAAGATCAAAGACCTTGGCAGGAGGCGGAGCACAGTCCTCAACTATCTGGACGGATCGACCGAATTTGTTGTTGACGAAAACTGGCTCCGGGCCGAGAACGACCGTGGAGGTAACCACGAATGGACTGGAGAAACTCATTTCGACTGTGATTTTGATCAGATCGATGAGGACGAGGCCGAGATCTATGAGAACGAGGAGTATGAACCCGAATGCAACGACGAACCGGACTTTGTTCCCATTGATGAGGTAGAGGTTGAAGAGACAAGCGTCACTACTGCCCTGCCCGCCGAGAAGAAAGAGCGGGACTTCATCAAGATAGAGGAGGATCCGAAGTTCGCCCCATCTTCCAAGCCAGGCCTATTTCTGGGCTATCGGTTAGAACCTGGGGGGCTGTGGAAGGGCGACTATCTCGTTGCTGATCTCGAGCACATCCAAAGGGGCCTCAGGAAACCAAGTATACACCAGGTCAAACGTATCTGGAAGAACCCTGAGGAGCCCTACGTGTTCCCGATGTTGGCATCTTATGATGCTAGGACTCGGACCATTCGGGAGGCGTTAGCTGACCGAAGGGCCGACCTTAAGCCGAGTAAGAAGATCAGGGATGAATTCGACTTTGATGAAGGTCGGTTTGATGATCCTGATGATGATGACGATGACCAACAGGACGAGGGGGGCGGTAGCTCTTCCAAGTCTGATGGGGCCATTCAGAGCAAGGCTGTCCAAGGGAGTGGTGACGCGTGCGTCTCAGATTACTGGGAGCGGCACGACGAGGACAGCGCCTGGTATCGCATCCACGTTGAGGTGCGGAAGAAGTTCTTCGGGACGACGAACGAGGACCTTCCTCCAGGTGGTCCTTCGCATGAGGAGCTTGACACCGTTAGGGTCACGCACATGCGGGGGCTTGATGCCGTTGGAAATTGGGTGAGAGACGATCGTCATCACGATGCTCCCAATCATCGGCATTTCACGCGTGGATTTTGGACTGGTGTGACCATCCTTTTTGATAAGGGATGTGCTCCCCACGGGAGGTTTAAGCCAAAGGAAGAAGGAGCCAAACCTGCCGGAGGTCCGAAGAAGGGTCATAAGCTGCACGGAGACAGGATCGACTATGGCCAATCCGCCGATAGGCGTGAGCGGCCATACGCAGGCACCGGAAAACCCAATTCAATTGATGCGGATAGTTGGAGACAGATGTCCACCCGGTCTCGGGAGATATATGTTCAAACCGAACGGGAGTTATCCCTAAGGGAAGAAAGACGCCGCGAACATCCTGAGAGGGACCCGGCTGCTCCAGCGCCTGGCCGCAAGCTCCTCATCGAGTTTGCGTGTGAACCTGACTCGCGCTTGTCCGCAGTGATGATGGAGTGTGGAGGCGATGCAATTCGCGTTCACGTTGGCTCATTTGACATCACCAAAGCCAAAGACGTTAGTCGGCTTATTGGGATCATCGAGGATAATCCTGGGTGTGACCTGTGGGCGTCAATTCCGTGCGGACCGTGGAGTACATGGCAGTATGTCAACCTTTCAATTCACGGTGCTGAGTTTGCATCACACCTGAACGATCTTAGAAGGAATTCTCAGGTTATGTTTGCGGCGTTCCTGCGGGCCTCCCGAGCCGTTAGGCGAGGAGGGGGCAGGGTTGCATTTGAGTGGCCTAGACACTGTCTTGGATGGAAGCAACCGTTCATGCAGAGGTTTCTTGCTGATCCTGATGTCGAGACCGTTGATTTCGACGGCTGTGATTTCGGGATGCAGGACAAGGACGGTGTGCCAATCAGGAAGCAGTGGAAGGTTGCGACGACCTCCAAGGAGCTCATTGATGAGCTGTCAGGTCGGAAATGCAAGCACGAGAAGGGATACCTTCATGCACGCATTGAGGGGTCAGTCACCCCAACGACTGCTCTCTATCCGAGTGAAATGTGCGAGGCAATCGTTGGAGCATGGTACCCGAACGGCACTTTCAAGAAGGTCGCGAATGCAATGCCGGTCGAGGTTGACCCGGTTGAACAGCGATGGAAGAAGAAGCCGAATACCTTGTACGAACAACAGCGATGGAAGAAGAAGCCGAATACCTTGTACGTTAGTCTTAACAGTGAGGCTGCCAAGATCCCGACGCGGGCTACTTCGGGGAGTGCGGGTTTGGATACCTATGCCTCTGAGGGAGCATGTATTCCCGCAGGGGGGTCAGGCTTGGTCAACACCGGGATCTCGATAGAGATGCCCGCTGGGGTATATGCTAGGATAGCTCCCAGGTCAGGACTGGCCGTGAAGAATAGGATCGCTGTAGGCGGTGGAGTCATTGATCCCGACTTTGACGGAGAGATCAAGGTCATCCTCTTTAATCATGGGGGTGAGGACTTCATCGTGAATCCCGGGGACCGTATTGCGCAGATCGTACTGGAGCGTGTTATGCTCATCGACGCGTCGATCGTTCCCAGGAAAGCCAAGCACCGATAGGGGATCTGCGGGTCTCGGAAGCACTGGTATAGCTGCTGCTGCCCCTACGATTGGATCTGATGGAAAAACCTTTGAGTTCTCTATGCCCAGGGGGGAGATATCCCTCTCTCATCGGCCAAAGAGCTCAGGTGTCTTTCCTCCCTTGTATGCTTGTGTCGCTAGGCCAGTGAACAAGAAGGAACAAGCTGGGAATGCCAAGGCTAAGGCCGCTCTTCAGAAGGAGTGGGACAAGTTAACTTCGCAAGGATGCTGGGACTTGTCAACTGTCCAAGAGTGGCATGATGTTGCGGCCAAGGCACGTAAGGAAGGGGAGAAGATTCATGTTGGTAGAATTTTCGACATTTGTCTCGAGAAGAATCACGAGCTGCCGGAGGACGACCCAAATCGCAAGTATAAAGGGCGAGTCGTGTTCGAGGGATGCTTCGTCCGTGATGAGATCGGGCATTGGGCCCTGTTCTCCGAGAACACCTCTTGCCCCGCTACTATGGCGGCGGGTAAGATGGGTGATGCTCACGGGTTGCTCCCAGGGAATCTTCTGGAAGTGAGTGATGGGGAGTCTGCGTATACTCAGGCCCGCTTGAAGGGAAAGAAGACCTGGGTGAGGATTCCTCGTGACCAGTGGCCACCCGAGTGGTTCGACGGCAGCGGAAATCCCAGATACAAGGATCCAGTCGTTGTTCTCGTGCTCGCACTATATGGACATCCTGACGCTGGTACCTTTTGGGAACAGCACTGCGAGGCAATGCTGAAGAAAGTCGGATACGTCAAGGTGAAGGACTGGGCCAGCGTGTTTAGGCATGAGGAGCTCGACCTCTTCCTCGTCGTGTACGTGGATGACTTCAAGATGAGTGGGCCGGCGAAGAACATCGCAGAAGGATGGGCGCTGATCTCGAAGGTCATCAAGATGGAGGAACCAAGGCAGCTCAAGAGATATCTTGGCTGCGAGCACGAATTCACGCAACAGGTGGTCAAGGGTCACTTTGACCCGAGACTGGCGTGGACGGTCGGCAATCCTCCTGATAAGGAGCAACCCGACTTGAGGTTTGGTCCAGAGGGGTTACTCTCTAAGGACATCCCCAAGCCGGAAACCACGATAAGGTTCATCAAGTACAGCGAGAGCAGCTTCATGCAGGCGTGTGTCGATAGATACATTGAGCTGTGTCAGGGAAAGTACCCGAAGAAGCTGCGGAAGGTTGAAACTCCGTTCCTGGACGAGAGCAAGCCGGAGTTTGACGAGAATTCCGTCAATCCTGAATTTGACAAACTCTTCAACCAGGCGATGGACATGGAGACCGTCAATGCGCAGCCAGGATGCCTCGGAAATGACGCGGCGGCGGTGCTGATGAAGGTTCTCTACGGGGCTCGGATGGGCAGGTATGACCTGATTCGTCCCGTGCAGGCGTTAGCCAGCCGGATTACGAAGTGGAATCATCTGTGTGACCGCAAGCTCCACAGGTTAATTTCATATGTGAACTCTACGCTCGACCTTCATTTGTACGGTTGGGTGGGCGATAGCCCGGAGTTCATTGAGTTGGTTGCTTACTGTGATGCGGATCTGGCTGGGGATCGAACTGATTCCAAGAGCACGTCGGGAGTGCTCATTTGCCTTGTGGGTCCTAGGACCTACGTGCCCATCACTGGAGTAAGCAAGAAACAGACTTCCGTTTCGAAGTCAACTCCTGAAGCAGAGATTGTTGCTCTCGACCATGGAGTGTCCAAGGAGGGAATGGCGTTAGCTACCCTCTGGCAGCACGCAATTGGGAAAGGAAAGGAGACCCAGCCGTTTATTATCAACGTGCTGGAGGATAACGAATCGGCGTGCCGGATCGTTATAACTGGGAATAATCCCAACATGCGCTATATGTCAAGGACGCAGCGCATTGACATCTCGTGGCTCAACGAACGTTTTAATGATGGAATTTTTCGGTTCGTTGCGTGCCCGTCTCACTACCAAGGTGCAGACATTTTCACTAAGGCCTGCATTGACAAGGTCGTGTGGAATAGAAATCTGCACACCCTTGGTATGTTTCTGCCGGGATACCTGCAGGAATATTTGGCCCAACCCACCCAACCCTGTCTTAAGCCCCCTGCCGCTCCTGGACTGCCCCCGCTTAGGGGGGTACGCATGGAATCAGGTGCAAAATCCGGTTTCAATCGGCTCATTGAGAGGTTACTCTCTGAGTACGAGGGAATCGTGATTGACGAGGAAAAAGGAGGGAAAAGATGCGAGAAAACTATTATTGCGGACCAGGCGATAGCCGGAGTTCTTGCTTATAGTGATCTTTGCAGGGTTGTCACGCTTCAAGTTGCTCCTGGTTACAGGAATCACATCATACGGTCTGGTAGGATTGAAGGCGATAGCCTTTGTTATGTTGTGCTTGTTCTTAATGATCTTGCACCCGATAGGGTTGATTCCAGGACTGGGAAGTGGGGACAGACCAGAAAGCTTAGGGATAGGACCGAGGCTGCCGTTAGGCAAAGGTTCAACTTGGCTTGTGATGCTCGGACCAGTGGATGTGTTCCGATCATTCTCTATCGACCTAAATGCAATATCTTGAAGGAAGGTGAGGTTGAAGGAATCGCTACCACGCATGGGTTCGATTGCAGGTCTGTTTGCGCTTGCCAATGTGGTCTCAAGAGACATGGGGTCGTGTTTAGGTGCTTCTCTTCTAAGTCTTTCAATTCGTTTTGGAGTACTTGCAAGATGCGAGGAGGGGATACTCTCTCTCAGCACGACCGATTGCTTGCTGTTGGGAAGTGGTTGAACAACTTCGTTGCCGCGTAGCTCTTGCTTGATCAAGCTGGCTCACCTCGCGGGCAACCGCACCACATTCACAGGCGACTCAATGCGCTTACTGACCAGAACAAAAGCATGAGGCAGATATGCCTGTCACTAAGGTTTTCTTCTGCTTCGTGATGGACGGATTCAGTCAATTATTCATCTTCTAGGTTCTTGTTCTAGGGAGAGGGTCTCTGGCCGATAGGCTGAGCCTTCTGAGGGACAGGGGACTCTGGCCGGTAGGCTGGGTTCCCGGTTCATCCGTGGTTCTGTGGCCGGTGGCCCGAACCTGCTGACGCATGGCGGCAGCTGGCGGAATGGGCGTGGGGCGCTGCATGGCGACGCCTCCGCGGCCGTCCTGGGACCTGGCGATGGGGCTGGGTATGGAGAAGCCGAAGGCTGTGGCCGGTTGTTTGCTTGCGGGATACCGCGAGTGGACGGTTAAGGGGTTTAAGGGACAGGATCCGAAGCTCACCACGATTGATCCAGATATGGAGAAGGCCGATCAGCTGATTGAGGATGACGATGCCGCAAGGTTCGACGAACTGGTTGGCAGAGTGTCCCACATCAGCAAGGACAAGCTCGACAAGTCCCACATGGCGGTGCCGGACCATGAAAAGCTGCTCCGGTACCGAGCGGTCAGGACTGCTGCGATAGTGGCGGAAATGAAGCGCCGGGGAGTGGAGGTCACGGAGATGAACGCCGTACAATTGGCGGCCATCTTGTGCGCTGCGGTTCCAACGGACCCTGCTTTCTTGCTTCCTTACCATGCTGCATTCGTGTTTGAGGAGAGCGTCGAGAGTGGCGTGAGTGCGCTACCCATGGATAGCAGTACGGAGCCGGCGGCTGAACCCTGCGGCGGGATGTGGGTGGGAGACCCGAAAGCCTGGCCGGAGTGGAGGACGGTTCATCAGCAGACGGCCTTGGTAAAGGCGGTCGCTGATCAGGCAGAGGCGGCATTCGGGGATCACCCTCTGTATAGCGGAGATGATTTCGGTGATGCGGAGCACCACTTCAAAGCGCTCCGTGCCTGGATGAGCGAGAGGCCGAACGCATTGTTCACTCCTCCGGAGGTGGTCGTTGACGCGATGATGCTGACGGAGGGGAGAAACAGGGAGGAGATCGTTAGATGTTCCTCGGGACGGAGGCTATCATCGGTCCCGTCGGTCAAAAGGTTCGCGTCGGCTGATAAGCCAGGAATGCGGGGGTACCTGCACGCGATGGGACAGATGTCAGGTGTGGTCACTTCCTTGCATGACGCCATCGACTGGGATCGCAGACAGGTGTTGAGGATCTCGCCTAAGAACCCGGCGAGCGCCACTGACTTGGAAATCGGCCCCGATGACGGATGGGCATTCTTCGACTTGGCCATCAACTTCAAGGGCCAGACGGATACCGAGAAGGTCCTCATCCATGGAACCTCGCAATCCTCATTGTGGAGCATCCTGGGTGGTATGCAGGTTACTGCGTCCACCGCGAGCGATGAGGCGGTGGGTGTATGGACATCCTTGAAGGCGGTTGAGGCCCTGGGGTACAGCACTCTGTCGCACTACGGTCAGAACACGTGGGCGAGGGTCGCGATTTGCATCGCGCAACCGGACGAGTCTGAGAACCTGTTCAGCGACAATCCCCACCTGAAGGGCGTCAAGCGAGGGGCCCAGCGAGTGTTCCCGAACGCGAGGCTGGGGATCTGTGGGATCTGCATCAAGCTTGAGAAGCCTGCGGCAGACTCACAATTTGTGGAGCTATGCAACTCAGGGGGCGATAGCACCCTACAGTACTACAACCCGTTCGTTGAATGGAATCCGCATGCTCCATCGGTCGTGTGGGCTATGCACAAGTTCTTCCCTGAGAACTACATGGGACCGATAGGTCTATCTGTTGAAGAGGAGAACATGCGTGCTGCTCCAGGGACCCCTCAGGCTGCCGAGGCGGAAGGTGGGGCGCTATACGCCAGGATCGTGCCGAAGTCGAACATGCTTGAGGCCATCCGGGGCGAAACGTTTGAGATCACCCTCACGAAGGGATACCTCACCGAGGTTAAGGATGAGGCAAAGGCCGTTGGGCGGGGAGCGCTCTTCCCGAGGGAGCTTGAGTGTTTTGAGCAAGCTAGGAAGGTGATGCGCCTGATCAGGAGTGGGAAAGTCGTCCCACCAACGGTGGAGCTGCCGAGGGGAGGATACTCCCGTGTGGCGGTTGATTCTGTGCAACTGGAGAGGCAGTGGGACGCATGGGCAGCTGCCGTGTTAGCGGATGTGATGCTGTCTATCTACCCATCCATCGTGCTGCACGAAATGAGTCGCTACCAAGACAAGATGGTAATCTTGCTTCGGTGTTTGGCGGCTAGTGGGACGGGCGCTGCGGTGAGGATTGCTGCGGCCTTGGCGGCCGGATACGGTCCCCCGGTGTTCAAAGAGGAGTCCGCGGCTCCGGATGCAACTGTGTTCTACCTGCTGGATCAGACGTTCAACACTGCATCCACGAAGAACAAGAAAGGGATGGACCCAGCTACGTTGGCGGAGGACATCCTCAAGTGCAGGACAAAGAACGATCGGTTGAGGGGTTCCCCAGATCACCGACCGTTCAGGAACTATGAGGTGCATTACGTGACCAGCACTCGTGATAACGAGGAGACATCCCTTCGGATGATGGTCGACAAGGCGTACGCGCTGATGGACAAGCGGACGGACGACTGCGTCCAGAAGTACGGCAACGCGGATGCCGCCAAGCATGACCTGTATGTCTTTGGTCTCCGTGGCTCCTACCTGTATAGGTGGGAGAGGAACGCATGGAGGGCCAGAAGCGACGCGGCAACCGTGTGGAGTAAGGACGTGGAGTCGCTGGTCGCGCTCAACAACAAGGTCAAGGTGATGGTTTGCGGCCCGGGGCGATCGTTAGATCGAGAGGGCGACCAAGGGGTTCACATGACAAAGGAGATCCAGTACAGGATGGGTGATCTCCGCGCGAATTTGATCCCAGTGGTCTCAGCAGACGCCGTGTCATGGGGGAGTGAAGTTGACAGCTACGGCAGGAATCGGCCAGTCCAAAGAGCATGGGCTGTGGTGCCGGCCTATCTTGCGGCTGTCCTGGACTTTTACTCCCTGACTAGGACTACGTGGCCTGGTTTCGTCACGTTGCACATCAGGGACAACATCCTCAAGCTTTTGAAGGAGGGTACTTCTTCGAAGATGGGTGATGGCGGATCGATGTCTGAGTCCGAGGACGTCGATATGACAGGTGCCGCTCAGGGAGGACCGCCGGTAGGCGTAACCCCCGGTGGGCAATCGTCTGACGCAGGTCAGCGTGCGGAAGGTCAGACCGCTGCCCCGAAAGCACCTCCTAAGGCGTTAGTCACGAAGGAGATGCTGGCATCGGTGAGACCAAAGTCTCCGCCGAACCCACCTCGGAGTCCGAGGGTTTCTTCACCTCAGGTCACGGCAACCGAAGTTGGGAATCGGTGGTCATCGAATCTTCGGACGCCTAGAGCGACGATTGAGGAGGAGAACACGGGTGGCTCCGCTGAGGTCGACGATCTCCTAGCCGATAGGGGAGGGGTCGATCTCCCTACGGATACCTTCAATGATGGTGAGGGTCCGACCGAGGATGAGGTGTTGGAGTTCACCGGAGACGTTGAGATGGAGCCGGAGAAGGAAGCCGAGGTTCCCGCTATAGGTGAGGAGGAGACTCCCGGTAGGGAAGCTGAGATACCTCAGGCCACTACGACTACGACTGAACCGTCGGTGGAATCGTCTGCGGCAAAGCGAGCGGCGTCGCCCGTTAGGGAGGAACGCAGGGCTCGAGATCATGTTGGTACTCCGAAGAAGGAGGAGGCGTCGGGTACGATTGGCCCAGGTGTGCCGGTATCCTATGCTCCCAAGTACACGGACGATGACGGGGACTTGCGGGATACTGCCGCGACCCCGAAGGCGGCTTCGGCCCAGGAGTCTTGAGGGGGCATGCGCAATTATGCGAACACGCCGTACCCGGAGCACCCGGGGGAAGCACCCGAGCTGAAGTCAGCGGAAGTTCGGCATCACCGTGAGCATAGTTCCTATCAATCCACGAGGGGTTCACGGACCTCGGCGAGACCGGCGGAGAGCAGGTCAAATAGGAGGTTCATCGTTCAGCACATCCTGGCTAGGGAGGCTGGTGAGCCCTTCATCTATGCCGTGATCCGGAACAAGGCAATCACTCAAGAGCGGGTTACCGCGGAGGAGTGGAGGAAGGCGAACGAGACTAGCCACATTGTGTTCCCGAATCGCGATAGCGAGTGGGTTGCGGTGTTGGAAAGAGCCGTGCATAACGATTACATGTACGGAGCGTTGGATGCTTCCCGAGCTGCTGGGAGGATCGATCAGGAATATATCAATCCTCGAGATCGGAAGTCTACGCCGTGGGGTGATCAGCAATGGAACATGAAGAAGGTGGCGTCCGAGGCTGCCCATATCCCGTTAGGGATGAGGCAAGACATTCAGGCGAAGTACCATCATGGACGAGCACCTCCGGGGGACTGGGCAGATATGCCCGATCGGGATGATTACATGGTTCGTGGTGTCGTTAGTGACCCGAACCGCAGGGCGTATGATTGTCTTCGAGCGCCGGGAGTGAGGGCTACCTTGCTGAACGCGCAGACGGGACAATGCATTCCTTTGGACGATCCGACTTGGGTGCCGGAGATTGCATCATCACACCTGCTGGTAGGGACGATCACTACGATCGCATCGCACGTGGACTGCGCCCTTGGGCGCGCGTGGCGGATGCCCATGTTCCATCCTCAGCTGATGGCGGCGACGGCGATGCTGGAGAAGCTGCAGAAGTACTTCAACGCGCTGAACGAAGCGGTGCTAGGCA
Organism: Effrenium voratum; assembly: GCA_963377175.1. Classification (NCBI taxonomy): domain Eukaryota; class Dinophyceae; order Suessiales; family Symbiodiniaceae; genus Effrenium; species Effrenium voratum. Next base: position 966,107 of record CAUJNA010000025.1, on the reverse strand, counting down.
AGCGGTTGGGGACTGCGCCTTTCAGCATGATTGCCGGTCACCTTGCTCCGGAGTTGCGGACTGTCCCAACGAGGGAGCAGATGCCCGACACGCTGGCGCAATCAGCGGCTGAGATTATGCTGTCTCATGTGTCGGCATTGTCCCATTCGGGGTCTACTTCCGATAGGAAGGAGATCCTCGATAGGGATGGGCTCCCGTTCGGGAAGTCATGGTTCGAAGATGACCCTGAAGGAGCCACTTGGCCTGGGCACCACATGGCTGGGGGTGTCGCTGTCCCGCTGAAGCCGAAGACGAAGATCGTGTGGGGAAAGCGGCCGTATGTGGCCGACGAGGGCGACGTGGATCCTGGGGCGAGCTCTTCGGGGCAACAGGGGACCGAGCCGGCCCCCGATAGGGGCGTCGGATCAGGAAAGGATGATGATGTGACTCTTCCTGACATTGGGAAACTGTCCGTGACGGAGAAGAAGAAGGACGACATGGACGTGGACCAGGAAGGCTCCAAGAGGGACTCCACCGGGACGAAGGAGCCCACGCCTCGGGGTACTGAGGCTGGGAAGGCAGACCCGAGTGAGATCACCAACTTCAAAGGAGCTACCGTCGAGGAGTACCGGAAGACTGCTCCTAACTATGAGTACAGCGGGGAGGGAGATGATCGAAGGATCCTTCCCAAGAACACTCCGATAGACATGGAGAAGTCGTTGCCGGCCGAGGTAGCGCTCTTGATTCCGAGAGCAGTGGCCACGCAGAAGGAGGCTGAGGAAGCCGAGAGGGCCGCAATGGAGGCCGTCCGCGGGGACTATAGGCTCCCGGACGTGGGTCAAGAAGACAGGGAGAAGGTTGACCCTTACACCGTGACGGATGAAGACTTGGCTGCGTCGGTAGACGCGTTGACTTGGAGGTTGAGTAACATGCCTGAATGGTCGGGCAATCTGATCGACCCTGCGAAGTCTGCTGAGCTAGTCGCGGCGAGATGGGGCGGAAAGGCGAGTTATGACAAGCCTGAGGCTCCACTGACTGAGGCTGGGATGAAGAGTGCGTCATTGGAGGATCGTGCCTATGCCTTGTCGCAGCTGAATCAGATGGTGAACTTTCACAAGAAGCACCTATGCTCTGGGCGAGGAGCGCCTATGGTGAGTGCGGCTGCCCCTAATGGACCCTTTGCTCCTGACCAGCTGGATGATAGCAGGAAGTTCAGGCTGACCTACAATCTTGTGATACTGGATGGGAAGAAGGATTATCTTGCCGATAGGCGAGAGATCAATCCAGAGTTGAGGGAGACGGGAGTTATCCCTGATGAGGCCGTCACTTGCCAGATTGTGGTTCCCTCGAAGACGAGGTTGGGCGAATACCTCCCGAACTACGAGGAGACCGTGGGCACCGTTGCAGGACGGGAGGCGGCGAAGGAGTTGATGAGACTGCTCTCGTGCGATTTCGACGGTTTGGTCATCAATTCAAAGAGAGTCTCGGAGTTATTCGAGGAACGTGTGCTGAAGGAGACCGGACGCGAGGCTGGAAACTGGGTGAAAAGTGACCAGGCCATCTGGTTCCTGAAGGAGATCTCGGGCATGGAGAACGCGGAGATGTCTTGGAAGTTCTTCATTCCGACGCTCAAAGCTTTCCCGATAGGGCAAGTTGAGGCGATGCTCATGGTCATGTACGACGGGAATGGCGTTCTCCTCAAAGAGAGCACCAGGTTGGTTGCCGTTAGGCACACGCGGATCGGACGCGACATGAGTTACAGTGCCGTTAGGCATAGGTACACTCAGGAAGATGCACCTGGCGGATCTCTGATGTATGAGATGCATTGGAATGAACTCCCCATGGTGGGGTACGTCATCATGAAGTTCTCGGACTTTCGGAAGGCGGTTCAGCTCCAAAGGGTAAGGCGAAATGGAAAGGCCATGATCGAGATATTGATCACGAGGCCCGATGTGTACGAGACCATTGGGGATGGTAGGCAGGATGAGGGCCTGATCCCACTTGTGGGAGCCATGGCGCCGGATGCTGAGGTATCGCCTTCGTGGTATGTCAGAGACAGGCTGCGGAACTACTCCGGTAGATACGTGGTGGTAATGGTGGACCTTCGGGTGCACTGGTCCTTGGTTGGGCCCGTGTTTTTGACGAGAAGGAAGACTCTTGCCGTTAGGAACGAGATCCACATGGGAGCTTGGAAGGCGGCTTACATGTACGATGATTACACGATAGTGTACCATCGGGCATGGGACTATGGTGACTTCACCCCCGTTAGGGGAGAGCACAGGCGATCGCGGGAAGAGGTCAGGTTGAATGTGACTACCACGTTCTGTTTGAGGTGCGCGGAGATGACGCCAAATGGGATGCATTTGTGTCCTGGATGCGCGCTCCCGGTCTTTTACCCGAACTTTATCCCCAATGCGGAGGAGAAAGACTTCGAGAATTGCCACATCGTGCCGGAGTGGGTGAGGACCATGGGGCAGTTCAAGCCCAAGAGGATCCCCACCGAAGTGGTCGGAGTCATCAAGAGGAACTTGATTTCCTATTCGATGGCGTCTGATCTGAGGATGACGGTGCAGAGCGGCATCAGACTGCCCCCTTATCTTGGTGAGGACAAGGGAGGAGTCGATGCGGCGTGGGATGAGCTGGCGAAGGTGCTCTTCCAATTCTCCTATGTGTCGGGGATTTCGGCATCGGATGCGTTCGTGGAGAAGTGGGTGGCGAAGCACCTGATTTTGACCAACCAAGTCGATAGATTTGAGTCGGTTACGGAGTACTTCCGGGCTAACCCAAGGCATGCTGCCCAGTGGGGTAGGCGTATGACGACTTCCGTTAGGATGTTCGCTCGCCATGACACGTACTTGTCCTTCTACATCCCGATGGCATACGTGATTGGCTCCGCGGCTGGTCATCTGACCCCATTGTATCCGACCCATCGAAAGGACGTGGACATCCTGGAAAGTCATGCGTTGATGTCGCAGCTCAGGCAGTACATGGTGTCGGAGACAGGGTACGATGAGAAGAAGAGGTTGAAGGAGGCGATAGCCAAGGTGCAGAAGGCGATCAGTGCCGGACAGTCGGAGCCTCCCGCACCCTTTCGTGACCCGTTCGTCTACGTCAGCGACGAAAGGGTGAGGACGGTTCTTGATGGTCGTCAACCCGAACCACTAAACGTGGACATTGAGGGACTTCAATCGGTGCATCATGCTGCGCCAGGTCCTGGTCCCAAGCAGGAGCCGGTCATCAAGGGCGGAAAAGGAAAAGGGAAGAAAGGGGAAAAGGGCGGTAAGGGCGGTAGTCCTTCCGGCCCACCACCGAAGTCAGGTGAAGTGCCAGGTAAAGGATCTGGCAAGGGCGGTAGCCCATCTGTCCCGAAGGCAAAAGCAAAGGATGATGCTGGACCAGCTCCGATGGAGGTTGATGCAACTGTGACTCAACCGAAGAAGACTTGGGTCGAGATGGTGGTTCAAGGAGCCCGGCCGAGTGCGAAGGCTAAAATGACCCCGGTTCCAAAGGCCGAGCCAAAAGGGAAGGCCGCTTCAGCATCTGAGGCGAAGAATGCTCCGGCTCCGAAGGCTGAGGCTAAGGAGACGAAGCAGGCCGAACCGAAGGTTGAGGTCAAGAAGGAGAAGACGGGCGGAGATGACGCTCCTGGCGGTAGCCGGGGGTCGGCTGAAGGGCAGAAGAGAGAAAGGAAGTCCCGTTGGGGTCCCGATGAGACTGTGAAGGAGTCGACGAAGCGGGAGGCATCAACAAGGCCTGATGACGTCGACAGCAGACCAGGTGCGGCAGCGAGAGAGGCTAGTGGGGATGATCTTCACTCCGCGCTTGGCAGATCTTCGGCGAAGGACGCGGTAGCGCCCTTGACGGCCTCCAAGGCAATGGCAAAGAAGCCTGAAGGCGGTGAGATCAGGTTGCAGTCGGCTGAGCGAACTGCGGCGAGCCCGGTGGAGGGTCACTTCCTGGTGCTGCCTGGGAGTTCGGTGGTGGACGCTCTTTTGGCAGTCTCCACCAACAGAGTGCTGAACAAGCAAGTCAGGGATTTCATTAGAAATGGTGAGGACGCGTCAGCACTGGAGGCTCTCAACCAGATCGTGACGAACTCTCGCTCTGGAAGGAGGCGTAGGGAATCGGATGTCTCCCGTACTCCTTCTCGGAGGTCCGTTAGGACCGTGGACACCAGGGATTCCAGGGAGTCAAGGAGGCGCAGATACCGTCCACGGCGCGAGGATGATCGAGACCGGAGGAGGGACGATGCTCGTGATCGTCGTGATGATGAATCACTCGATCGGGAGCGAGATCGAAGGCGAGATGATCGCAGGAGATCCGAGAGGGATCGTGATAGGGACCGTGCGCGGGGCGGACGTGACCGGAGGAGACGTGACGATAGCCGGTAGGCTGAGTCACGAGGATTGCGGCCGATAGGCTTGCGTCCATTCTCCAATGGTCGGCGCGGTGCGGAGGTGGTGATGTTCCTCCCGGACCGCTGAGGCGCGGAGGTCATGTCTCTCCCATACCGCTGCTGGGCTGCTGGACGTGTTCATCAGGGAGCAGTGTGAGTGAGAGGGAAAGCAAACTGATGGGGGGTTACTCCCGGGTTTGCAGAATTCAAGCATTTTTATTCAGGTACGCATGGTCAGGAGTACCTCTTGCCGTTAGGCGAGGGTACTAATGGACATACGTTATCTTTTATTTCATGGCTTCTGATAAGAATTAAACTTCTTGCATTGTTGATGCAAACAGTTGTGACCTAGTGTCGTCATGTGGACTTTTCCACAAGGTTTGTTGGACAGCGTTACCCCGATTAATTCGGGGTGGTGGCGGGAATTTAATGCCCGGGATGTCGCGCAACTGCCTTTGTGGGTTTGCTCCACCGCTGACGGCGGTAGTGTCCAGCTGTTTGCGGACGCATGCGAGCAGTTAAATCCTATCAGTAAATGGCACGCTCCACCCGTCATATGACGGGCTCCTCGTGAGGGGGGTGTGATTAGCCATGGTTCATATCATCATCAGGGACGTCGCGTTAGTGACCGACCTGTGGTGTTTTGGCTCAAGTTTTGGGTTCCGTCGCGCCTCGAATGGGCGTCGCCGAACCCCTGCGTCGACCGACGGCATCTCGGGGGAGAAAGAGACCTCGGGCCGCCGCCAGGTTGGTAGGGACCAGTCGTGCGGCCTGTTGTCGACCAAGGTTGCGGGTTAACCCTTTTCTTGTTTGGTTTGTTTTCCTTTGGTTGTTGTTCTCTGGTGTGTGGGAAACCCTGATCTTTGGGACCGGGGATTGGTTTGCTTTTGGGGAACCTTTCTTTTGTGGCTTGTTTACCCCAACTTACCCTTTGCCTGGGCACAGGCTCGTGCCCGAATCACACAATCCATGAGTTCTCGGAATCATCTCGACGGTTCCCTTTAGGCCTCCCGGTCCAGGAGCTCGACTGCAAGAGAAGGGGATGAATTGCGGAATTGGGACCCTATGCAAGTTTCAGCCATGTCCCCATGCCTGAAAAACATCCCAAGTTGGATTGCTTCTTGTTCCGGGCGCGATTGATGCATTGCAACTGGGCAGAGGGCTATATATATATATAACTGCACCCATAGTCATTGGTCTTTGACATACTTGGATGACTAACTTGAGAAGGCCCTTGTCCACTTCACTGATTCTTGGAAGGGTACTTGGGTTCCCGAACAGTGCACCCCCCTAATATTCATGCCTCATTTCTTCCATCTGTTGGACATCTAGTGCCGGGCATAATGTGTGACGTAGTCCTTCAGTTTCGGAGGTCCTATGAACATGACACCTTGACATATCATACGCAACACCGGGGCAGTCCCCCCTGTCCCCCCCCCCCCCTTTCGCAGGCAGTTGGCCGCCCCTGGCCTGGCAGGAGAGACGGCGCATGGTTGCAGTCGCATGCTGGCGCCAAAAAATAGGAGGTTTTACTCCAGGGTTCTGGTTTTGCCACTCCTACAGGCACCGAAAAGAGGGTTGTTTCACCTCAACTCACTCCTAGAAGATATCTGCATTGTCTTCCAAGATTGCCAAACGGTCAACCTTCTTGGACTACCCAAGTGGTTGGTTTCTTGTGCGTTCCAGCTCAAGCCAGAACAAACAAAGGCGGGTACCATTTTGAAACGTCGAGACAGGTACTGGGGGTGATCAACTTTGGAGTTTCTGGGCCATGTGCGTTGTCCGGTCCAGCGCGAGTTAGGCATTCAGGGTTTAGGCTTTAGTTTAGGGTCGACACAGTTTAGGGTTTCGAGTTTTACACGATTTGGTTCCGGCTTTGGTTGTTTAGGGTCTGGATTGGGGGAGAACTCGGTTTAGGGTTTCGGTTTTGGGCATGTCAGTGAGCAAGCTGCTGCAGAGCCCTTTCAAGCCGTAGATATTACCTTTATGCTGTTTCCTATTTGTGGAGAATTGCGCAGGCTTATTCATACAGAGCGCGCGATTACAGTGACTTCGGAGAGTTGCTATTGGATACGCTGGAGTGAATGGCAGGCAAGGCAGAGTGTGTTTTTTTTGGAGCGTGCTGCTTTGAAGGAAGGACATACTGGAACGGCGGTGTTGGGCGCGCGCCGAACGGGCAGTGAATCTCACAGGTGGTGTTCAGAATGCGAGAAGGTGTGTTGCTCGGCGATATAGGCAAGGTGTTGGATCCAGTTTTCCCATGATTTTATATAGGCCCTCCTAAGTATGCCTTTTTTGTGCTGTTTGGGCCAAAGGCTCCTTTTGGTGCAAACGACACATTTTTTTGCCTCAGCGCATTTTTGCATATTTTGCGGTTTTGCGAAACCAGGATGAAGACGAAAAGGCGACATTGCCCGACCCAAAGGCGACATTCCCCGACCAAAAAGCGACATTTGCCGACCACGTTTTGGCAAGATTTTGAAGCAGCACTTTTAAAAGGAAAAGGCTCTTTTTGGAGCAAACGACACAATATATAGCTTTGTCAGCAAACAGCAGAAAAAAAGCACACCTGGAGGGTCTAGGTATATGCCCGTTCGACGCCGTTCGAGGACAAAGTTTCGCATTGTCATCAGCTCACATGGTGCAATCCAACGGCGCTCTGAATCAAGCGTTATGGTTTTCTTTTTGGTGGGTGGAGTTCCTTCTTTGCTGGGCTTGACCCTCGTGCACCCACTCACATTGGCAGAGGCCTTTTTGGTGAGCTGTCGCTCCTCCAAAGCTGCAAGCTGCACCGACAAAGAACAAAAAGGCGCACGAGCTGACACCGGCGGCTACTGCCTTGGCTATGGCTTCTCAGACACTCCAACCTGCACACGCGCTGAATTCGAGGACAATCAGCTAACCTTGATGCCCAGCACGAGGTTCCTGAAAAAGCCGCGCAACAAGCATTCAACAAATTAGTTGTTGCCTTGCATTTCAGTTTAATGAACAGCCCAAGGCAGCCTTGACTTTGTCCTTTCCACGGGGATTTTGAAAATTGGTTGCCCTTTGGTCTCGAATGGTAGGTTGCCTCGGGTGCTCCTTTCAAACCGATGAATTTGGAATCTACAAATGGGCGGTTGCTTTTTGGTTCCCGCTGTTTGAGTTGTTGAGTTTCTTTTCGGTGTTTCTTTTATGCTGAACCCAGACTTGGTTGTTGCTTTCCGGTTTCCCTTAAAACGACTGAAACGGAGATTCTCTTTAAACCAATCAACATCGCCGCCGTATTACCATTTTCCCCTATTCCTGTCGGTGGGTTTTGGCCTTTTGATCAAGCCGCAGGCGCCTTTCGTGTCCGGTGTTTCTTTTATGCTGAACCCAGACTTGGTTGTTGCTTTCCGGTTTCCCTTAAAACGACTGAAACGGAGATTCTCTTTAAACCAATCAACATCGCCGCCGTATTACCATTTTCCCCTATTCCTGTCGGTGGGTTTTGGCCTTTTGATCAAGCCGCAGGCGCCTTTCGTGTCTTATCCAAAACGGCCTTTCGCGAGGATCCCGCTTCGATTCGCGGGGCCCCAAAGGAAGGCATGCTGACCTTTGGGAACCCGCGAAGCGGGTCCCACACCACAGGACCCCCCCCAAAAAAAAAAAAAACAAAAACAAGGCAAAGAAAAGAGGAACAATGCTTGGCATCTACCACTATTACAGGATGACAGCATACTCTATACATATACACACCCTTAATACGGCTATGATGTTCATTGACTCTTTGGACATGCCCATTCAATTCATAGCCGTATGGCTGTTCAGCACAGGTTGTGACCCAAGGCTTGGTGGCAAGGGTCAGGGCCATTGACTTGTGCAACTGGGCGGGCCATGTGTCGTTTCTGGAAAGCGCTGGTGAGGCACGTCAAAAGACAACCAGCCATTTTCGGGATCTCAAAATTTGAGAGAAACCCGTATTCCATCCTCAAGGCGTTTCAGAAGATCAGCACTTTGGGAGGCCAAGTTGGCTCTCCGGGGTGATGTTTCTTTCCAAAACCAGCTGAAACGAGGACCTCCCTTCAATCATCACCCTTCCCATCGGCCAACCCTCAATTCTGAACGCAGCAAGTTGCTCCTCACAGACTTTACTCTGACCAAAACGAAAAGAGTTTCTGTGTTACTAGGCTAGGTGCTTTATTCGTCGAATAGGCGGGCATCAATAAGCAGGGGACATGGCCCATGCTGCTTTCCCTGGGTTCAGATATCTTGTTTGATTTTGTGGGTTAGGATCAGACTTCATCGGTCAGGGTCTCCAAACAAATATGTTCAGCCATGAACGTGCGTTTCCTAGATATCTTATTGCTCCTGCAGCTCTTTGTTTCAAACGACCACCCAATGTGTCAGCGCTCACGTTGGGGGTCCGTTGTGTTTTCCGTGGTTCATGTGTTCTCAAGGTGAACGAGGGGGGCAGGACTTGATCAGGTCTGAGATGTTGCATCGAAGTCACCATCAGCGTAGGGTCGAATTATACGGGACGACCCATTTCAATCCACCAGACCATGAGTCTCAGCTGGCGACAGACAAATGATGGATGTTTTTTGTCAGAGTACAAGTGCCCCTTTTGAGGTGGTTCACCAGGGAATTCAAAGGGCTAGAGGTCCATAGCTTTGGCAGGGAGTGACCCAATCTAGGCTCGCCTCCGGATGTTGACCGTGCGGACGGTGGCCCTTTATAGCCGTGCGGCATCGCTATTGTGTTCCTCTTTCTTGGTTTTTGAGAATGTTACCCCAACAAAAAGACAAAATCACCTCGCTTGCAGTTGACCCCAGAGGTGAGGGTCTGCGCCGTCCGAGGCGCCGCCCGTTGGCGACGTTGCCGTTGCTGGGCGCAGCGCTGTTTTTGCGCAGGGCCAGGAAGCGGGATGGGAACGAAGGGGTGGCAGGGTGAAAAAGTTGCCTGGGTTGGCAACAAGAAAACACACATCCCCGAAAGAAAGCCGCAGCCCCGGAAGAAGTTCAAGCTTGCAAAACACTCGAAGCAGACCCAGTGTTCGCAACATCTGGCAAGGAACCCGCCAGAGAGGGGCGTTGGAGGGACCTCCATAGAGCCCGAAGTGGATAAACCCCCCACCCCATGCTGGAGCGATTGCTGCGTTTGCCTTCTGTCATTTCTTGAAAGCTGTGATTGAACTTTGGAGCGCTGTTTGTCCTGGTTTCCAGCAACATAAACTATTTCCAGCCATACTATATACCAAGCAGGGTCGAAATTTCAAATGGTCTGCTTTGGTCTTCTCAGTCCCTCAGTTTCCTTTTTTGAACCTCCGAAAGCGGTGGGTTCATTAATAAGCCCGCTGATTGAGGTGGAATCCAGCACCTGTACTTGGCTTGGACCTTGGCAGAATTGTTTGGGCCCCGCAAAAGTTCCAGCTTCAACGGTTTGGTCTGAAAACTTATCCCAAGGTGGCGAAAGGACCACCCTATTATTAATGTGCTTTGAACCTGGTAATGTTTTCTTCCCAATTCGTGGGCATCCGGATCACTTATGTGGGAGGTTCCCTGCCAATCTGCTGAATCCAGGGTCAAGTTCGCAAAAACACCTTGAGCAAATGGTTCTAAAGATGAGGCACCCTGTTTTGTTTGCAACAGAAAGACAAAGGTACTTCTTTGGGGTTTTCCTGAGGCAAATCTGCGAAGCCTTTGCGCTTGAGGACGCAGCGTGCGGCCGCCTCGGTGGCGGAGGCGCCAGCAGGCCGGCTGACCTTGAGATGCCCTGAGGCTACTTTCTGTGAGCCGAAGTGACGCCATGGAAATCTCGGTTCGGTATAAGGTCTTGCCAGTCCTTTTTCGAACACCCCCTTTGCGTTTGGACCCGTCCAGTGCCACGTGTTTGGCCATCGAGACGCCAGGCGAGTGGGCCTTTCGCGCCTCTGTTTTGGGGTGCGAGGGTGCGCTCTCGGGCCATGCCCCTCGGCCAGGGGAGATGTGGGTTGCATACGTGTCTTTGACTTCTGCTTGGATGGATTGCTTTGAAAGGAAACCAAAGTGAAACCAACTTTCGGGGTTTTGGGATCGAAGTCATTGCTGGAAGCAGTATTGAGGAGCAAGCCAAAGAGGGCCACTAAAGATCGTCAGAAACCTTTTGCGGTGTACACCCTTGACTGTTGCCCAGGGCTTTTTGGAGATCTATGTAAAGTATGCTTGGAGCCCAAGGCAGAGCCCAACATTCTAAGACATGGGCAAAAAAGAACCGCAGAATAGGAAGCTGCTGACTTGTGCCCGCCTGATGTTTGTTTAGCCATTGACGATGGCGTGTAAAACTTGGGGGTGTTCGTTTTTACGCCAATATGTGTTAATCAACATTGAAGGTGCCATTAATCCGTGTGTAAATGAAATCTAAGAGCAATTTAGCTGGTGCTGACGGACGTTGTGAGTCCGGAGATCGGTGGGCCTTGGCGGCGAAATGTTCGCGCAAAAGACATGTGCTATAGATCTAGGCAGGGTTTGACTGTTGATATCTTTGAAGAGTCTTGAACCCCGATAAAGGGGATCCGTTCATTGTGCCTGAAACGGTCGAAGGGCAATCCCTTTTTCTAGGTGTATTTGGACGAGACTGGCCGTGCGGCATATCTGGCGGACGGCGTCCAGGACCGGCTGGGCAAAGTGACCTCTTTTTTGGTTCCGAGGGGATGGCATTGGGCACAGCCAGGAAATAGGGAAATTAGGGCATCATAGCTCCCTCACAGTCACCATGACCAGTAAAGTGGGAAATAGGCGGATGTCTGTGCAATTGTTTGATTTGCCGGACCCCACCTGGATTTGGTTTGTAAGCCATGAAGGTTCCTGCGGGGTTCAAGTGTTATTTTCGGGGTGTGAATCATTGGATGGAAGTTTCAAGGTAATGAAGGGCCCCGTGATGAAGCTTTCTGTTTTGGGGATCCCTTATTTAGCTAACACTTTACACATTGCGAAGAGTGCGATGTATGATGTGACTCTGACATTATGACCGTTCATGTCCCTGTCCATGTGCGTCAGTCAGCATGTTTGCCATGGTCAACAGACAAATCGCTTTCCGGGCCAGACCACGAGCACAAGGAATCCTATGAAAGAAGCCATGACTACGGATCACATAGAGTTTGACTGCGGCACTCTTCCTTTGATGCACATGATGGATTGCACAGGGCTGACGGCGCCAATTGAAAGTTAGTTTGCAGGACTGCAATCATCAAAACGAAGCCGCCAAGCCTGTAGCCTTGAATCTTCCTTAAAATGCTTTTCTTGGGCTCCGATTGCCCAGGGAAACCTATTGAACGCTCGCGCAAGCCAAGGGAAGGACCTGGTGTTGCCGAAAAGAATCCAGCGCCTAGATGTGATGATTCAGGGCATGGATCCAATGATTCAGATGGTAGCCTGGTTCTCCAGGAGTCTTTGGGTTCACACAAGAAGCCATGGGTTCAAGCACCCCCAACACCTGTTTTTTCGACCATATCCAAAAAGCAAAAGCAGAGGTTGGGGCCCCGGGTGCTGGCAGGTGTTTAACGGTTCTATTCGCCATTCCTGGGTCTGGTGGGTGCTTTTTTTTGAGGATACCGTTCTGGGGAAACCAAGGGAACGTCCGCCATTTTTGGAGGGCTCCCTGATTGTGAGAAGCCGGGTCCGATGTCTACCAGCTCCCTCTCTGGGGAGTCCACCTCATGGCCGTATCTACCAGTAAAGCATCACATTCCGCTAGTTTAGTGGCATCCTCCATTAAGTCCCTTTTCCTTTAGTCAGTTTCCCACCCAGAAATGATACTCCAGGCCCCAAATAGAATGGTCCCCTTTTTCACCAGGGCTGTGATGAAAACCTTTTGCCACCAGGGCTGTGATCCTTTCCTTTTGCTCGTTTGTTTTGGAGCGAGGTTTGATTTGAAACTGTGGAACCAACCGCGGAACCCGTCCAGCCGCTCGCCGGCTCTGGTTGCCAGATTGTGGGCCGCGGCGTGGGGCATTGGGCCACCAGAGCGGGTCTCAGACAGACACAGAGAGAAAGCGAGAGAGAGGTAATGTGTATATATATATATATATATATATATGGTACCCCCTCGAACGGATCTACCTTCCTTCAGAATTCACTGATATGTGCAGTGTTATATATATATATATATATATGTAACCTAGAACTTTTTTAAGAACAGTTTCCCAGCATTTTCCTTAAAAACAAAAATCACTGGCAAAAAGCGCCTATTTGCCCAAGAAAACGCGAATTTTGATTCGACCTCTCCATGGTTCAGCCACTACTTGGCCCTCATCAATTCCATGGTCAATCCAAGCCTACGAACTCTAGACCCGTTCAACCTGTGGACAGTCATCAAAACTACCATGTTGAGTACCATTCCTTACCAGCTGTTCATGAGAGCCACGTAGCAGGCCTGGTGCCGACCGAGTCCGCAGGCAAGTTCTAAATAAGTGTTTGTTGGCCTTTCCGCGGATTTCCGCGTATTTTCCTCCGATTTCCGCGTATTATCCGCCGATTTCCGCATATCTTGGGTGGCGAAATTTGTGGGATTTTGGCGCAAATCCATCGATTGCAAAAATTGGGGGCAATTTCCTAGCTGAACCTTATAATTACCTTGTTTGGGGTTGTGGCGCATCCCATGCACCATGTCATGGAAACCTACATGTCCCACTCCTATTTTGGAAGGTGCCCACATGAAAGCCCTTCGAGAAACGCTGGTATGTATAAGATCAGGCCAAATCAGCAGAAATGGCATCGAAACATGCAGTTGGCAGTTTCCGCCTAGATTTCGGAAATTCCGCTCATTTGGCGAAATAAGAAAAAAAACAAGTAACAAGCAAAACTGTGTTCCTTTGTGAGGGTCCAGGAATATATGTAGAGGTTGTGCGCTTGGATTCTTGGATGCTTTCGGGGGATGTTTTGACCGCCATGCTTTTGACGGATGTTTCCGAAGTCATTTGTTTTTGGACATGTCCTTTTGTTGCGAAAGAAAATAAGCCCACTTTGGGCGTCTTAGTTGGTGGTTTGGATTGGTGATCGTTGGGTTATTTGATTTATTTGTCCATGCGCTGTGAAGATGAACTGAGGGCTTAGTCATGATGATCAGCTGTATGGTGATTGTTTCAGAAAGTAAAGGGCTTGCAAATGCCTAGTAGAAGATCTTGTTCAGAGGGTCACGTGCTTTTTCCGACAAAGGAGGGCAAGACGCGAATGGAGTGGCGAATCCTGGATACTCATGTCCACCAACCTTCAGGTGAATCACCTTCAGAAAATCAGGCCCAAGCATCAGTTCGCCAGGGAACCACCCCACATTTTGGAGAAAGACAGGTTTGCCACGTCTTTCCACAATGTGGTTTTATGGGTCCTAGAAGCAGAGTTTCCCTTCGTTTTAGTTTGGAAACAAAAGGAGATTGCCGCTGATCGCTGCTCTCGCCAGACGGCGAGATGGTGGCCTTGGAGTTGGATGTGTGCCCCAGGGGTGGAGCTTTGTTCTCTCAAAGTCCAAGCGAGCTAGATTGATTCATTCGGAGTGTTAGCCCCAGTGGATGCCATGAAAGTTATGGGATATCCCTGCAATGCAACCAGGGAGGAAGAATGAACCACTCCTCTAGAATGGAATTGGAGAGAATGAATTCTTTATACCAGGAACCAATCCCCCCGGCCCTCAAGGTAGGGACCAAGGCATGCTTTAGGCGGCGTCTTTGTGCTTTCAATTGCCACAACGCTACAAGTGCTCCAGCAGAAGCCATGAGCATTGGCCCAAGTTGACCCCATAGGAATTGCAAGTTCCAAGTATTGGGATTAGGGAACGCACTTCACCCTATGGACGTGCAAATTCCACTACTCCGCCAGGATCCCGAAGAAAGGCCATTTGTTGAGTAAAATCACCCGACTTTTGGGAGTTGCAGTTGTCCAGTTGTGCGATGGCAGAACGGTAGCTTTCTCCGCTTCCTTCCTCGATATCCTTGCTCTTTCTACCCTATGTTGTGCAGGCTCTCGACCTCTGTCTCTCCTTCTTTGTTTCCTTTCCTCATGATCGTCTTCTTCATCCTCCTCTTCTTCGTCTTCATCCTAGTCGTCGCCTCCTCCCGCAAACACGTTTGTACATGTTTGTAATCTTGCAGACCGCAATGCTACCGCATCCTCAGACTCCACGAGTTCGACCATGTTTGCTTTTGTCGCGAGCACTTTTGTACCATGCAAAGTTCATAAACTGCCACGCAGGCCATGCGAAACAGTCATGATTGTCTTTACCACTCAGGGCGTCGTGGCATTCCCCACTTCCCCCCCCCCCCCCCACCTGACCCTCTTTCCCACCAGCTCCAAGAAGCTACTACTCCAAATCATTCCCCACCATTTTTTGGGAGTGGATGGGGCCTGCAGCCTCTGCAGTGCGTTTCAAAGTATAGGAAAGCATCCGGGCCAATTGTGGCGAACCTAGGGTCCCCCAATTTATTTTGTTTTATGAATTACCCAGATGATGATCAAACCCCTGGGATGCTTTGACTACCATTACCAGGGTTCCTCTGAAGGGAGCAATCACCATGACCCATAGAGCTGTTTTTTCCTAAAGGCGGTCCGTTCGCCTACGGCTGGTCTGCCCCTGGCTATGCAAACCTAATCATTGCCAGACTCAACTTACCCTTGAAACTCTTTGATTGTGTTGGTTCTTTGTTTTCCCAGGGGGGGAGGGGCACATAGGTAGGTGTGGGGGTTGGCAAGGGTGAACCACAGAAACACGCAAAGGTATGCTGGGGGGCAGGGAGGGGGGGGGGTTCAACCAAGCGGATACTAACGTTTGGGGTGCAAGTCTGGCCAGAGGTACCAGTACGCGGCCGCCGCTGCTGTGATCCCTGAGAAGCCACATCGCTTTCGCGGAGCCGCCTGGCCAGTTTTGGAATCCAGAAAGCAGATGTACCCTTAGTTGATGGCTTGGATTGGTGGGTTGGGGATGTGAACCCTTGGCTGTTGTAGAGGGTAAATGGGAAACCTCTCCTTAACCACCAAGCCGCCGCGAACCACCTTTTTTGAGGGAAGCTGAACTTTTGCGCCTGAGACCTCGGGCTACTGCGTGTGTGTGTGTGTGTGTGTGTGTGTGTGTGTGTGTGTGTGTGTGTGTGTGTGTGTGAGTGTGTGTGTGTGTTTTACATTCCACGGAGAGGTAAAGAGAGGCCAGAAATTGGGTTTGGGTTCCTAGTTCCGATCCCATGTAGTTGTTTGCCTTGGGAATGGCCCGCCATGTCGGTTTCGCTTGTGTGCTTGTGTTTGGACGGCGGCGAGTCAATTGGCTGAGCCGCAGGCCTTGATTGCATCAGTGGTAGGCCGAGGTGCCATAGGCTGGAGCCACTGTAGCCTCCAATCAGTGAAACCTGGGGCGTGGCTTGCAGCAGCTACCGCAACAACAAAGCAGAGCAACCTTCATCAAACTCAGCTAGGCTTTGATGTGGTTGCAGTGTCCATAAAATGATGCCCTTCTTCATGGAAGTTAAAACTGAACTGAAATAGAAACGCGCATGAAATAACACAAACTATAGCGGGGCAGCTTTCTTTCAGGAAGACATGAGCAAGCTTCACCTTCACCTGGTAATTGTCATACAGCTGTGGGTCAAAACCAATGGTACCATTTTGGGGTAGGTGCACCACCCATGTTAGTCTATTTTCGTGGGGATTGGGATGTTCACTGGGGGTACGATTTGGATTTTGACCCATGGCCATATGTCCGGTGGTCAGAACTCCATGGTCATTCCTTGCACTGGTCTGACTCCCAAACGCTCCATGATCATCCCTAGTGGCCCCAAGTGAACGATGGGTCTTTTGACCAGACTGTTCAGAAGCCTGGCTATGTTGTCGTGATCCTGTTGCACTGGAAAAATATGCTGGTACAACATGGTTGAGTCTTTTCTTCAGGGTACCCCTTATTGTGGTTTTCAAGGGAAACCAACATGACAACCACCATTTTGGAGTGTCCCGGAAAAACCCACACGGACCAATAAAAGCCATTTTTCTTTGAAGACAAGCTTTATTTTGTGCTGCCAGGGCTATGCAGTGCAACCCCCAAGACAGCGCCTATGTTTCCGTCGCGGTTCCTTACAAGTCACTTCCAGCGGGTACCTTTATGTGCCAACCCCAAAAGGGTAGCCCTGCGAGCGCTAGGTCTTCGAGCTCAGCGGTGTGGCCCGTGGCCCGCAACAGGGAGCAGCTTGGCGCCAGTCGGACAGAGGATCCGCAAGCGGATGACGTGTTTTTGGAAGGGGAAACAAAGGTCACCGGTTTGTGGTTGGGACCCTTTCTGCTAGAAGCCTTATGTTGGGGTGAACCCCCAGAAGCCCTGGAGACATGGTTTCTCTGGAGGGCGGGCATATTTTTTGATGAAAGCAAAGGTTGGAGGGACACGCCCATTGATCCTCATGAATTGCCTGGAGGGGTTCCCCCAACAATGCCTTATGAGGCCTTAGGGCAATTCCTTGGGTTGAAACCTTGCTATCCTATGGAATGGGAATTGAAAGGAGTAGATGTATCCAAATCTGATTAACACATTAACACATTAGGAATGCTCCCAGATTTTCAGGAACCAATGGCACCCAATTCGATTTGTGGGGGGGGGCGTTTGCCCCAATCCTGGTGCGTGTGTTGTTCTTTTCCTGTGATTTGACGTCAGATGGAGGTTGTGGTTCCCCCCCCCCCACCCCCAATAGAATATACGGGTATGCTACTATGATCTTATATATATATACATATATATACATACACGTAATATGGCACACATATTATAAAGAGGCATCGGCCAGCACGAGTGTGCTTGCCCCTTTTTGTGAACTACGATGTTGCCAGAAGCAGCTAGTGTGTTGATCCTTTGCCTTTTGACTGTAGTTTCTTTATCGGCCTGCTAGATTATAGGAAGAGACATGTGAATGGCTGATCTTGTCAGGGGACTTGGTGTGGATGTGAGATCCTTCAAGATGCCGCTGCTGGAACGTTTCACAAGATAATGCGAAGAAGCTGTATGCCTGCGGCTGAAAATTCTTAGAGAAGGATACAAGCACAACTATCCCTAGCCGAGCAGCTTGTGACAGCTTGTGATGCGGCTTCAAGCACCTCTGACAGCCGACCTTTTGTTCTGCCGGAGAGGGAGGATGGGGGGCACTTGTCGAGTTCGGGTGCCACGTGCGGCGTTTGATATCCCGCGGCACTGGGAATTAGACAGCGCCAGATGCGAGGAGCATGTCTGATAGACAGTGCAGTGAAGCTGCCTTGGAGCCCTCAAGCAGCGCAAAAGCTGTGATTGCCTTTGAAGGAGAGATGTGATGCTATTGTTGCTGTGATGATGCCGTGTCTTGGAATTCCTCGTTTCGCTTAGGGTCGTGTGGCCTGATGGCGATGCTTGACACGATGTTTGGACCGCTGAGCACGGGGATTGTGTGCCTTGCAAGGATGGGCGCTAGGCTTGATGAAGATTGTGAGCATTGCGTGGCTGAAGAACATTATGAATCATGTCACCAGTTGAGACGCGCAAGGCTGGCTGTGAGGACAACGAGAATTAGGTCAGAAGCTGACATGGCGTGATGTGAGATCTCTCAAGATGCCGAGGCAGAATGGTTTGGCCAGGCATCACGGTTAGGAGGCCGCTGGAGTTTGTCGGGGCAGGATGCAGATCAAGATCAACTATCCCTAGCTGAGCTGCTTGTGACAGCTTGTGATGCGGCTTCAATCACCTCTGACAGCTGGCCCGAGCAAAGAAGCGAGGTTGCACTTGTTGAGTCCGGGTGCGGCGTTGATGTCGTGTGGCCCTCGGAATTAGAAAGTGCCAGATGAGGATGCGAGGAGCATGTCTGATAGACAGTGCAGTTCTTCACGTGCTGTCTGCCCTGGAGCCCTCAAACAGCGGAGAAGCTGTGATTGCCTTTTGAAGGGAGTGGGGCTAGCAAGAGCATGGTATGCTTGCAGAAGAGCGATTGCAATTGGTGCAATGATGATGCCGTGTCTTTGGAATTCCTCGTTTCGCTTAGGGTCGTGTGGCCTGATGGCGATGCTTGACACGATGTCTGGACCGCTGAGCACGGGGATTGTGTGCCTTGCAAGGATGGGCACTAGGCCTGATGAAGATTGTGAGCATTGCGTGGCTGAAGAACATTATGAATCATGTCACCAGTTGAGACGCGCAAGGCTGCCTGTGAGGACAACGAGAATTAGGTCAGAAGCTGACATGGCGTGATGTGAGATCTCTCAAGATGCCGAGGCAGAATGGTTTGGCCAGGCATCACGGTTAGGCGGCCTTGGGCTGTATGCTTGCTGGAGTTTGTCGGGGCAGGATGCAGATCAAGAACAACTATCCCTAGCTGAGCTGCTTGTGACAGCTTGTGATGCGGCTTCAATCACCTCTGACAGCTGACCCGAGCAAGAAGCGAGGTTGAGGTCTTGTTGTTCTGGAGAGGAAGGATGGTTGGGGCGGGGGGAGGGAGGCACTTGTTGAGTCCGGGTGCGGCGTTGATGTCGTGCGGCCCTCGGAATTAGAAAGTGCCAGATGAGGATGCGAGGAGCATGTCTGATAGACAGTGCAGTTCTTCACGTGCTGTCTGCCCTGGAGCCCTCAAACAGCGGAGAAGCTGTGATTGCCTTTGAAGGGAGTGGGGCTAGCAAGAGCATGGTATGCTTGCAGAAGAGCGATTGCAATTGGTGCAATGATGATGCCGTGTCTTTGGAATTCCTCGTTTCGCTTAGGGTCGTGTGGCCTGATGGCGATGCTTGACACGATGTCTGGACCGCTGAGCACGGGGATTGTGTGCCTTGCAAGGATGGGCACTAGGCTTGATGAAGATTGTGAGCATTGCGTGCTGAAGAACATTATGAATCATGTCACCAGTTGAGACGCGCAAGGCTGGCTGTGAGGACAACGAGAATTAGGTCAGAAGCTGACATGGCGTGATGTGAGATCTCTCAAGATGCCGAGGCAGAATGGTTTGGCCAGGCATCACGGTTAGGAGGCCTTGGGCTGTAATTATGCTTGCTGGAGTTTGTCGGGGCAGGATGCAGATCAAGAACAACTATCCCTAGCTGAGCTGCTTGTGACAGCTTGTGATGCGGCTTCAATCACCTCTGACAGCTGACCCGAGCAAGAAGCGAGGTTGATGTCTTGTTCTTCTGGAGAGGAAGGATGGTTGGGGCGGGGGGAGGGAGGCACTTGTTGAGTCCGGGTGCGGCGTTGATGTCGTGCGGCCCTCGGAATTAGAAAGTGCCAGATGAGGATGCGAGGAGCATGTCTGATAGACAGAGCAGTTCTTCACGTGCTGTCTGCCCTGGAGCCCTCAAACAGCGGAGAAGCTGTGATTGCCTTTGAAGGGAGTGGGGCTAGCAAGAGCATGGTATGCTTGCAGAAGAGCGATTGCAATTGGTGCAATGATGATGCCGTGTCTTTGGAATTCCTCGTTTCGCTTAGGGTCGTGTTGGCCTGATGGCGATGCTTGACACAATGTCTGGACCGCTGAGCACGGGGATTGTGTGCCTTGCAAGGATGGGCACTAGGCTTGGTGAAGATTGTGAGCATTGCGTTGGGGACGATTATTGTGAAGCATGTCAGGAGTTGAGACGCGAAAGGCTGGCTGTGAGGACAACGAAAATTAGGTCAGAAGCTGACATGGCGTGATGTGAGATCTCTCAAGATGCCGAGGCAGAATGGTTTGGCCAGGCATCACGGTTAGGCGGCCTTGGGCTGTATGCTTGCTGGAGTTTGTCGGGGCAGGATGCAGATCAAGAACAACTATCCCTAGCTGAGCTGCTTGTGACAGCTTGTGATGCGGCTTCAATCACCTCTGACAGCTGACCCGAGCAAGAAGCGAGGTTGAGGTCTTGTTGTTCTGGAGAGGAAGGATGGTTGGGGCGGGGGGAGGGAGAGCAGGCACTTGTTGAGTCCGGGTGCGGCGTTGATGTCGTGCGGCCCTCGGAATTAGAAAGTGCCAGATGAGGATGCGAGGAGCATGTCTGATAGACAGTGCAGTTCTTCACGTGCTGTCTGCCCTGGAGCCCTCAAACAGCGGAGAAGCTGTGATTGCCTTTTGAAGGGAGTGGGGCTAGCAAGAGCATGGTATGCTTGCAGAAGAGCGATTGCAATTGGTGCAATGATGATGCCGTGTCTTTGGAATTCCTCGTTTCGCTTAGGGTCGTGTGGCCTGATGGCGATGCTTGACACGATGTCTGGACCGCTGAGTGCCTTGCAAGGATGGGCACTAGGCTTGATGAAGATTGTGAGCATCGCGTGGCTGAAGAACATTATGAATCATGTCACGAGTTGAGACGTGCAAGGCTGCCTGTGAGGACAACGAGAATTAGGTCAGAAGCTGACATGGCGTGATGTGAGATCTCTCAAGATGCCGAGGCAAAGTGGTTTGGCCAGGCATCACGGTTAGGAGGCCTTGGGCTGTATGCTTGCTGGAGTTTGTCGGGGCAGGATGCAGATCAAGAACAACTATCCCTAGCTGAGCTGCTTGTGACAGCTTGTGATGCGGCTTCAATCACCTCTGACAGCTGAACCGAGCAAGAAGCAAAGTTGAGGTCTTGTTTTTCTGGAGAGGAAGGATGGTTGGGGCGGGGGGAGGGAGGCACTTGTTGAGTCCGGGTGCGGCGTTGATGTCGTGCGGCCCTCGGAATTAGAAAGTGCCAGATGAGGATGCGAGGAGCATGTCTGATAGACAGTGCAGTTCTTCACGTGCTGTCTGCCCTGGAGCCCTCAAACAGCGGAGAAGCTGTGATTGCCTTTTGAAGGGAGTGGGGCTAGCAAGAGCGTGGTATGCTTGCAGAAGAGCGATTGCAATTGGTGCAATGATGATGCCGTGTCTTTGGAATTCCTCGTTTCGCTTAGGGTCGTGTTGGCCTGATGGCGATGCTTGACACGATGTTTGGACCGCTGAGCACGGGGGTTGTGTGCCTTGCAAGGATGGGCGCTAGGCTTGGTGAAGATTGTGAGCATTGCGTTGGGGACCATTATCATGAAGCATGTCAGGAGTTGAGATGCGAAAGGCTGTCTGTGAGGACAACGAGAATTAGGTCAGAAGCTGACATGGCGTGATGTGAGATCTCTCAAGATGCCGAGGCAGAATGGTTTGGCCAGGCATCACGGTTAGGCGGCCTTGGGCTGTATGCTTGCTGGAGTTTGTCGGGGCAGGATGCAGATCAAGAACAACTATCCCTAGCTGAGCTGCTTGTGACAGCTTGTGATGCGGCTTCAATCACCTCTGACAGCTGACCCGAGCAAGAAGCGAGGTTGATGTCTTGTTGTTCTGGAGAGGAAGGATGGTTGGGGCGGGGGGAGGGAGGCACTTGTTGAGTCCGGGTGCGGCGTTGATGTCGTGCGGCCCTCGGAATTAGAAAGTGCCAGATGAGGATGCGAGGAGCATGTCTGATAGACAGTGCAGTGCTTCACGTGCTGTCTGCCCTGGAACCCTCAAACAGCGGAGAAGCTGTGATTGCCTTTGAAGGGAGTGGGGCTGGCAAGAGAATGGTATGCTTGCAGAAGAGCGATTGCAATTGGTGCAATGATGATGCCGTGTCTTTGGAATTCCTCGTTTCGCTTAGGGTCGTGTTGGCCTGATGGCGATGCTTGACACGATGTTTGGACCGCTGAGCACGGGGATTGTGTGCCTTGCAAGGATGGGCGCTGGGCTTGATGAAGATTGTGAGCATTGCGTGCTGAAGAACATTAGGAATCATGTCACGAGTTGAGACGCGAAAGGCTGGCAGTGAGGACAACGAGAATTAGGTCAGAAGCTGACATGGCGTGATGTGAGATCTCTCAAGATGCCGAGGCAGAATGGTTTGGCCAGGCATCACGGTTTGGAGGCCTTGGGCTGTCTGCTTGCTGGAGTTTGTCGGGGCAGGATGCAGATCAAGAACAACTATCCCTAGCTGAGCTGCTTGTGACATCTTGTGATGCGGCTTCAATCACCTCTGACAGCTGACCCGAGCAAGAAGCGAGGTTGAGGTCTTGTTGTTCTGGAGAGGAAGGATGGTTGGGGCGGGGGGAGGGAGGCACTTGTTGAGTCCGGGTGCGGCGTTGATGTCGTGCGGCCCTCGGAATTAGAAAGTGCCAGATGAGGATGCGAGGAGCATGTCTGATAGACAGTGCAGTTCTTCACGTGCTGTCTGCCCTGGAGCCCTCAAACAGCGGAGAAGCTGTGATTGCCTTTTGAAGGGAGTGGGGCTAGCAAGAGCATGGTATGCTTGCTAGAAGAGCATGATTGCAAAGAGCGATTGGGTGCAATGATGATGCCGTGTCTTTGGAATTCCTCGTTTCGCTTAGGGTCGTGTGGCCTGATGGCGATGCTTGACACGATGTCTGGACCGCTGAGCACGGGGATTGTGTGCCTTGCAAGGATGGGCACTAGGCTTGATGAAGATTGTGAGCATTGCGTGCTGAAGAACATTATGAATCATGTCACCAGTTGAGACGCGCAAGGCTGGCTGTGAGGACAACGAGAATTAGGTCAGAAGCTGACATGGCGTGATGTGAGATCTCTCAAGATGCCGAGGCAGAATGGTTTGGCCAGGCATCACGGTTAGGAGGCCTTGGGCTGTAATTATGCTTGCTGGAGTTTGTCGGGGCAGGATGCAGATCAAGAACAACTATCCCTAGCTGAGCTGCTTGTGACAGCTTGTGATGCGGCTTCAATCACCTCTGACAGCTGACCCGAGCAAGAAGCGAGGTTGATGTCTTGTTCTTCTGGAGAGGAAGGATGGTTGGGGCGGGGGGAGGGAGGCACTTGTTGAGTCCGGGTGCGGCGTTGATGTCGTGCGGCCCTCGGAATTAGAAAGTGCCAGATGAGGATGCGAGGAGCATGTCTGATAGACAGAGCAGTTCTTCACGTGCTGTCTGCCCTGGAGCCCTCAAACAGCGGAGAAGCTGTGATTGCCTTTGAAGGGAGTGGGGCTAGCAAGAGCATGGTATGCTTGCAGAAGAGCGATTGCAATTGGTGCAATGATGATGCCGTGTCTTTGGAATTCCTCGTTTCGCTTAGGGTCGTGTTGGCCTGATGGCGATGCTTGACACAATGTCTGGACCGCTGAGCACGGGGATTGTGTGCCTTGCAAGGATGGGCACTAGGCTTGGTGAAGATTGTGAGCATTGCGTTGGGGACGATTATTGTGAAGCATGTCAGGAGTTGAGACGCGAAAGGCTGGCTGTGAGGACAACGAAAATTAGGTCAGAAGCTGACATGGCGTGATGTGAGATCTCTCAAGATGCCGAGGCAGAATGGTTTGGCCAGGCATCACGGTTAGGCGGCCTTGGGCTGTATGCTTGCTGGAGTTTGTCGGGGCAGGATGCAGATCAAGAACAACTATCCCTAGCTGAGCTGCTTGTGACAGCTTGTGATGCGGCTTCAATCACCTCTGACAGCTGACCCGAGCAAGAAGCGAGGTTGAGGTCTTGTTGTTCTGGAGAGGAAGGATGGTTGGGGCGGGGGGAGGGAGAGCAGGCACTTGTTGAGTCCGGGTGCGGCGTTGATGTCGTGCGGCCCTCGGAATTAGAAAGTGCCAGATGAGGATGCGAGGAGCATGTCTGATAGACAGTGCAGTTCTTCACGTGCTGTCTGCCCTGGAGCCCTCAAACAGCGGAGAAGCTGTGATTGCCTTTTGAAGGGAGTGGGGCTAGCAAGAGCATGGTATGCTTGCAGAAGAGCGATTGCAATTGGTGCAATGATGATGCCGTGTCTTTGGAATTCCTCGTTTCGCTTAGGGTCGTGTGGCCTGATGGCGATGCTTGACACGATGTCTGGACCGCTGAGTGCCTTGCAAGGATGGGCACTAGGCTTGATGAAGATTGTGAGCATCGCGTGGCTGAAGAACATTATGAATCATGTCACGAGTTGAGACGTGCAAGGCTGCCTGTGAGGACAACGAGAATTAGGTCAGAAGCTGACATGGCGTGATGTGAGATCTCTCAAGATGCCGAGGCAAAGTGGTTTGGCCAGGCATCACGGTTAGGAGGCCTTGGGCTGTATGCTTGCTGGAGTTTGTCGGGGCAGGATGCAGATCAAGAACAACTATCCCTAGCTGAGCTGCTTGTGACAGCTTGTGATGCGGCTTCAATCACCTCTGACAGCTGAACCGAGCAAGAAGCAAAGTTGAGGTCTTGTTTTTCTGGAGAGGAAGGATGGTTGGGGCGGGGGGAGGGAGGCACTTGTTGAGTCCGGGTGCGGCGTTGATGTCGTGCGGCCCTCGGAATTAGAAAGTGCCAGATGAGGATGCGAGGAGCATGTCTGATAGACAGTGCAGTTCTTCACGTGCTGTCTGCCCTGGAGCCCTCAAACAGCGGAGAAGCTGTGATTGCCTTTTGAAGGGAGTGGGGCTAGCAAGAGCGTGGTATGCTTGCAGAAGAGCGATTGCAATTGGTGCAATGATGATGCCGTGTCTTTGGAATTCCTCGTTTCGCTTAGGGTCGTGTTGGCCTGATGGCGATGCTTGACACGATGTTTGGACCGCTGAGCACGGGGGTTGTGTGCCTTGCAAGGATGGGCGCTAGGCTTGGTGAAGATTGTGAGCATTGCGTTGGGGACCATTATCATGAAGCATGTCAGGAGTTGAGATGCGAAAGGCTGTCTGTGAGGACAACGAGAATTAGGTCAGAAGCTGACATGGCGTGATGTGAGATTTCTCAAGATGCAGAGGCAGAATGGTTTGGCCAGGCATCACGGTTAGGCGGCCTTGGGCTGTATGCTTGCTGGAGTTTGTCGGGGCAGGATGCAGATCAAGAACAACTATCCCTAGCTGAGCTGCTTGTGACAGCTTGTGATGCGGCTTCAATCACCTCTGACAGCTGACCCGAGCAAGAAGCGAGGTTGAGGTCTTGTTGTTCTGGAGAGGAAGGATGGTTGGGGCGGGGGGAGGGAGGCACTTGTTGAGTCCGGGTGCGGCGTTGATGTCGTGCGGCCCTCGGAATTAGAAAGTGCCAGATGAGGATGCGAGGAGCATGTCTGATAGACAGTGCAGTTCTTCACGTGCTGTCTGCCCTGGAGCCCTCAAACAGCGGAGAAGCTGTGATTGCCTTTTGAAGGGAGTGGGGCTAGCAAGAGCATGGTATGCTTGCAGAAGAGCGATTGCAATTGGTGCAATGATGATGCCGTGTCTTTGGAATTCCTCGTTTCGCTTAGGGTCGTGTGGCCTGATGGCGATGCTTGACACGATGTCTGGACCGCTGAGTGCCTTGCAAGGATGGGCACTAGGCTTGATGAAGATTGTGAGCATTGCGTGGCTGAAGAACATTAGGAATCATGTCACGAGTTGAGACGCGCAAGGCTGCCTGTGAGGACAACGAGAATTAGGTCAGAAGCTGACATGGCGTGATGTGAGATCTCTCAAGATGCCGAGGCAAAGTGGTTTGGCCAGGCATCACGGTTAGGCGGCCTTGGGCTGTATGCTTGCTGGAGTTTGTCGGGGCAGGATGCAGATCAAGAACAACTATCCCTAGCTGAGCTGCTTGTGACAGCTTGTGATGCGGCTTCAATCACCTCTGACAGCTGACCCGAGCAAGAAGCGAGGTTGAGGTCTTGTTGTCCTGAGAGGAAGGATGTTGCGGGGGAGGGAGGGCAGGCACTTGTTGAGTCCGGGTGCAGCGTTGATGTCGTGCGGCACTCGGAATTAGAAAGTGCCAGATGAGGATGCGAGGAGCATGTCTGATAGACAGTGCAGTTCTTCACGTGCTGTCTGCCCTGGAGCCCTCAGCCAGCGGTGATTGCCTTTGAAGGGAGAGATGCTAGCAAGAGAATGAGATGCTTGCTGCGATTGGTGCAATGATGATGCCGTGTCTTTGGAATTCCTCGTTTCGCTTGGGGCTGAGCACCCTGTATTACGGGGCGTCGTTTTTTGTTTCTTGTTTTTCTTTCCAAAGGTGGTTTGCAAACTGGGATGTGCCGATGTGCCCGCTGAGGACTGGTATGCCTGCCCAGAGGGCGAGGCTGGAATTTTCGGCAGGGGATTGGACCTTTACTCTCCTGAAGATTGAGCCCCAAGCAACCATCGATTTTTAGGAACGGAATCTCCTTCGGCAAACTGACCCTTCGTTTGTGTCCCGTGTACATTGGGAGAAGCCTTCGACATTTGATGACAAATGGTTGAGAAATACCAAATGGCTCCTTCGCTGGTTTCAACCTTGACAAGGGGAGTACGAGTACATTTGCTTCTAAGGGAAGCCCATCTCACCCGAATCCCGGGGCCCTATGAACAAATATATCGTTTGCCCCTGAGCCCTTAAAATCGCTTAGGGAGGGGTCGTATTTCTTCGGGGGAAGCAATTCATCGCTTCCAGTGAATCCCCTTCCGGAGGCGCCTCGCCTAGTGGGTGGCCTGGACGTGGCCAACGACACCATGGAGCTCTTGCCTTTGGCCATGCAGGGCAGCCCGGGGCCCCGATCGGAGCCGAAGGAAGGCCAACGGAGACTCGAGACATTCGGAGGTTCCACCTGTTTCACGGCCTCACGGCTTCACATTGATGTCCCGTTTTGCGGGTTTCCGTTCAACGAAAAGCGATGGTCGCTCCGACTTGTTTGCGCGTCTTGATGGATGTACTGGGTGCACTTTTCTTTTGTTCGTCCCAGCGGCTGGAACACACACACAACAAGAACATCAACATCAAGCGACTCACCCCACCCCGCTCCACTCAGCAAGGTGCCGCAGCCGGGCCTTCGCCCCGTGTGGCGCCAGAGATGAGGCAACGGACCGCAGACGGCCTCGCGGCGTCGATGTTTGGCTTGGCTGTTTGTTTCCTCTGGGTGAATCTGTATAGACTTCCTGGGAAATCTGTGAGTGTCTTTGTCTTCTGGAGAATCTGTTTGAATCTGTGTGCTGCTTTAGCTCGCCGCCTAAATTTGGTGTCCCTATGGTTCTTTCAAAGCAATCGACCAGTAAGGCACAGCCATTTTGCCCTGACCGCAGGAGATCAGAGGCTGCCACAAGCAAAGCGCCATTTAAGTTTGTTTCTTTCAGAGCCGATTGACCACAATCAAAACCCGGGTAGATGAAGGTTAGGGGCAGTCCCAGCCAGAAATAGTTGCGGCCGCCTGCTTAATTCTGTACATGGTTCTGGGTAGACCATTTAATACAGGGTTTTGATTGTGACGTGGGAAGATGTTTGGCGCCTAAATGCACAGCATCTAACATACAGAGGTCTCGTGTTCACCGTGGACACATCTGCTGTCAGTCCGGCAGAAGAGTTGCCCAACTGCCGGCCTATTTATCATTGCCAGACTCAGCTTACCTGTTCTGATGTTGGTTATCCTTTGGTTTTCCTCAGCAAACAGTGGACTTTGCAGGGGTCTATATGGCCATGGTTCAAAATCCAAATCGTACCCCCAGTGAACATCCCAATGCCCACTAAGATAGGTTCTAAAATGGGTGGATAATCCACCTACCCCAAAACGGTACCATTGGTTTTGACCACAGCCATATAAGTGTTCGCCATCAGGCAAGTTTGGTCTTCTGCTGTTCTCTCCAGGGACTCGGCGATGGAGGCCTTAGACGCACAGCAGCTCGGCGGCAAGATTCCTTCGCGCGGGCCGCGCTGGCGCGGATGAATCGGCTTCGGGATGGGGGCAAAGAACTCGGATCCAACTCGGTTCCCTTTCCCCCAACAGGAACAAGCCCACAGGAAGCTCTACATTCGCCGAAGCCTGGGAGGTTTGGCGGGTTTTTTTTGCCTTCTGTCGAACTTCCCGCTGGAGACCATCAAGCGCCCAAGCGACGCCCCGAGGCAGGATCTCCGACCTACCCCACCGCAGGCGCTCAGTGAGGCGGAGGCCCTCGCGCCATACAAGGCGCGACGGGGGTGGGGGGGGAGCTTACACCCTGTGAAGGACGTGTGTCATGGTCCCCTTTAGAGATGTCCAGGGTGTGTTTTTGGGGACCATGACAGTCTTTTTAATTGGTGATTCATAGAGATATGACCAGAATGACGGGACCCCGGTGCAGCAGTTCAAGTGTCTCCTTCCTCTGTTCCCAAGCACAAAAGCGTCCTCCGAAAGATACAGCTGTTGTGACCTTACAAAAGGTTTCCGTTTGCATCCGATGTCCCGATGGAGGTGAATGTTTTAAAGGTTTCCCTTGTTTTCGGTTGAGTCAAATAATTCACGCAGATGGTTGTTCTTCTCACTTGCCGCAGCCTGCGGTTTGACCGAAATTGGATTTGTTGGAAGATACTTTTTACTTGTTTCCTCACCAGTTTGCAAACAGTCAAACGGTTTGCAGGGGCCTCGGGACCCGGGGCCGCCTGTTTCACAGAATGGGCCGCGTCCTGCGCAGGTCGGAACCATCTCCGAGATCTACTACATCCCGAACTGGATTTCGTGACAGCCTCAGCATTTGCCGCCATGAAGGCTTTTGTTATGGGGTGGATATGGATGTTCGTGAGCCCATAAGCCTTGCACCGTGTGGGTATGACTTGAAACTGGGCACCCTTTAGTTGACATCAGAACAGGGATTCATGTCCAACCGTTTGCGACACAACAAAGTCGCAGCCCTCCACGACTTTCACCCCGCACTGCGTGCCGGCTCGCGGCAAGACTCTGGGGAAGTGCCGGCATGCGGTCCACCGTCAAAGATGCTTGATAGGGATGGTCATCAGGCCCTTCACAAAGAATCAGACAACCATTGTAAGGATGCCTATTCAGGGAGCCATGATCATGCCTTGCGCATGGAGTTTGTTCATCGCACACGTACAGCTACGTATTTCTTTTCTCCAGCAACGGAGGTGGACATGTTGCGTCCATTTGTGCTTGATAAAAGTCTCCCATACTTGTCATCACAGAGCCTGTTGGGAGCCTGCACGTTTAGGCGACACCAGTCAGCCATGGCAGTGTCCGCTTTGTCGGTGTTTGTTTCCTTGCTGACATGTTTCATTGCAAGAGGGTAAATCGAATCAATGCGCTTGCTTCGATCGATCCCAAGTTGACGCTGGGATGCGGTGGGGTCCTGTTCATGTCTTGGGGTCAGTGGACGTGCTGCGTGCAGGGAGGAGGAGGAGCAAGAGTTCTTCCAGATTGCGGATGGCAACATGCGCTCTTGGGAGGACTGCATGCACCATTGACATCATGGGGTATGTTTGCAAACTGCGCCTTTTCGCTTGGTGTAACTCTCTGTTATCATCAGGCTTGTGAAGGCATTCAAGACGCTCTTTTTTGGAGGCAGGATGAATCTTGTTGGTTGAATTCTGAAGTCTTCGGGATTTAAATGTTTGCCTATGATAGTTGTTTTCTTGAGGCAATTCGTGATACTTCCCCGGCAGATTTTGCAACGCAGGATACAATGTTGGGTCCTGCTGGATTATGTCCAACGCAAGGGACTTTTGGGGGTTGGCTTCCAGGCAAACCATTCTGGAAGCGACTTTGTGGAGCCATGTTGTGGCGGGTGATCAAAGGGTCCGTGTAGGGGCTCCGTCACTGCGCCCACAAAGCAGCGGCAGTGTATACGTTTTGACACTAGCGAATGCTACGTAATAGTCTTTGCGAGAGACGGTTCCTTTTCTGCGACAGGTTTGGTGGTCGACGTATTGATGACATGCTCGCGCGCAGCATGGCACAAACAAGAAATTGGGCGGCATTTTGCTTGAAGGCGATTTTGCTTGCATTGCAAGACGCTTACGCCTGCCCTTTGGCTTGCATTCTGAAGTCTCCGGGCCCAGTCTGTCCATGCAGCCGAGCTGCGCGACCCTCCAGGATATGCGCACCCGCTCCTCGCAGGAATGGGGTGCAGGCCGGCGAATTCCTAATCCGCCCTCTCTCACCAAGCGTTGAACAACAATTCCTTTGGGCCAAATCACCTTTTGGTAGGCCAACTCAAAGTGGCTTTTTTTTGGTGAGATGATGCTTGAAGGGGCGCCCTCTTCTGACCTTCTGCATACATGTTTGATTTTGGTTCGCTTTCAACAGGCCCCGCTTTCAACGCACACTGTTTGAGTGAGGTCGAAGGGTTCCAATTCCCAAAGTGTTGCCCAATACCAAGTTCAGCTTCTTGCCTTTGAAATGGTTGTATCTTACAGTTTCTATGCGATTCTTACAATCACCTGGCACTCGAACTGCAGTTTGCTTTTGCAGTTGAATATGTATTTTATCAGGACAGCACAGACGGCAAATGCCGGTTCCGTGTTCCACAATGACGCATGGCTTCCTAGCAGCATCATTTGTTGTTTGCTTCAGTGTGGCTGCATTTGAGTATCATGGTGCCTTTTCAGATTGAGATGGAGCATACAGAGCCTACGATGCAACACAACACATATCAGACCATACCAATATGCTCATCAAAATGAAGAGTGTGAAAAGCACTTTCACCGTCCTTGTTTTGGGGAAGCATATTGGGTGGCTAAATTTGTCCGACCACAAGGAAATTCACCATTTTGATTGAGACACCACCCGAGGTTCCGGTGCACAGAAGGGACAACCCCATTTAGGCCCTCCGGCGCCAGTGCCAGCCTTGGACAGTCGAGGGGGGGCAGGTGATAGATGCACCTGCGGACGAGGATTGATGCCGCTCACCCGGACCGCTGCAGGAGTTGTTGCCAGCCCTTGTCAATGATGCATATTCATTATTGTGTATTTTTATGTTTTTACGGGCATCCTGTTTTGGTTGGTTTTAAATGAAAACCAAAAGGAAAACCACATGTTGTTTTTTGTCTGGGGGCGTCCCCTGAAAAGACACACCCTATGGCTTCATTCATGTCGATGTACTCTGGCTCACTTGGCACACAATGCATGTGTTTGCTACAGATGTTCCGGCAGAAACTGCCCTCGTCACAGTGCTCTTGGATTGGATGCACATGTCATATCCACGTTTTCCGCTTTGCCCTTGACGCGGATATCTTTTGAATGATTTTGGCTCTGTTTGTGTTGGGCCCTGAGTGGCCTCTTGGTGAAGGCCGAAATTGGAGGGATTTCCGTTCCAGGCAACCAACACATTGTACCTGTCTCGCGCTTCGAGGGCAATTCATTGACCTTGGGCCTTGTTCCCATGATCGCAGGGGTGAGAGGTAAACAAGAGCAAGCAATAACTCCGATCCGCATGTCCGGCTGTTTTCTTGGTGGGGGGGGGGGGGGGCCAAATTGAGTGCCTGGCGTTGTGGTGACACGTCGGAAACCATCCAAAAGGAGGGCAATGCTGACGCGAGCCGCACACGTGAGGCGCATGCCTTTGCCCACCTCGCAGCAGAAGTGGGGGCCTTAGGCAGCCTAGTGGCTGCGGGCCGAAGTCGCTGGTTTGTTTCGACCATCCGTGACTCTTTCCCTTGGATGGCAGGAAACAGCGCAACTGTTGTTTGGGAATTACGGTAACTTGTAGGTGTGAAACAAAGAAAACAAGTGTGGGCTTGACGTGATTGGCACCTGCAGAGAGAGAGAGAGAGAGAGGGAGAGAGAGAGAGAGAGAGAGAGAGAGAGAGAGAGAGAGACAGAGAGGGCTGGCATTGAAGCTATCGTGCAAGCACAAACAGGGTTGGCCCAAATCAAAATCCGCGGCCGAGACCACTGGCAGCACCCCTTTTGAAAGGCACGCGCTCACAGGATCCATTTGGTACAAGTTTGATACAAGTATCTATTGGGATGCTAGTTGGATTCCATTTTCAAATGTCCAAAGACTGGCCAGTTGGCCCGGGCGAAAACGGCTGTGACTCTCCTTTCAAAACGGCTGACATGATTTGGCTGCCTAAATGTGATTGCTTCGGCAGTGTTTGGTTTCCTTGATTTCTACCAGAATTACATGTTGTTCTCGGATAAACGGTCAGAGATCATTCTCAAACATGGCAAGTTGAGTTGCGACCTCGAGAGATGTTTGGCGACCTTGCCAGAAGGCTCCTGACTCTGGGCTCCAGGAGCTTGATTTTTTTGCGAAGATGGGTCAAGAAATCCCAGCGCGAGGATGTGGACCGCAGGAACGGGTCCTTTCCATAGGGCAAACCATTTGGGGGCCTGCTAGCCTATTTTTAAGATCCCACTCTCAGGTGAAAGTGGGATCTTGCTCTGCCTTCATGCCTTCAGACGATGCGCCAGTCGGGTGTTGTGAATCGAGGCTGGCGGATGCTCTCCATCAGCTGGGCGTTTTTGACGCAGCGCTGTCGCTCGAACTGCACTCTCGCTCACAGAGAGGCATACTTTGGATGGACAAAATCCATTTCGCACCACCCAAGACACCATGGGAAACCATTGTTTGTTGTTATTTGCAGGGGACATATCATTCTAGGGTTTCTTCGGTGGTACAGGATTTCGTCCATCCACAGTAGGATTGCAGCTAAAAGACCGTAAAAGACCCTCTTGAGAAAAGGGACGCACGAAGTGTCAAAAGTAGGGGCCTTGTTCTTGGTATCCTCTTTAAACGGCGCCACAAGGCAGCACCAGGATCCCAAAAAGGGTCCATATCTTTGACAACACCCCACATCCAGCAGAAAGCATGAAAGAAAGCAGGAAGTCAAGGGACTCGCCCTTGCCAAACACACTGGCTCACAGCAGCCCATAAAAGGCCACCTCCAAGTACTCTTCGCCCTGCCCTGTTGCCGATGATTTGTTTCTACTCACGTCTTTCTTGGTCTGTGTCTCCTTCCCTGCTCTCTTAGCTTTTCCACAACAACCTCATTATGCCCGCTGCATCATCAACAGTGAACCATGGCAATTGGAGGTTGTAGCAGGTGATTTATTAATGCTGAATGAGGACACATCCTGCCACATCACCCTGGTAATTGGAGGTTCGTAACTGGCCCTTCGCAATCACAAGTAGAGCCAGCTGCTATTGCGACTTCTCATGTACACTAGTAGGTGTATTCCATTGAAGTGGTGTATTTGTAACTGCTCAGTTGGTCGAAAGCAATCGCCTAAGATTCAGGCCCCTTGGTTTGGACCGTGTGGATCCCGAACAATTCCGAACATCCCTTGGTGTTGCATAGGCCATGATACGTTCACCCTCAAGGAAATCAGAATATATTATTTCATAAGGCTCCCCTTTTGCCCCCGCCCCCACTCTTTTTGACCCCCTCTCTTTTTCCCCATCCATTTGACCCACTCCCCCTGTCATTTGACCCCCCATTCTTTTTTCAACCCCGCCCCTGCTTTTTCTTGACCTCCCCTCAACGGCCTTTCCACCCCCCATGCATGCTGTTCAGCCCCCGCCCCCGCTTCCTTTCGGTTTTCGGGTGCATGTGCAGGTGTTTCTTCACCACATTTCTTTTTGTGCGCACCTAAGCCACGCTAAACCAACCTAAACAAACCGTAATCCGGCCCCAATCCGAACCTAAACCGACCCTAAGCCAAACCGAACCCCGAAAGCAGCCTTTGACTTTATTCTTAACTATGTCTGGGGTTCCCCCAAATGAACCCCAAACCAACCCTGAACCGAATGCAAACCAACCCGAAACCGACCTTGAACCGACCCGAACCTTGAACCAAGCCCAAACCCTAAACCCACGCTTAAAACCACATTAAACCCACCCTAGTGGACCCCGTTCAAAGGGAAACCTAAGTAAACCCCTTCCAAATGGAAATACCCAATCAGGATTTAACAAAAGTGGAGTCACCTGCTCAAAGCGGTGATTCGCAAAAGCCTCCGTGGCGGTATGTTGCCCAGCCAAGGTATCCCATGAACTCCGTCCGCATCAACGGGTATCGGTTGGCTCCCAAGATGCACCTTTTGCAGAAGTCTCAGGGCCAGTCTCGTTTACGCCGCCAAGCAGAAATATGTTGAGTGGGAGGCTGAAGCATGCGGAAGTATTGAGCTTCGCTGCGCGTGTTTGGAACGGGCCGCGCTGGGCCAGTGAACTTCAGAGTTCAACCCGGATGTGTTCAGCTGCGATTCAGTGAGGGCGGATACAGCCAATGAAGGGGTCCTTGAATTTTCGGGGCCATCAGTGTCAGAATATCGTGCTAGAAGAAAGAGCGAGTTGTGAATGTGTACTTCTGTGTGGTTTTAGGCTAGGTCTTATTGAACCATGAAACTTTTTTGCAGGTGCACATGAGCAGCACCTGGCGCCCAGGGAACTGCCTAGATCAGTCGAGGCCAAATAATGCATCTTGAT
This sequence comes from Effrenium voratum, assembly GCA_963377175.1. Taxonomy (NCBI): domain Eukaryota; class Dinophyceae; order Suessiales; family Symbiodiniaceae; genus Effrenium; species Effrenium voratum. The sequence continues at coordinate 931,747 of CAUJNA010000025.1, read as the reverse complement.
TCAAGCCAAATGATCATCAAAAAAGCATTTTGCCATTGAGTTTGCAGGAATCCCTCAGGAGCGATTTGATGTTGGAGTATATTTCCTTTATGTGGATCAAAGGGTTGGACTACGTCACAGGAACGTAGGTGTGCTGCACGATATTTCTGGTGATTTTCCTGTGCAACCTAAGACGCGGGGCCGTTCGCGAGGCTGGAAGCAAATCCGTAGCAATTGGAGCCTTACTCATTTGCCTGTTGGCCTGAGACCAATTCTGGGTGCTAAATTGCCCATGACTCATTTCCCCGGAAGCCACATGGGTTTTACATGTACGTAACGTACATATATATATATAATATTGCAGCTAGTTCATTTTGTTCGAGACCCCTTTTTTACACCCAGACTTGTAATTGCGTTTGTAGGTTGGCTAACTGTGCCGCAGCATCACCTCTAGATCTCTGCTGAGGGCCTGGCAATTGAAATGCGAGCGCGTGGTACATTGGTTTTTGCTGTCGGTGCGAAATCCAGAGAGTGGCCGCATGTGGAAATCTCAAGATCCAGTTGCAACAACCCAAAGCCAGTTTAACTTGAGAAGGCATTGCCAAGGCCATGTTGGCCGACGCCTGCTTACAAATGCTCAGTGATTCCCAGGAGGCTCATGAACGTTGGCCACAATCGGGTATGCAGGGATTTCTGTCCACCAACCATTTGGAGAGCATGTCCCAGTAGATTGCATACCAGCAATGGTACCGACGGTTCCCATTACTGTTCTAAAACTGGGTGTCCTGCTAAGTGTTGAGTTTTGTGTTGTTTCCCTTCAACATGCATCAACAAGGGATTCCTAGTTTTGACACGTGCCACTCAAAGGAGGGCAACTGTTTAACACATGGCTGTGGGAAAACAAAAAACCAATGGTGCCATTTTGGGGTAGGTGCACCTCCAATTTTAGTGTATTTTAATGCGAATTGGGATGTTCAGTGGGGGTACGATTTGGATTTTGACCCATGGCCACAGCATTGCAAAGAGCTTTGCCGATGCCTGCCGAGGCCTGGCCAAGGTATCTTCCCCCACTGCGACGGGCCTGTGTACTACCCCAAAGACACACTGGCATGGAGAGGGGTGGCAAGGTTTTTCTGGGACATTGTTTTGCCAGGGTGGTTGTGCATAGTCCCCGGGTTTATTAGCATAATGCAGGCATAGCATCGACTGGGTTCAATATGTGCCGGGTTTAGAGTGATCCGTGTCTTTCAAGGGATGCGTCCCAGAACTCGTGCCCAGTTGCCTTTGTTATGATGAGAGAGGGCAGAACCATTAGCTCGGAGCGTTGCAGTTCAAGTCAGGGTCCAGCGGAATATGTTCCTGTCTTTCCAGGAAGGTGAAACACATCTCACTTATCTTTCTCACCGGAATGAGTTTCGCGTGAAGGTTGGGGGACCCAGACGGAGCCAGAAAGTCCAAAGGCATCAAGATGACAAAGAACTATTTCATGCCGATGCTTCAGAAGTCAATTCTTTTCCCCCTCAGACTTGTCAGCTTTGTCACAAGGGTTGTGTTGCACATAAGGAGCTCTTGTTGACCGTGTTGTTTGGGAAGCCAGAGGCAAACCAAACCCACAAAAAGGAATGGTCTCCAGGCTTGCGAGCCCCCTTCCAGGTTTGGTGGATCCAAGTTATGCGGCATTTGGGCCGGCTGTTGGCGCAAAGCGGGCATCGGGAGATTGGCTGGGATCTGGCGTGGGACCTTATGATGTAGGCTCCTTTGAGCATTGTGGAATATTCGCTGTGAATGCCTCCGAACATGAAATAGGGAACACTTTGATTGCACGCCCCTTTTAAGCTCAAGAAAAAGAATCCTGCAGCTTGTGCAACTGGTGTTTGTGGATTTTGTGCTGTGGGAGTGAGGCCAGCTGTGCCACGCGCGCGCCGAATACATTGCTGCGGGCTGGCGAGCGAGGACAAACATAGACACAGACCAAGGAGCAACACAACTAAAGCAGCACGGCACTGGCAAGGAAGAAGGCTCCATACACACAGGCACAAGCGGAGAGACGTGGTTTGTCAGACCAAACCAGGCACTCTGACGTATTTCATATCTTCAATGTCATGTTTTGACGAGCATTCATGAAACGTTGGTTTTTGCCGCTCTCACTTGCCTACTTGTAGCGTACCTTGAGGCCAGAACTCAGGGACTGAGACTTGAAGTTTGCCCAGCCTAAAGATGCGAATGGGAGCTTGATAGTTGGCGAAGCCTCCCCAAGTTGCATCCATCGCATCCACCTGGCAACACACACACACAGACACACATCCATCCGCTTCAAACCGACGGAGAACCGGGTGGCTCCTAGCCGCCACACGGTTTCGGCTGGATGCATGCGGCGGCTCAACTTCTTCGACCGGCATGTGGTGAAGCAGGACGGAGACAGCGGCGTAGCCGCCTCTGCCTCAACCCAGGGGCTGTTGATTTTCCCAGGGAAGCCCCGTGGTTTTCGTCACTTGCCTTGCAGGATGTGGTTTTTGGCGTCCCAAATATGGAGGTAGTTGTCCTCAAAAACGCACACCCCACACTGTCTACGTGCAATTGCTGTTTGCTGGAAACCTCGGTTGACTGCCAACTAACCGATGTTAAATAGCGCCGCGCAGCCGGTGGTCGGAAGTTTCAACAAATATAAGAAGTATGGTTCTGCCTTCTCATTATTCTTCTCTTGCTCCTTCTCTTTCTCTGTCTCCTTCTCATTATCCTTCTCTTGCTCCTTCTCTTTCTTTGTCTCTCCTTCTCATTATCCTTCTGTTTCTCTTTCTCTCCTTCATTGTGCTTTTCTTTCCCTCCTTCTCATTATCCTTGTCCTTCTCTTTCTCTTGTGTTCTTTCTCTCTTTCTCTCTTTCTTCTCTCTATGTCTCTCGCTCTCTCTTCCTCTTTCTCTTTCTGTTTCTCTGGCTCTTCCTGTTTCTCTTTTTCTCTCTGTCTCTCTCACTCTCTCTTTCTCCTTCCCTTTCTCTTTCTCCTTCCCTTTCTCTTTCTCCTTCCCTTTCTCCTCTCTCTCTCTTTCTCTCCCTCGTTCTCTTCTCTTTATCTTTCTCTTTTGTGTTTTTTTTTCTCTCTCTCTCTCTCTCTCTCTCTCTTCTCTTTCGCTTTCTCTTTCTCTGTTTCTCCTTCATGGATGTGTTCCCTTTGTCCCAAAAGCACCTGTTTGGACCAATTTCGGGCTTCCCTGAGGAGGGGAGCGATGTGCACCCGGGCATCCAGAAGCTGAAAGTGCGGATCCCAAGTCCTGCCGCAGCACCAGTTTTCAGAGTCGGAGCTGCGAAAATGGTTGAGGTTGGCGGCGAGAAATCCCCTATGATGTCCATTGGGGCGGACTAAGGTCCCCAAAAACATGGTCCAATGTTGGTGGTTCTTGGTGGTTTTTTCCAGATAGACAAGGGCTATGGGACTATGGGGGATTTTCAAGTTCGATGCAAGGAAGGACACGTAAAAGGTTGAAGCGAAGCGAATTCAATTTTGGACCCTCCGGCGTGATTGTCAAGTTGCGCCCAGTTTTGATTTGGGTTCGGTTTGTGTGTGCACTAGTTCCTTTGGACAAGTGAGACGTTTATGGTACTCGTTTAAAGCCGCGGTCATATATTCTCGCAGGGAGTGCGATCATAGCACAGCACGCACTCTCTGAGTTTTTGGGCGCTGCTCTATTGTTTTCCAAGATCGAATTGCAGCCTGGGGCGCCTTCTAGCATTGAAACGTGTAGTGAGGACGGGACGAGGACAAAGGTTCAATGCGCAGGATAAGAGAAGATCAGAACTGGTGACAGGAGCGATGCTGAAACAGAAGTCGTGTGGGAGCGTCCAAAGCGTCAAGCATATATGTGAGCTGTTGGTCATGATCCAAAATGTGTTCGAGCAAAGAAGTTCTAGTGTTGCGCCTCAGTTGGTGGTTTGGATTGGCAGGTGGCTTTCCCCTTCTGGTTCCAACAGTGTTGTTTTTCCCCACACCCAGCAACCCAACCACTGGCATACTCTTGATGGGTGGTTGTTGCCGGCCAAAGGCAGCGGCGTGTTCCTCACTCCCAGTCGACGACGGGCAGTTGTAATGTATCAAGCCAGGATTTGTGTGTTTAGGAAGATGCTTTCCAAAAAGAAGCACCTGAAATTCCTGATTTGGACACTGCCAAAGTGGGCTTGAACAATCACGAGTGGCAGCAAGCCTGCTGGAAACCCGAAGGCGGGACGCCGCCACTGTTCAGGATGAAGTCCTCTGTGGGGGGATTGTGGGGTTCGAACTTTGAACCGTCCAAAAGGGGGGCCATTCTCGGATAGGCCACTGACAGGGGGTAGGTTCCAGCCGAACTGCCCTGATTGCCCAATCCAAACTCGTTCGGCCCATTGGGTCCGCTTGGCACAGGTTCCAATGAGAATGCTGCGGAGGCTTCCCAGATTCCCTTTGATCCACACCGTCGCATTGGGGTTGTGGTCGTCTTTGGGCACCTGATTTTTGTCGCAAGGGTTGTTGGACCGGCCTTTGGCATTTTGGACGGGCGGCGTGTTTGCGGCAAGTCACCAACTTTTGGCGGGAACACCCCCCCGCGCCAATGTGGAAAGCGGGGTTCTGAGGCCAATTGCTGTGAGTGGCCAAGGGAGCCCTACAGGTATGCGATCCCCGAACAAAATGGGCACGGCCGCCTGAGAAACAGCTGCTTGGGTGATTCCACAACCATGGTGAGGATTCTTAATTCCCTCATACTAGCATTCTCACCAGAAGGCCTTTGTAGGAGGGACACGACCCCCAGCCAGGTTTGTGCCAAATTTTGTATCATGTGTACTCGCCTGTTGGTTTGGGGGCATCGGGGGTTAACCCCATTCTCCTCTTGTTTCCCTGTAATTTTTTTCGGAGCTCATGTGGTCGATCAGCCTGCGGCAAGGTCTCCTGTGTGGCCGGAGGCGACTCCTTATGGCTTGGTGAAGCACAAGGGGAGATCAGGCAAGCGAGGGGTCGAAGGGGGGCGGAGGTTCCAAACCTATGGGCGGGAGGATTTGGTTCGTCCAGAACAGAAGAAAGCAGCATCTTGGCACTTCATGTTTTTGTTTTTTGTTTTTTCTCCGATGGCTCGCAAGTGCCAGCGCGACTGCTTTTGCAGCGCGCTTGAAGTTGTGTTTCATCCGACAGCCCCTGAGTTCGGGAAAGCTCCGCCCGCCATAGCAACGCCCAAAGCGAGAATCCGAAGCGACACCCCCAAATCCATTCAAGTGGGCAGCTCAGCTTGCGTTTTTTGAGCTGGAGCTGCGAAAAGCGTACTTCGCGCAGGCTTGTACTACAAACTTCGAGTTTTGAGCTGGAGCTGCGGAAGTGCACTTCGCGCACAAGAAGTTGCGATTTCCGAGCTGGAGCTGCGATGCGTACTTCGTGTGGTAGACTCGCACTACAAGCTAGAATTGGCAAAATTGCAAAAGTTGAGAGACGCGAGCTGCCACTGTGTAGCGAGAGGGGGCCTGGAAGAGAGTATCCATGCCAGCCATGGCAGCCAGCCAGCCATGTATAACATGGTTTGACCGCTGCACGTATTGCGATCATCGGTTTAGTCAAGTATAAGTTGAGCATGATTGCAGCCGTGCCTATGGCTAGATTACTTGAGTGCGCGTCTAAGTGCTATATAGCTACATCCAGCTGCCACATGCAAAACTACTTGGGCCCCAAAATTGTAGCTTTCCTCTTGAACATATGCCAAACTGAACATTTCCTGGAACCTCCATCGTAGCATAAATTTCTGCCTCCCTCCTTGTTCGATACCAAAATTGACTCGACGTAGCACTTTCTGCCTCCCATTCGCTTCCGAGCGCGTTTTGACGATTCGGGCAGAAATCCCATTCGGCCGTGTTTTCTTCTTCCCCATGGTCAAGTTGCCGCCAAAACGGGCACACAAATGTGCAAGAAAAGTGCAAAACGAGCGCAAATCGGCGCAAAAAAGCGCAAACGAGCGCAAATTCAAAAAATGCTACGAATCGCAGGTAGCAAATTGCAGTTGCGCGGATGTCTCGAGCACTTTCTGTTAAAACGAGCTTTTTGTTGAGAAGAACGTGTCACGAGCAAAACATGTTCGTAGCAAAAATTACGGTAGCAATGGAGGCTCCAGGTTACCTCTCAGACTTCCGATTCACAAGGAGTATGTTGTCAGCGCACGTGTATTTCCTGGCCCGAAGCCATACGAATCCAGACCTGCGACGCCTGAGTGATGCAAACCAATCATGTGATGGCCCCAATGTGGATGAATCCCGTCTCACAAGCTTCGCTGTTGAACGCACATCAAATCTACAAATCGGAGCAAGGCTGTTGGTGTTTTGGGTATGTTCGCATCTTGCCTTGAACAAGCACTGGGGAAGTTCGTGTGATCCACACTTTGCCATATGCAAAACGCGTCGCTCATGTGCAAAAGGAGCTTCTATGCTTGGGTTTGGGCACCGCTTGGGTTTGGGCACTCGAATGAAATATATGTGCGTCCTGAACTCACTACAAACATGGACTGTTCAATTGTCCTGTGTCAAGCGCGGAATGCTATTTCCTCCTTTGGATACATTCGGACAAGTGACTCATTCACTCCACCCCGCGAGTTGCAATTGACTTTGAGCACAAGGCTTCCTTTCCCAGGGGGAAAAGCAGAGATATACAGATGTACCACCAGACCCCTGCACTGCAAAGTGCGAGAACTTGTATGACTGAAGTTAAATCACATCACATGTTATCACAACAATAGTATATCCATGCATGTGCTTCATGCGGGGCCTAGCTTTTTCTACTGCTGGCTCCTGTCAACTTCTGGCCGCATGCTCATCTCGATGTGAGTTGTTTGCAATTTATTGTTTTGGCGTTCATGAGTTTCAATGATTCAACAGGCACGTTTGCAGCAGCATGTGTAGTTTGATGATTCGCAGTCTCATTCTTTGTTTGGCACTTAGTGCTGGATGATAGAGGTAGTTGGTGGGTCTGTCCACCTGAAGGATCAACCAAAAAACCTTGAGGGGCCGCTCCCTTTTTTGCGGGTCACGTTTTCAATCCGAGACGCCAAACAAGTAAATGGTGGAACCTCCCCCCAAAACATGGGCGGTTTCTTTTTCGTTTCCCGAAGCCACGCCGGAAACCCTCGAACAGGCCACGCCCGTCAATAATTAGCCTTTCCTGTCTCCCTGTGCCTTGCGAGGCGTTTGGAGGAGACGCACTTGTCACCCCCTTGCAGGGCTTTCGAGCAAAAACTACTGGGACTCTGTGCAGGAACCTCAGTCTTTGTTTTGCCTTTGTTGCTGTTGCCATTGCTGTTG
>CAUJNA010000025.1:906969-914469 GCA_963377175.1 Effrenium voratum | reverse complement strand
TTTTTTGTTGCTGGGGGAAGGGGGTGGGCCGGTGGAAACTGACTGGTTTTCGGGAATTCCACTGCGTTTGAGTGGCCCAAGAGTTTTCTGAGTGGCAAAGTAGTCACGAAATTCCTAGGAGTTCAAAGAGTTTGGTATTGCAGAGAGCGTTGTTTCCCAAAGCTTGGGTGGAAAGGGGTGGCCTAGCCACATTGGCCGTTTCTGGTAGAAACCTTGGACCCAATCACCTGCTTGTTTGAAACACGGCCGCGCTGATGACAGCTGCCGAGGACGAACAGGTGATTCAGTGGCACCCGTTCCCCCCTTTTTCTTTAGTGGGTTCCCCACACTCAAGTGGGGTCCCCACAACTTGGCTCCCAGCCATGCCCTTAGCGCTTGGTGGTTTCCATCCAATCCCAAAAGTTGAAACTTTTTGCGGGGGATCTGAGGGGCAGAGAAATCAACTCGAGACCCTGACATTGGAAGACCCCGATAGCTATAGTTTCCTCCGCGAACCAAAGGCGGGTTGAAAGTACCCTGCCCCATTCTACTTATTCTACTTATTCTGGCCTTCAAGTAAGGAGAATTGGTGGCGCATCTCTAGGTGTGGGTCCAAAATGGTCTAGATAAACCTGGAGAGCATCATTGCATATTGCACAGGGATCGCTTTCTCCAAGCCAAACTCACGAGAAAGTCGGTGTCAACACTTATCCCAAATAACTGCTAGTTCCATGGCGGTTATTTGCAACATGTTTCCCAAAGTCCAAAACATATTCATAGCTTCTGAGCATAATATCCCAACGAGGTCCCCCAGCAGTGCCCTTTTACCCTTTGTTTGGGGAGGGTTCCCCTACTAAAATAGACTTCAGAAAAAGAATCGGGTACAACCTTAGGGACGCTATGGAGGCTTCTCGCAAGCATGTTCACAGGCGGCCCCGGTGCTGAGATCAGACATCCTCATGCCGCGGCCCGTGTGGGCCAGCCGCTTCACCGACGGCTGGGCCGCTGGGTGAGGACAAGTCTCCGTGTTTTTTGGGGCGGGCGCTGTCCGAGCAAAAAGCTGCGCTGTTGATGTTGCAGTTTTGGCACTTTGTGTTGGACAAAAAGCTGCCAAGTACAAAAAGTTGTTTGAAGTGTTGTACTTTTTTGTGGTTGCTACCTTTGTGGTTTGCTTTAAAAGGATACCACAAGGCTTCTTTTGTCAACAAGACACACCCACATGCGGGTTGTCCAACAAGTGGGGGGGTGGTAGACATTTGTGGACAGTTTATGGACACCTTGCATGAGGAGGTCTCCAATTCCAGTTTTATTTTTGTTGGAAACGCTGAACAGTGTCGCGATTTGGATCTTTCGGATTGAAGGATGCATACAAGTTTCCTCTTGTTTTAGTGTGTGCATTTCTTCGCCCTAATCTATTTCCCTGAAAGAAATCGCAAGGGGATGGATGGAGTTTGTTCTAGGCCTTTCTTTTTAGGCAACCCTCGATGAGTGCTTTAGCTTGGTTTCGGATTTCAACTCCTGATGCGTGACTAAATGAAGGGGGTGAGTGTTCAGTAACCTCAGAACTAGTTCACAACTCCCAATAAGGGGAAGCTCTCAGAAACTAGCTCCAGGAATTGTGAAGGCAGAGCCAACCCAAAAGCACACTCATAGAAACGTGGCAAAGGATGTTGGTCGAATGATGCAAATGTACTGAATGAATTTCTAGCACAGGGTTCCTTAGCGGTTAACGTATCCTTTAGGCCAACTTGGTGTCCATCTGCGGCAACGCCAAGCTGCTAAGCATCAAGGCGGATACCATGGCCTTTCAGCACGTGGTGATCCCGGTGTCTTGGCAAAATCCGTGGGAACATGGCTCACTTTGTGGTGGAGGGCTGGCTAAAATGCCAGGGGCATGGTAGGAAGGTAACGACGCACCCGGGTAAACTTGTGCACGCCATCCTGTATTCTCTAAATTGGAATTCCCATTAGCTGTTGTTATGTTTGGTTTACTCATCATTTGCAACGAAGCAATTGAGTGAGCACTGGTAGTTCAAAGCAAACACAGAAGCGGCTCCATGAGGGTGCTTGTTTTGGTGGAATTCGCGTACGTGGGAGGTGTTCTTTGAATCAACCTTCTTTGGGCCTTGGAGTTGTTGCTTGGATTCTCTCCTGGGGCCCCCAGAAACAGGGAGTATTTCAAAGAACAACGCCAGGCCCTCGCCATGAAACCACCAAGCGCCATTTCCGGCCCCAGGGTGAATGCAAAAGTCGAGCAGCCGACGGAGCCCTGTTTACGGCAGGCGAAGAAGGAACGAAACACCGGAGCCGTTGTGCAGGATAGGATGCGGATGTGAGGTACATATTGGGTATGTATAATCATGCCAATAGATTCTGCGCCTTTGGCAATTTCCGCTGACATTCCTTTAGAACTGACCTGTTGACATTCTCTCTGGCCGGCGTCAGCCCAACCCTCTGCTTCTAAACCTGAGAGTCTGAGCCAAATCCAAACCCCAAGCCATCGGCACTCCACTTCAACCCTATCCAACAGTCCATTCCACACTAAACCCAAAACCCTGAATTGCTGCACCCATCTGCACCCCAACCCTTCCAGCCTAATTGAATGCTCGGCTTCACGCTCGCCAATGCTCCTCAACCAACCCAAACCTCTCCCAGAGCCATTTTGTTTTTTCCGTTTCGCCCACAGATTTTGCATTCTGCCGACCTCGCACACTGACCTGTTTGAATTGACATTTGCACCATGGCTTGCCCAGCTTCCCCAAAGACATCGTCCTTCAGCTGTCTTTTCCAGGAAAGATAGGCCACTATTAGGTCGCAGGTTCGGTTTCAGCTGCAGCGTTTGGTCACCTGCGGGGAAAGGACTCACCCTTGGTTCAAAGGCGAGTCAAAGGCGAAGATTGGATGTGGGTTTCGTCTTGGGCAAGGGACTTGAAGGAAGCGGGCCTAAGGTTCCTTCTGCGAGTTTGCTGCAATCCCCAGGTTTAGTTGTCACGTCAATGAATCTCCTTGGGTTTCTTGGGGCATGGTTCATACGCGGCAACCTGCTATCCAAACAGACTGCGACCAGACACGAACACATGCGGTGTCATTCAATTCAATACTCCTTTTCCAGGCTTGGTTTGGCTTTGAGCCATTCCAGGTAGTTTTAGTGCTTTGCCTGTGACCATCTGAAAAACAGGTTTCCTTCCGGGAGGAAGGTTACCAACTCATGCGGTTTGCGGTCAGATCGCTTAGGTCTCCCTCGCGAAGTGCGACATCTTCCGAGATGCCATCGCTCTGGTCTTTGAATCGGAGCTGGGCCCTCGCTTCACCTCCGAAGCCAAGAGCGGGCTGGTGGTCTTGGCGCGCCTCGGAGCACAGCGCGCGCTTTTCGCGCCAAAACGCGTGTTGCGTGACAGAACCCGAGTGCGTGGGGGCCAAATCGTCGGGTGTTCATGGCTTGCCCTTCGATTTACTTCAAGTAGCACTTACTCCAAACTCAAATGTTTGCACTTTTGGAGGGAACCCTGGCAGTCTAAGTTTTTGCAGAGTTGCGCCAGACAAAAATGATAAGCAATAGCTTCAGCAGCGTCTGCCAGAAGAGTGGTCCGGACAAGTCGGACGTTCACGAGCCTGTTAATGGTTTTCTGATCATGAAGTCATCGTTCAAAGGTGTTGGTCATGACCGTCGATCGCCAAAGCCCAATCACATTTTTAAGCAACATTGACTTTCAGAAGTGGAGTGCAAGACCTGTCACACACACACACACTATTGTCAACTTCAACTCCGGTCTAGTCCGGTGGTTCCCTTGTAGGGAACACTGCGTACACCGAACAGCCTTCCAACAGCTGGGTTGTATTCAGTTTGCCTTCTGATCTTGCGCGTTTCTAAAGCTCATTTGGCTCTGTGGTACCATTTTGGGGTGGGTGCACCACCCATTTTAGTCTATTTTAGTGGAGATTGGGATGTTCACTGGGGGTACGATTTGGATTTTGACCCATGGCCATTTGGTTGAGGCTCACATTCTGTCCCAGCCCGAGCCATAGGTCCTGAGGGTCCTTGAGCGCCAGGAACTACATCGCAGGCTCCTTGCTGTATGTCCAGCGGGTCTACTCTGGTCGCGCTATGCCCTCAGAGCGCTGTTGGCTGTTGGGGGCTTGTGCGCCTTTTGGTTACCAAAGACACCTCGAACTCACACATTGAACTGTTGTTTTACGATTTGTGTTTGTAGGACTTCTTGATGCGGTTCCAGTAGAGGTCGAAAGGGGTTCTTTGATTGCACATGCGGAGCAAAGTTTCACCACACCACAGGACCACACCATACCACAACACCACACTAGCATTCGCCACTTACCGCATTTCACCACATTTCACCACATTCCACCACCATTCACCACCATTCACCAGCATTCACCACCATTCACCACCATTCACCACCATTCACCACCATTCACCACCATTCACCACCATTCACCACACATACCCACAAACACGTACATACATACACTAACCGGGGCTGGCAACCACACATTTCAGCCGGGCCTTTCAGGTGAAGAGTGTGCAGAAGAGCTGGAAAAAGGCCACCAAGCATAAGAAGGGAGCTAAGGAGGCGAAGAGTTTGAAGGCAGGATGCGAGGGGAGCTTTGGTATGTGGGGAGCTTTGGTATGTGAGACATTGACCTGGCAAAATGATCTCGTGAGGACCCAAACCATGTGGTATGTGGGGAACTTTGGTATGTGAAACATTGACCTGGGAAAATGATCTCATGAGAACACCCAAGATGTCTAGAACATGGATTTGTCTCTCGAAATTGCCGGGGGGGGGGGGGGTGAGTCCCACAATCTGTGGTTTCTATTTAACCAAGACAAGACACACAGACACACAGAGACACTTTCAATTTTGACTCTGACAGAATTCTTTGTGGAGGAAATCCGGGGCCCATTTGGGATCCCAGCACCGATGCTCCAATTTATTGGGTTTTCTTTGAGACCAGCCAACCGAATCAGGTGTTAGTTTTCATTCCTGGCCACAGGGCAAGGGACTGAATGTGGGAGTGTGTCAAATGGAGAATTCCCTTGAGCTACGCTTGTTACCTGAGCGGTTTGTTGCCTTTTTCAACACGATTCTCGTTGCGCTTGTCACCCCAGTGTGTGCCACCCAGCCATCAAGTCAAGCCGTCCATGTGCGCTCAGCCCGTACGCTACAATGCGCAACAAAATTGGCAGTGTACAGGCGGTGTCGCCCGAGTGCTCAGCTTCTGCAACATCCATGCAGGTGAACATCACTGCAACGGCCAAGCCACCGTTCCAGGTGTTTGCTTCCCATCGCATGGGCCAGGAAGCCGAGCAGCTGAAGGCAGACAGCAAAGAGCTTGAGGAGACGGTGGAAGAGAAGAACGAGGCAACGGCTATGGGTCAAAATTAGACCAGGGACCGCAGAGTTTAGTCCTTTCCATTGAGCCAGGGTTCCATTTTGTGTTTTTTTGGTGCCCATTTTTGACCCACACCCAATGGTTTCCCTTTGGAAATCCGAAGTTTGGTTTTCCTTTGACTCGCTGGTGCGAGAGAATGAGAAATGGAATGACCCTTACACACCATCCCACTGATGGTTTCCTAGGGGACCCCTGGGTTCATTCCCGCATTCCCTACTGAGCACCGGCAAGTTGAGACACACCCATGTGATGTAAAAGAGCTCTCACATGTTCCTTGCGTGCACAAGCGCTGACGCTGTCAGGCCAGGTTTGCCAACTTTTGCCTCGGGGCAAGATGTTGTTTCTTGGTGTTGGTTGTCATTGCCCAACAAAAGCAGCAACGTTCTTCTTTGCCGGAAGGGGAGCGGGGGAATCGGGGGGTCGGGGGAGTCGATCGCGAGATGCAGGTCGAAGGAGCACCAAAGGCAGCGAATGCGCATGCCCATCCAGATGCGGAGGGCACGGAAACGAACAATTCGAAGGCGGCAAAGCTTAGTAAGGAAGAAGATCGGAGCTTGACGGAAGCCAAGAAGCGCCGCGCCGGTACCAGTGTGCCGAAGACCTTCAACGAAGCTTGGCAGAATTATTCTTTAACAGGCTGAAGCTCTATGCATCCATGTGCATCCTGATGGTTCAGTTTGAGAGAGTCTAAGAGAAGGCATGTGCAGTGAAGAACGACAAGGTGCCAAAAGATTTGTGCGGGGATCGGGGTGTCTCCGAATCCGTCGTTATTCAGCCCTAGTTCCCTGAGCGGAAACCGCATGGCAACCGCGTCTTGGCCCAGGAGATGTTTCTCTTCAACTCCTGCGTCATGGGTTTCGAGGAGTCTTGACTGATGGGTCTTCGATTTTGCGCCAAAATCAAGGGTGGGTTTGGGAGACCTCCTCCGTCACGGTCTTTGGGCTCTCCTGGGCGACTTTTCGGCACCTCTGTTTTTTTTTGTGTTTCTTGTTTTTTTTCTTTTTTTAACAGGGGGGGAAAGAGAATGCCGGATGCAATCCAACGCGGCAAGCTAGTAATGGAACCGAAACTGTTTTGCCTTTGCAATGTGGGAAGAAAACGTGTGGAATCCGGTTTTTGGTTAAAAAACGTCCCTTCAAGCCAGGTCAAAGCTTCAACACATCTCAGACACGTCATGCTCGCTGTCTAAGTGTTGTAGCTGGCCACGCAGAGCGTGAGTTTGGAATGTTGGCAGGCTGGCCTTTGGCAGCCCCTCAAAACCACTGAGGTCACCACCAACCAAAACCGTTTATGGGTGGCTGCACTTGTCACGTGATGCCAGAAAGGCGCCTTAAACCTCGGCGAGTTTTGCAAGGCCAGAGGCACATGTTTGCTTTCAAGTTTTCTAAGGAGCGGTTCGCAATGTTTGGCGGAACCCTGATTGATTTGATTTCTAGCTGCTCGCTGATAGTGCTTTTTTGTTCGAGTGCGGCCGCTGCGCCGTTTGGTTTCTTTGTTGCTCTATGTTCGACTGTGATGCATCTTAGCCCGCAAGTACCACGCCAAACAGTCCTCGCTTGATGATTGCCGCACTCTTGAATGTTTTGCGAAAGAATCGGAGAGGTTCTGTTTCCAGGGGGCAACGGAGTGTTTCTAGGGACTTCAGATCTGTTCAAGCACGACGTGTAGGATTCCGTCTCTGGGCAGCACCCATCAATACGTGCCACAACACGCCTATATTGGTGAGGAGAGGAGTTTGATGAATGCTTGGCATACCGAGCATGTGGAGCAAGGCTGTTTCGCTGAGAGATAGCATCCCTACCCCTACTCCCCCCCCCGGAAAGGTTCTCGGAACCCGTCAAGAGCCCGTGCAAGACTGGTCACACAGTTTTCTTTTTTGGGGGGGGGTGGAATGGCGAGTGGTATTTCTGCGCAATTCTATTGAGTGCTGCGTCCCATTCAGTGGATCCAAGAGCTTTATGCCTTTCGAGAGGGCCCGTGTCTGGATTCTGAGTTGTTTTTTTCACCTGGGTGTGAATCCAGAGCCAAATTTGGGGCCGCACCTAAAGGAGATTCTGGAGCAAAATTGATGTTGTTTGGGTTCGATCTTAATTTTGCAGGAGTGTACGT
>CAUJNA010000025.1:896969-899469 GCA_963377175.1 Effrenium voratum | reverse complement strand
GCTCCGGGTTGCCAGCTGCGGTTATCAAGAAGCTACCTGGCGTCGGTGATGTTGCCCATATGAATTTGAATTTGCTTTCGATCGGCTGAAGTGCAACGCGTCCCGCCACACAGTGATCCGCAGCTTCGACAACGGGGCTTTTACAGTGCTTTTCTTCGAAGGCTTCAGCAGAGTGGAATCTTGACCTTTACCACATTGCCTAGAGGGCGTGTCGGTGCCTTCTGCGTGAGCAAAAAGCCACAGGAGGAGGGTGGCCGCGTGGTGCAGCGACAGAGGCTTGTTTTAGATTGCCAGCAGACCAACATGTTGTTCAGGGAACCCCCATTGACGGAGCTGGGTTCGCTGGCTGCGCTTTGCGAAGGGCATCTGGGGGACAATGACCAGCTTTTCATTGGGGGGGCAGATGTTACGGACTGCTTTTATGCTTGCCGAATCTCGCCTGAGCTGTCACGTTTTTTTCTGCTTTACTCAGGATATTTCTGTTGCAGAGGCCCGGTCCATTCAAGGGGACGCTTTTCCAACAGAATTTCAACACCTACCCGATGAGCACCGCATTTGTCCTTCACTCTGTGTGTTGCCCATGGGGCACTCATGGTCTTTTGACATTGTGCAGCAACTGCATGAGCAGCAGACCCTGCAGTCACTTGGGATTTCACGCGAGCGCCTTGTCGTTGCGTGGGGATGCCATATTGTGACAACGTGCATGTGCTGGCCAGAGATGAGAGACTATGTGAAGAAGGGCGACAGAAGGTATGCAATGGTTTGCGGAACATTGGGTTCGATGTTCACGAGGAGGTTGAGAGCTGCCATGTGTTTGCAACTTTGGGGGGTGTTATTAATGGGCATTCTGGCACTGTTACTCCCACCCCAACTAGGCTTTGGAACCTTCTGGCTTTTGAGTACCGCGAAAGACACCCGGTATCTTCGGCTTTTGTGCGGAGCCTTCTGGGGCACGCTATGACTATATGCGTGCTTTGTCGACCTGGTATGTCTGTTTTCTGATCCCTTTACGGCTTCAGTGTCAAGGGTATTGGGATTTGCAAGCTTTGGCCATCAGCAGTGCGAGAGTGCCGGATCTTTCTGGGTATTTTGCCGCTGTTGCTTGGCAGTTTGAGAAAGCTGTGGCCAAGCTGGGTTGTTTGCACGGATGCATCCCCTGACGGAAATGGCATTGCGGAATGTGAAATGGGCATTGACGAGGTTCAGCAAATTGGAGCCTGGAGTGAGAGGTGGAGGTTCAAACGGCTCCCGCCCGAACTCTGGAGGCCGCGACAACGTGCCCTGGGCCGAGATGTCTTCAGCTGCGTGGAGACTGCGAGGAGGCCGGAGCCGCCGCCCGAACCTTCCTTTGAATACACGGTCAACAAAGACTTCCCTGAGGTTCCTTTTCCTTTGCTAGACCCGCATAGATGGAGGACGGCGAAGTTGGGCATGTGCAAAGGCGGGGGGGCCACATTACCTTGAAGGAGGGCAAATGCTTCGTTCTGGGAATGTGAAGGGTCACTAGGGACAGCAAGATGCGGGGGAAGAAGGTGCTTTTTCTTGTCGACAACCTGGTCCTCGCCCTGGCGCTGTCGGGCGCACAATTTTAGGCTTTGTCAGCAGTACGCTGCGCTCAGCTTGGCGACAGGGACTCAAGTGAGAGCACGGTGGATACCCTCGGAGCTAAACCCCGCCGATGGATTTCCCGCGGTGAGATCAACCCGAAGTCTTCGTGGGAGAGCTTTGCCAAGCAGCCAGAAGAGTGCAAGAGAAGGAGTGAAGGAGGTCAAGAAGCTAAGGAGCCAGTGAGGGTGAAGGAGGTAGTGAAGATTGCCGCAAAGAAGAGCAAGAGAACCTTGAGGTGCGGAGGAGAGAACAGTGAGGCTTCGGGAGATAGAGGAGGAGC
Source organism: Effrenium voratum (assembly GCA_963377175.1). Classification (NCBI taxonomy): domain Eukaryota; class Dinophyceae; order Suessiales; family Symbiodiniaceae; genus Effrenium; species Effrenium voratum. The sequence continues at coordinate 897,581 of CAUJNA010000025.1, read as the reverse complement.
TGGAAGATATGGGCCAGCCAAGGATGTCCAGCTTGGAGAAAGCGAGCGTCGGAGCGTCGGAAAGCAGTATCAGAATTGCCTTCAGAACTTCAAGGACTTCTGCTTGGAGCAAGACCTTCGGTGGCCTCCTGAGGGCATCGACTCAGTGCTGGCGGACTACTGCGACGTACTGTACCTGAACGGGCAGTCGGCTGTAGTGGGAGAGAAGACAGTGGCTGCAGTGGAGTTCTTCTACATCCACGAGAAGGGGCGGTTGCTGCGAGCAAAGAGGGCGTTGAAGGGCTGGCGAAGGCTGGTTCCGCCGCAGAGCAGGCTGCCCTTGCCACGACTGGTGGCCGATGGCATTGCGATGATTCTGCACGCCAGGGGCAAGCCAGAGATGAGTCTGAAAGTACTTCGACATGTACCTGAGGCCTGGAGAAGGGCAGGACATTCTTGGCAAGCATGTGGTGGCGCCCATCAAGGGGGCAGGCGCAGAAGTGCGCAGTGGTGATCAGGGACTTGGAGCTGAGAAACCAGACAAGACAGGGATCTTCGACGCGCACGGCCTCATGGTTGGGCCCCTGCTTGCTGAAGCTGGCCAAAAAGAAGGGCGGTATGAGTGCAATCTAT
>CAUJNA010000025.1:889469-891969 GCA_963377175.1 Effrenium voratum | reverse complement strand
TTGTTTGGCCAAAAGAATCAGCCAGCAACCAGGGTGTGCTGTACCCTCAACCCAAGGCAAGTTCTTCACCGCTGTGCCGGCGGGCCAGGACGCTTGAGTCGGTGTCGCGACACGGGTTGTTCCCTCCCTTTAATTCTAGGAATCCTCTCGTCCCAAGTTGGATCACATTTTCTGAAATGGCAATGTTGTTCGTTCCGAGTGGGGAAACCTCTCTTCCCAAGTTGTTTGGACATTTTCTGAACACGTTTCTCTTTGGCGCAGCAGAGGACAGCTTGGCAAGCTCATCATAAAATGGTACATACACACATATGGTGTACTTTATACATATACGTACCATTTGCGTTGCGGGATGGCGGGTGCACAACAGGTTGAACATGCCCAAAGGTGCGAAACTCTGCAGCTCTTTTGCCTTGGGTGAGTCTGGTCACTGAGTGATTCCACCCTTTTTTCCCTTTTCAGTTTGGGTTCGGGACCCAAAAATCATAACCCCGAGGGTTCCAATGCCTGGAAGGCATGCCCAAAACCCGGTACGTGACAGGGACTTTCACCGCACGGCGGTTTTCTTTCGACGTTCGGCGGAGTAGACGTCTTGCAGAACCATGCCGGACAGAATTTGACAGACGCAAAGTCGCCCCTCACGAGCCGCGGGTGCTTTCCACAAGTGGCTTGCGGTTGTTATCCATTTGGGCCATCCACCCACGGCAAGACGCAGTGACTAGAATGCCAAGCGCGATCTACCAAAGCAGGCGTATGGGTGGGAGTTTGGCGATCCCCCAATGTCAATAGGATTGCGAGGAGTTCCATGTGCCAAGGAGTATGGAGCATGCCATCTAGTTCCTTTGCGCTGGACTCTGCCGGCCACTTCCCTCATCTCTAAAAATGTGATATAGCTGGACCGTGCGGCCTGGCAGGATGAAACAGAACATACGTGACCCCTGTTTGAATGTATTTTAGCACATATGATGTTGTTGAGTTACGTGCTCTGGGAATTGTTCGGGCTGTATCTCAGATACTGTGTCTTTGGTGTTCAATAATTGTCTATCTTCAGGCAAATGGTGTTGCTTCTGCCATGTCCCTTGGCATTGCACAGATGTTTTTTTTTTTTTTTTTGTTTTTGCCTCGAGTGCGCGGCTCCAGGACTACCTGAAGACTTCCGCCACCAGAATGAACTTCATTGCTGACCGAATTGTAGAGATGACTTTGGAGATGTACGAGCGTCCAAGAAAGATGGCAGAGGAGTGGCGAGAGAATGTGTATCACGGCATTTCGTATACACATACATTTATTATGGATACATCTTACAATTGCATTAACACTTGCGTTACATGTGCACCTATATTGACACTCCAACTGCATGTAAAAGCTCATCACGCTACATCACATTGTGCACTCTACAGTACGTTGTGTTTGCATTGCATTGCGATACAGCACATGGCATGACGCTACATTACTCTTGGTGGCTCCCAGCCATCCCCTTACCGGGTAAGTGCTGCAAGTCGTCCCGGGTTGATCTAAGTCGTCCCGGGTGAGTGTGCCCGTTGTGTTTGTGGATGTAAGGATAGTTGTCTCAAGCATGTCATTTGTTGAAGTCGCATAATTCTGTGCTGTGCGCATGCAAAATGTATGTTCACTTCTCTCTTCTCGTGCCGCAGCACTTGAAGTTGTGCCACAAGCGGAAGCAATCTTCATTGAGATGAGGGCACGTCTCACCCGGCTCTCGCGCGGCACTCGCAGAGTCGCGCGGCACTCGCGCCGGCAGCCCTTTTGTCGGGTGTTCCGGCCCGGAACCGGAGCCAACAGAAGACACTATTTATGTCTGAAGGAGAGGAACCCTTTAATTGCAGTGTGCCGAATAGGGTTTTGCCCGGGAAAAGCATTCAACATGAACCCAAACCAGTGAGTTTTGAGCATGTGCGTGCAGTGTGCGGTGAATTCTTGGGGTTGGCAACATCGCCCTTCCAGTTCTGTGCCCATTGGGTTTTTGCAAAAAATGGGGTGGCTTAAAACGCATGGGGTGACTTAAACGGATATGCGCAGTTCCAAGCGGCTGGGGATGGCTGGGGTGACTTAACGCGACGTGGGGTGACTTACGACGCCCGCTTGTAGCCTTTTTAGCCTTTTAGTGTTTAGTGGTAGTTTCCATTTAGCCCACGAAAAGTTAAGCTTTTAGCTGGGGATCTGCGGGCAGCCCAGTACTGCATTACATACATCTTTGCTCAAATCATGTTTGATTCATGCATGGCTGGTTCGCTTGTGGGTGTAGCTGCTGCTCACTCGCTCGTTCGCTCGCTGTGTTTCAATGTGTTGCAGTCTCTACCATATGATGTTCAATTGAATTGCTTGTAACTTCCTTGGCCCTTGCCGCATGCGTTGGTCCACAGGAGCTGTCTGGCCTTGGACTGCTGCACGTGGGCATGAGCGTTCCCCAAGAGCTCTTCCCTCCCTTCGTGCAGGCCGCACAGGAGGCCGTGGAGGACACCAGAACTTCGGAACACCGAAG
>CAUJNA010000025.1:842318-882318 GCA_963377175.1 Effrenium voratum | reverse complement strand
GACACCTGCCCCGAAATGAGCATTCATCCTCACAAAGCACCGTGTCACGCCCACACACACACACACACGCACACACACGCACGCACGCACTCACGCGCGCGCAAGCGCACGGACACGCGCAAGAGCAAGCACACGCGCGTGCGCTCATGCGCACGCCCGTCCGCCTGCCCTCGTCAGCTCATGCGCACGCCCGTCCGCCTGCCCTCGTCAGCCAAGCCCGCCCGCGCCGCACACAGGCCCACGCACTCACGCACCCACGCACGTATGTGCGCACACTTCCGCGCACACGCACTCCGCTGCAAGAAGTCCCGACGCACCTTGGAGGACAGAGATGGCAACTTTTCTCACAACATCAGCTGGCTGGTGAACTACCGCAATGCCAAGGCGTGGGGTCCAACTCAGTCGACTGATTTGGACCTCAAGTGGCAGAACGTCTTGGAACCTACCAGGTTGCTCATGAGCTGATGCAACAGATCTTCTGGACACCACTGTTGAGTTGTTAGTTCTTTACTGTCTGCAGTGCCTTTGGGTTCGAGTGGTTTCTTTTTCTGGACATGTGACCCACGGTGTGGGCTAAGTCAACGGAAGCCCAATCATGTACGTCGTGCGACATTGTGCGATTTAGATATGCTTTTTGTTGCGATTGGCAGTTATGATTTTGTTACCCCGGCTTTTAGAGTTAATACGATGTTAATAGGATGTTAGTACGTTTTTAATGCGGTTTTAATACGTTTGACACACAAGTACCTAGACTATCCGATGTGTAAAGGTGCCGCCGGTTGCTGAATAGCACAAATGTCCCTCATTTCATCTCTCATCCGCCGTTTCCATTCAAAAGTGCTTTTTGGGAGCCTTGCTTCCTTCCATAGTTTTCCTGGAGCAAAATCCGATAAAATTCGCTTTTTGACCGGCAAAACGGCAAAATCCGCTTTTTCGCGAAACACTCATGAGTACAGATTTGCAGAGATTCCATGATGGCCAGAAAGCGCATTTGAAAAGCGCTCGCAGAAGTGCAAAAGCAAGTATTTCTGAAGAAGCACTTATTTTGCACACAATGGAGGCCCTAGGTTTCAAATCGTATTAAAATCGCATTAAACTCGTATTTGTTTGCAGTATGTTAGTACGCTTTTAATACGAGATCATTACAACTTGTTGCATCCCCTGCTTTCACGCAAAACAACAAAGTCATATTGAACTCGTATTGAAATCATGAGTCTTTGGATATCAAAAGAGAGCCCTGAGCCCTCCCTTTCCCTCCAACCGCGCATGATTGGCGCGGGCCCGGGGACCGGTTTGCTTCGCAAAATTTGCCCGTAATGACATGTCAACACGGGTCAACGCATTGTCAATGTGTCAAAACTAAGTCCGCCCATGCAACCGGAATCGTAAATGCGAATCGCAACAACACCATAAACGTAAATCAACAAGAAAACACCATTCAGACACTGAAGGTCACAATTCTGGACATTTGCACTTGGGCGGCAGGTTTGCGCTTGGGGAATCGGGAAAAACAACAAGGAGTATCCCCAAGCCCAGTAATTTCCACGAAAAAAAAACAATCATTTCGCGAGGCTGTCTCTCTGGCGTATCGCCTCGCCTCCAGGTCATTAGTCATCCTGCAGTCGTGCTGGCCGCAGACACCGTTTGGTTCAATCTCGTGGCTCAGCGTGCACCAGTTTGTCTTAAAGTTTTTTGTCAAGGATTCTTTGCTTTGGAGACACCCCCCATAGGAAGCAGGAAGCAAGACGGGGCCAGTTGCTCAATGATAGCTTGTTTCGATGCTTCGCTAAAGTCATCAATCTGCTTGGGTCCCGAAATTCCGTCCTTCTGGGTGGTAAATGATAGCCTCGCGCCTTCAAACCAGACACCAACGACAGCCGCAGAATGATCAAGCATTTCGGACATGGTCGAGGATGGGGTTTCCTGCCCCTCGTTTTCCCTTGCCTTGCTGCTTCAGAATAATAGATAGGGCATCCCTGAACTCGGTTGGCCTTCCAATTGCTCAAAGCCCACAATTTTCAACCACCCCGCAACTGCAGGAGTATGATGCGGGCAGGCTTTCTTCGCGCCCTATCATTGCTGTATATTAGACTGACTTGGAGCAATCCGCTGTTTTTTTGTTTTCCGCAGGAAACAAAAGGCAAAACTTATAGGCCCATAAACTCCTTGGACATGTCAGCCACCATGCTTTCCAGGGCTCCAAGCGTAAAACATGGTTTTGTGAGGAAATGCTCGCAAAGCGCAGTTTGTTGCGTACGCTTTGGAGCACATTGATGATTTCCGATATGTTAACCCCTTTTGGCTCCAAAGCGGAACTGCATGTCAGTTGCGTACAAGCTTTGATTTGGCTTCTTTTTTGCAAAGAAGGGTCAATGGTTCGTTTTGACGGTTGGCAACTTGCCTATTTTGCCGTCGGATTTCGGGGCAAGGCGGTACACCAGTTCTTGAAGGGCAGAATCTTCTTCCTCTTCACCCTCTGCGTCTTTGTGACCGGTCAGTCTATCCTAGTCCATCACGATGGATCCGAATCCGACGTGGAGAACGTTGCCGCCCGGCTGGCGTTGCATTGAAATGTTGTTATTTTCTTATTTGGCGGGATGTGTGTATTTGTCGTGCTTCTGTTATGTGTTTGTGTGGCTGTCCGTTTGCGTGTTTCTTTGTCAGGTTGTTTACCTTGTTTGCTTGCTTGTTTGCTTGCTTGTTTGCTTGCTTGCTTGCTGTCTTGCTTTCTTGCGTGCGTACAAGGTGGTATTTCTTCCGCAGGGTGTGTTGCTTAATTTGTTCTGCAGGTCTTTGTTTGTGTCTCTGTGCTGTTTTGGCTTGTGTGTTCGTGTGGTTAGTGCTTTAGTACATGTTTGTTTTGTGTTGTGTTGTTAGTTCGTTTGTATTACAGTATATGTTTTTTTTTTTGTTTGTATATTGTTTTGATGTCATGTGTCTAGTTGTGTGTTTGTGTTTTTTTTGATTGTAGTTTGTCTGTTGCTTGCTTGTTTGCTTGTTTGCTTGTTTGCTTGCTTGCTTGCTTGCTTGCTTGCTTGCTTGCTTGCTTGCTTGCTTGCTTGCTTGCTTGCTTGCTTGCTTGCTTGGCTAGTTGGTTGTGTGTTAATTTGCTTGCTTGTTTTGATTGTGTTGATTGTTTGATTGCTTGTTTGCACTCCCGGTGGCTTGGTTTGTTTGCGTGTGTGTGTGTGTGTGTGTGCCCGACAACTCATGTCAGCTTTGCCTGTTGTGACCCTCAATGCAAGCCCGTCCAGGAAAAGGCCTGAACTTCATGGTTCGTGCTTGAAAGTTGAGCCTCACAATCTACCCAGTAGCGTTGCATTTGAAGACGCGACGCGGCAAGATTGCTGGTTCCGGATTTGTTCTTCGCCCAAATGAATCCACACCGTGCCAAACATCTCTGACGGCCATGCGGGGTTCCATTGGCGAGCACCAAGTGACATGTAGATTGTTCATGGCTAGAGTTTGAACAGTCGGTGGTCTTTATGTTTTCCCAGCTCCTTCAAAGATACATTTTGCCCATTTGAAACATGTTGTTTTTTCCACCAAAATAAATGGAAACCACTATTTACAAGTTGCAATGCTCAGGTGTATAATGCATTCGGATCCCAGAGCCCAAGAGTATCAAGGGCCGTTTCGGAAAACTCAAATGCCCCGAAGCCCATCTCCCGGCCACGCGGAGCTCAGCCATCCAAGATCGTGGCATGCTGCCGCGGCTTCACGTACATGGTGGCCATGCTGGCCTTTGTTTGCCAGCAGATGTCCAAGCTGCTCAGCTCATCTTGTGAAGCCAGTTCTACCAGTCGCTTTGTTGGTGAAGCGCTTTGTTGATTTCCCAATTCATGTTCAAAGGCAAATGATCATGGCAAGAACACATGTTGGTTTTAGTGGCGTTTTAAGCACATGAAGTTTCCTTGTTCACTTGCCAAGAGAATCAGCTTTGTCCCATAGACCAAAAGGGCATCTTTGAGTTCTTGCGGGTTTCGGCCACCTGTTTTCCGGGTTGCTGCCTGCATGGAAAAACCAAACTAGGGGACACCCGCAGAGTTGTTCTGTCCGAATTAGAGCCGGACCATTGGCCATGTTCCCAGGCCGCAGTAGTAAGCACTAAGTAGACACGGTTGTCAAGGGGCCCCATGAGTGACCTCCCACTCCGGGCGAAAAGCACCTAAGAAAAGTCTGCAAGGCCTTTTTTCTTGAGGAATGCCATTGGAGGGCGCCGAAGTAACCGAGAACTGATGTCCTTGGTCTGTGGTTGTTTGCCATGTGTCAGGCTCTACATCGCCTTTGTCACTTGCGACTTCCAGCGCTTCATCATACCTGTCCCCAGGTGAGGGGTTTCAACCAAAGCGATATTGAAACACCCGTTGTGTCTTAAAATAGGGGAGCCCCCCAAAAGATGAGTCAGCAGGTTTTTCCGTTTCCCCCGTAATGAAAGAGGAGACAGACCCGCATCAAATCCATGTAGGGGCTGGTTGCTGGGCTCCCTTTTGAGTGCTGTAGGGGGCAAAAGGGGAACAGCCCCCCGATGTTTGGGATCCTTGATGGATTTTGTTGCATTTTCAGGTTCGCCAAATACGAATCATAATTTGGACATGGTTAGATATTGTAAGGTGAGGGTGGAAGCTGAGGTTGTGGCTTGTTCGGAAACACCCGGGCCCCGTTCCAAAGTTGCGACTTGTTTGTTTGAACAACTCCAAATTTTGTCGCTGATGATCTGCTCTTTGCTTGGGCAGATAATGGGGTACCACCCAAAGTACGTGCAAAAACCAGGGAGAGAAGGGGCCCAATGTGTCCATTGCCCGTTTGGGGGAAGAATGTAATTCCTGCAATTGCTTTGGTTGCGGCTTTTCAAGTGCGCCAGGTACCTTTGCAATGGCAAGGAGTTGGCACATCTCTTGCTGACCTGGTCTCTGGTTGTCGCTCAGCTCGAACTGGTTGCCACAGGAAGTTTTACAGGAAGTTAGAAATTCCCTGGTTATTGCGGGTGTTTTGGAAAATGCCCCCAAAGAATTTTGCGGTAGCTAGTTTCTGTGAAACTGGTCAATCAAAACAAGCGTAGGCCCACTTTGTCCTAGATCAAGTTGGAAAAGACCCCCTTTTGGTGGCTGTTTAACAGGAAACTATAGAAAGCATGCCATGACCCTTCTTCGGGGTCCGCAAGACGTGTAATGAACCACGTATCACTCCCTTAAACCGGTGTTTGTCCCCAAATGGACCACCGACTGGATGGCCTAGAGTTTCCCCAACCAGCAAGCGTGGTCCGCATTTGCAGGAAAGTGTCAAGCATGCAAAGACCCGAATTGGGGACCTCCAAGGGCAGAACCAGGCGGTTGGTTTCCTCTTGGGTTTTCTGTCCCTGGTCAAAGACCTGAATGAAGAATTATTGCTTGACACAGATACTCCCATGTCCCATGACCTCTTGGAAGCAACGCCATGAATGCCTTTGGCATTCCCTTTCGCCTTTTTGTTTCTCATCTTTTTACAGAGGACGGCTCTCGACATTCTCTGCTTAGGTGATGATGTCTCTTGAGCCCATTCTGTGGTGCTTGAAGGATACAGTGGAAGGATTCGTCCCTGCGCATGTGGTGACCACGAACTGCAGGAGCGCCGAGGACTGCCGTGGAATACCGGATGTTAGTTTTCCACTTTCCGTGATACCAAGCGAATCTGCTCAGTGATAGATGTTGCGCGCCATGGTATCACAGAAATAGCAAGGTCGTTGTTTTTCCATTGGCCCCAAAAAACGGTCAACAGATGTGTTTGGTTTTTCTTCCAGACGAAGGCCTTTTCGTGAGGATCTTCGGAACACGTACTCCGTGTGCAGCTGCTTTGCAATTCTCATGTTCTGGGTGTTGCTCATGGACCTCAGTGTCTTCTCCATGAAGGTCTACGCCTTTTTCCTGGTCTGTGGCCGCATCATCACGGAGGTCTGGGGGTCTTTGGTTTGGCTTGGAAAGGTTCAATTCCTGTTTGGTTGTTTCTACAATCACGGAAGATATTTACCACCCTACAACTGCTTTTTTGGAAAGTACTTGGGCTTTGGGACACGGTCAAAAAGCAGCTCTTGAAGGCTGCTGGAGTTTTTTTTGGTTGCGGCTTATCTTTTTTTGAGAGGTGGCCTTGTTCCTTCTGGCGGCATCGTTCCTGGTGATCGCCTTTGCCACCTCCATCAATGCGGTGAACCACCACTTAGCGCAGCTGGACAACTTGGGCGAGTGCATGCGCCTGCTGCTGGGTCAATGTTTGGTAAGATCTTACATAGGTTTCCACTCACGCAATGAGGATGAAACAAAGAAAAACACAGTCAGATCCCAAGTTTAGGCCAGCGCCCCCCCCCATTTCCAGGCAAATTTTGCCGGGCAGTAGCTCCTCTGTTTTTTTTGACACGGCCGAAAAGTTCCGAGGCTGGGCCAGGCGGTTTTGAAGATGGTCCCCGCAAGTTTCTACGAGAACTTCGACGAGGAGCCAGTGATCATGTTGCTGATCGCCCTGTGCCCCGGCATGGAACTACGCAGGAACGGGCCCGAACGGCCCGAACGGCAGCCCCGAAGATGGGCGATGCCTCAAAGGAAAGACACCCAAACGAAGCATCGAATTTGGGCCATATTTGTTTTTTGTGTTCTGCACATTGTCTGAGGATTTTGCTTGCCGGTCGATACTTGCCCCTCCAAAGGGTTGTTCCTGCTGGATGTTGCAGTTTTACAGACACTTCGCGCGTGCTGTATTCAGTCCCCTCATGCATATTCCACAGACCTTTGCGTGCTTTGACCCGTGCGTTTTGACGTGCTTTCAATTCTGTTTGGTTGCAGATTAGAGTCAGCTCATCATAGCTGCCAGGTGTAAGCCGACCCACCGAGAAATGCTACGGGAATACCAAGAAAATGGACCACATCCCCCGCCCAAGACAACATAACAGCCGACATGCAAACGTGCAATCGGAGTGCCGAAGTGCCACAAAGCCAATCTCAGATCGCGCACAGTCAAGGGGAGTATAGTACTCAAGAGACTTATTTAAGCCGTGCTAGATCAACTGGAATTGGAGCGCATTAGCCATTGCCCCTCGGAAGCTCCCAGCGTTGATCTCCAAACTGTCCGCGCCTCCGTTCGTCTCTCCATTTGAGCGAGTGCAATTCCGACCTCAAAGGTGGTTGCGACCTCATCCACAGCGTTTGAGGGGACTGAGAACTCTATGGCATGTCACACTCGCAAGCTGGATATCGACATGCTCCTTGCATTTCCTCAATAGTTTTTCAGGTCTACGTTCAGACCTGCAAAGGAGGGATTTTCACCGGAACCCCATAGCGAACGTCGCACAGAGCGGGACCACGCCTTAGTGGTCCTAAGTCAGCAGGTAACCTTCCGCTCCATAAGACACTGCGTCAGCTGCCTCCTAACCTTTGTCATGCGGCAGGCATGCCTTTGACCTGTCACCCAAAAAGGGGGCCACAAAGGGGGTTGTGCCGATCCAATGCGTGCAAGCAGCCGGAGGGTGCACAGCGAGCGAAGAAGCGTCGCCCACAGGCAACCGTGTCGGACGGCGTCCAGATGTCCTTTGATGGAAAGAAATACCTTTAACTTTCTTGTCAGAAGCCAACCAGAAAGCGTGCGAGCATCATGATCCCGTGCCGCAAACGCGGCCGGTCAGCACTGGGTCGCTCCGAGATCAAGGCTGCGTCATGCCGCCACGTGTGAAGCGCCAGCCTTAAAGCCAAGCAAAGGCGAGCCGCCTCAATTGTCCTGCATCAGAGCCTTTGGAAACAGCACATCAGGCGAGTGCACCAAATGCAGAGAACCCAATCAGCAGAAGCCGGTTCCTGGGTTGATTCTAGCCGCCCCCCCCAGCCGGTTGCTCACCAAATGCAAGTGAGTTTCAGCAACAAAATCCAAGGCAAGGCACGGCGACGATCTTGAGTCTAATGCGTGAAGAGTTGCTTGGAGAGCTGGAGAGGCGGGCCCTCCCAACCCTCCCAACGTTTGCCTCGCTAGCCAAAAACCTTAGCCGCAGACAGCAAAGGTTTGAGCCTCAAGCCAAAACAGGAGAGCAGCGCCATTCAGCAGAAAGAGCCCGCCCTGTCGGCCGGGAAGTCCCCAGTGGCTCTAGCATCCCAAGTCTTACTCTCATTCTCAAGCAATGAGTCTCGGGCTCCACGCCTTCCAGCTCCCAGCGACAAGCTGCCTTGGTGATTCGTCCGGGGGCAGAGCTTGGTCTATACTGGCCCCAGAGCGACCTTGCGGCTGTCCTTGCCCCTGAAGCCGCACTGGCCTGCACCCCGAAGATGGCGCACATGCGCAATGCCAGGGCAATGTAGCAATCCTCACCAGTCGCCATGGTTGCGCGCGTGGTAGAACGTGGTGGAGAAACGTCGCCACCAAACTGACTCGATCATGATGGGGCAGACGTCGCCCACGCGCACACAAGACCCACCCCCATGCGTTTCGGGAATGCAAACCATCCTACTGTGCTGCACACCGTTCCATGATCATGCCAGCCCTGATTTAGTGCAGCAAACATCTCAGAAGCTCCCAGGGCAATTAGCACCCTTTGCCCCGGGCTGTTTGCGGGCCTCAGCTGGCATGGGTCAACCCACTACTGGGCGGCACTCAGGCGGGGCTTCCTTAGCCCGCCAGCTTCCCAGCTTTGCTTGTGGCGACCTCCAAACACAATCACACCAGGTTGATCGGTTGATCAATCGAAATCTATGGTGCTCTTCGCAGTCCACGTTTTTCCTGTTTCTTTGAATTCTGCGATCTACCAGGACTTGCCCTAGCCTGAAAGCGCCCGTGTGACACACACACACACACCCTTTCCATACAGGGTACCCCGTCCGGCGCAGTGGTACACTACCTTTACCCTTAGGGGTGGTTTGGGCCGGTGCCGGCTGGGCTGGTTGGGCCAGTTTTGCCGGTGTCGCCGAGGTTCTTGAGCTGCATCACGTTCCTGCTGTTGAACCTCCTGGTGGTGCAGATCATCGAGAGCTACAACAACCAGTACGAGAACTTGGAGGGCCTCGCCAGGCGAAGTGATAACCGAAGTCTTTGGGCTCGGATCCGGTGGGATTTCTTTTATGGCTCAAGCATCAGTTTTAGTGGGGCTCAAAAGAAGTCAACTGGGATTTATCCGGCTCAAAATTCAAGAAGGGTTACGCAGGTTTTAGTCTTTAGCTCCATTTACCAAGGCCATTTGGGTACTGTTGTTGAGGCATAATATCAGTGTATATCAGGATCACCATGTCTGGGAATCTACTTCAATGTAAAGTGCGCAGAAGCTGACATGTTGGTAGCGAATGGACAGTTGGTTTTGAGGGAATCTGTGAAAAGGAGGCCAAAAGGAAGCCACCCAAACGAGGGGTCTTCGAATTTTGGGATCCCGCACTGTCCGGAAGCTTGGCTTTCAGGAAATCCCACTTTGTGAGTGGCCAAGGCTTTTTCCGCAGTGATAAAGAGGTGCCTGGCTGGATGGGAATGCCGTTGGTGCAGAATCGGAGCTGCAGCTTTGCAAAGCCCAGAGGTATCTCAGAACGCCTTGAACCGGGGAAGCCTTCTTCAGAAGGCCAATAGCTGAAGACATGTTTGTTCTTCTGTATCAGTAGCTCAATGAGTTGATGTGATCTCGAGTGGGGGAATTGACGAACAGAGCTTGTGAGACGCTGAATCGTGTTGACAAGCACCCAGCGGTGAAGTGCTTCCAACTGTCCAACTGTTGAGTGGCCCTCTATTTTGCTTTGGTGGGTTCCCCGCTACAAACTGTCAACAGGCTCAACCCCAGAGAGGGTTGCCTGGGTCACTGTTTGCAACTGGGAGGCATTTCCGAACATGTGATCCGCGTGGAAATGCTGTCCGGCAAAAGGATCCACAGGTTGAACATCGAACAGCCTCTTTGGTTTGCATTTTCATGGAACAGCTGATTGATTGCCATGCCAGATTGCTTCTGTTTTTTGCCCGTACCTAATCTTTAGGGAGACACTCGCAGGTTGTCAAGTCTCATCTTTCAACGGACCCTTTAAAACAGTTTAGACCCAAAGGGGATGTTCTTTCCGCAGGTGCAATCTGTGCCAACCCTAGTGCCAACCACCCAGCGCTTTGAGACCCGAAACGTTGAGGCTCAGTCGCGGAGAAATTCTGGTGCAGATGAACAAGCAGGCAACGCCGGCGTGTCGCCCGCGGTTTTCACGCGAGAGAGAGGAAGTGCTGGGTGAACCGGGCTACAGACACTGCTTTTCACCAGTATGTCCCAAAACAGGCCATGGAAATGGCAAGCACCCAGGGTTCGTTCGATTTTGCGAAAGACCGGTTCCCTTTGGTGTCCTTTTAGGCCAATCCCCAGAGGGTGCCCTCGATGTTTGCCAGATCCCCCGTTCCAATGGGCAAATGGCAGCGACCTCATAAAGGGTGGCGAGTTTACCCATGATGAAGGTGAGTTTCTTGTAAATCCCTTACTCCAGCAGTCGGGCTAGGATCCCCGATCTGTTGCGTATGTTGAAAAGTTGAGATGCTATGGAACGCGAATGTTGCAACCCAGTTCACACTACAGGAATATATCATCCCGCCTGTATTGAGCAAGTAGTCAAACTCCTGCAGGGGGTACGTTGATTTATGGGTACTGAAACATACCTTTACATGTTGGCTGTTTGAAAATGAGTTTCCGTTTGGGTGATACTTAAAGTAGGCATGCGAGCCCTGTGGTAGCCCTGCGCTGGTCCCCAATGACCTCACTTGGATTCTTTCACGATGGACTAGCACCAGGTAAGATGCGGGTGGCAGAAGGTCTGGGTATTCGAGCAAACCCAAGATAGGGGATTCGACCGGAACTCACAGCTCTGTGCAGCGGACATACAGTGTTTGAAGGACATTTGACCATGACGCGAACCTGGGTAATTTGTAGCGATCTCACAAAGATATTTGTTTCGATTTATGAGAGTGGTGCTCTTGCGGGTCAATTCCTTTTTTCAGGTTGTTGGATGGTGTACACGCACCAAAAGTTCAGCCACAGAACCAGTCGCAACAGGTTGGCATTTTTTTTTGTCTTCAAACGAATTCGAGCCTTTCAGCAGGTTGGGTCCAGCACATGGGCAGACTTCCTGACGAGCCTCGGCACCATGGGGCGGCTCCATTTTTGGCTTGAGTCGTACATTGGGGGGGGCGGGGGGGGCGGGGCTTCAAAACCCGGCAGGAACTTGGCCTGGCAAATGATGATATGTCCATTTCAGGGAAAGCCACGCGATATTGTTTGGCAAGCAAACGAGGTTGTTTGTTCTCAGCGCAGCCGGATGTTTTGTTGCTTAGTGACTTTCTCCGCGTGTTCGTGAGTGCTTGCTTGCTTGCTTGCTTGCATGCTTGCTTGCTTGCTTGCTTGCTTGCTTGCTTGCTTGCTTGCTTGCTTCCTGGCTGGCTGGCTCGCTGGCTTGCTTGCTTGCTTGCTCGCTTGCCTGCCTGCCTGCTTGCTTGCTTGCTTGCTTGCTTGCTTGCTTGCTTGTGTGCTTTCTTGTGTGCTTGTTTTCTCTTGTAGCCCTGTTTGTTTTGATTGTAGGTTTTGTTTTTGCTGTTTGTTTTTTGCCTCACTGTTTGTTTGTATGCCTTGTGTCGTGCGGAGACGTCCAAGGGTTTCTCTGAGGAGTTTGCGCTTCAACGAGCGCCTGGAGTTCAACGAGGGCGACATTGGCTTGGCGGGCGGTGTCCAGGCCCTTGGTTTGTCTCGGCCCTTGATCATTCGCATCAAGGGTCCCTCCCAATCCTTGGATCTGGAGTAACTTGGGCCATGAACTTCCTCTCACCCAGAGTTTCCTCATGGGCGTTTCTCTGGACATGCATCATATAGTCTTACTGTATTACATGCCAAATGCATATAGTCATACTTACTTCCTACCGGCTGTGGCCCGTGAACGTGCCTTCCAGTGGCTTGGTCAATCATAAGTCATCTCGTTGGCACACAACATGGAGGTGTTGGAGAATGCGAACGTCACTACGGTGACCACAGAGCCCTGGCGGCAAGGTGACTCAAGTCCCCTGGCTTTCGTGGTTTCGCTTCCTTGCCTTGTGCT
Source organism: Effrenium voratum (assembly GCA_963377175.1). Lineage (NCBI taxonomy): Eukaryota > Dinophyceae > Suessiales > Symbiodiniaceae > Effrenium > Effrenium voratum. The sequence continues at coordinate 870,277 of CAUJNA010000025.1, read as the reverse complement.
GCCTTTGTGGATTCCCTTGGTTGTTCTCGTGTTTTTGGTTTTCAAAGGTTGAAGCTCTTTGGCTGAGTTCCTTGGTGCCTGTTTGACCACTCTTGAGCCTGGGCGAGGTGCTGGTAGACTCCCATCCACTAACTTAGAACCCATGAAAAAAATGCTTCTCCTAATCGACCGGCCAAAGACTCTGACTTTGACACCAGACACAAGCGACGTTGCAGTGATGGGAACGTGGCTCATGACCTTTCACTCATGGACTAAGAGGTGCGTGACCCAAGAACCACGAAGTTTCTGAGAGCCTTTCCTGGCGCCTTCAGTTGAGAAGCTGCGAAGATGCCAAGTCCTTGCCGCAAAAGCCGGCGAAAGCTCGGGGGCCTTGGCTAAACGGACCTCTATGGCGGCGCCCAAATGATTTTTGGGGGATAGGCGAAACTCTAAGGCAGCCTTCGAGCAAGTGGAAGATCGGTCAAACATGCGCAGCGACAGACGCCAAATATGTGGACGGGCCAAACGGGATTGCACAACCTCCTTTAAGAGCCATCCCCTGACGTGCCTGTGGAAGACCAAGTTCAATTTGAACAGGGTGTCCACCGACCTATTTTCTTGCAAAAAGCAACCCTGAGCACCCTTTGCTAGACATCATGTACCTGTACATGTTGAGAGATAGGCCCGAGAAATTGTCCATGGAGTACTTCAAAGCCTCAAGTCGTGACGGGAGTCAACTGATACTTACCTGACCAAAGAACAAACATAGAACCTGCACAGGAGTTCCTGGATACCCTTGTCCTTTCAAGGTGGCCCCCTGCGCAGGTTCTCTGTGTGTTTTGGGGAGGGTATGTCTTTCCTTTGTCCCAAAACATGGCCACAAATGTGATTCGCGAGCCACTCCAAAAGTGGTTGGTGAACATAATTCTCAACCTAAATGATGTCCACCAAAGGGTCCCCCATTCAAATTCATGACCGCATGTACATCAAGTAAGCCCTAACTGGTGGTTTGGATGGGGATTTCAAGCCTTTCTTCTGGGTAAATGGGAAACCACCCTTACCCTCCCACCAATTAACATGGAACCATTCGACGTTCGGGATCCCCAAACAAAAAAGGGAACATGATGTCTTTCTTCCTGGACTATTTCCCCGAACACGGAGCATGGTCCAAGCCAGGACCATTTCCCCAAACGTCCAGACCGGGCTCCGAACGTCCAGAAGCCCGGCGCATGGCTCCGAAAGGACCGGATCTTGCGCTTCGGGGGGTCCACCCAGCCCAGCCTGCCGTGGCCGGAAGAGATCCAAGTGGTGGAGGAGTCGAGAGTCGCGTCGTGTTTTTCGTTCTTCTCGTGTTTCTTGGGTAGCCTTTAAAAGGCTTTGTAAGGAAACCAACATTGGCTACCCTCCTGACATCTCCTGACTCCTGTCCACTAGCTGTTGCACCTGACAAAAAGTCCTGGCAAAAGGAGATTGATGTTCCAGGTACTTACCCTCCTACAGTTGCAATGTTAGTGGAGCAGAGGGTAGCCAATTTTGTTTTCCCTATTCTGACACATAGCCTGGTTGGTGTGTCCAAAAGCAAAATCGCAACCTAGGTTTTGGTTTAAATCCCTGGTTATTCATTTGGGGGAGTGTCCATTTGGGAGGGAAACTGGCGGGAATGAGCTCAATCAAGCTTACTCAAGGATCCGTTTCTGGGGGTCACGCAACAGATGGATTTCCATCGCACACCAAATTTATGGTTCTTTCAATCATTGTAGTTTGCCCTTTGCGCAAAACAATCAGGATCTATCTCAACCTCCGATATGGAAGGACAGTGCTACTCCAACGACTTCTATTGATATGTACCAAAGCTCCTACACATGTCTATTTGGATCCTCTTTTTGACAGCGGCAAAGGTAGCTCTGAATCTGACGCGGAGATTAATGTTGCAGAGAAAGATGTTGAATACCCTTTAGTGGTTCAGATGCATCGAATCCTCCAAAACAAGACCGCCGGACACTTTTTTGCATGGAAAAGAGGTCAACAGCTCCATGGCCATCAGTGATATGCAATCCCACAATCTGCCGTTCCGACCGCAATTCAGCGGACGCCGCGGTTTAGAAGCAACGGAAAGCGCAGCGCTTGGTTCGTCATGCGGTTCTTGTGGCGATTATTTTTCGTGGGTCGATGTTGGCTGCAAGTGGCATGTTCTTTGCGGTGTGGTCGGTGCTCCTTGCCACAAGTTGTTTTAACCCTTTTTTGGACATGTTTTTCTTCGGGCAACGCCCTCATGTGCAAAGGAGCATCTTTTCGTGGACTTCGCTTGTTTAGACATTTCTGAGTATCTGATGTCTTGGTGTTGTTGTTAGTTTGCGGGTTCGTTGGGCTCGGTTTGGCTCTTGGTTGGGGTTGCTTTGGTTGGTTGGTTTGGATCGGTGAGTTTGCCTGGTTGGTTGGCTGGCCGGCTGGCTGGTTGAGTTGTTTTCAGGGGGGGCATTCCTGTCTTCTGGTCAGCCCGCCGATTCAGCTCGATCTCGTTCAGGATCGCTTTCAGCAGCTGGAGAATTTGATCATAAAAGCCATGAAGAAGGATCAGCAGCAAACGAGGCCAGCCGAGTCATTCAAGATTTGTTTTAGGCCGAAATCAGACTTGACTTTGGGGTTCTATTTGGGTACCCCGAAAAAACGAAGATAACCACCTCCCCTGCGTAATGTGGACATTTCGCTCCGATCGGAACAACATTGATTAATAGGGCACGAGACCAGGGGGGTCCCGGAAGGTTTCCACGACGGTCCTCGTTCAAATAGGGTCCCCCCCCCACCATCCGGGCAACTTAATACATAGATTTACAAGAAACATTTAACTTGCATTTGGCAGCGCCCTAATACGACGCGCCGGACCATTCACCGCGCCAGTGATTCAGTGGTTATGTGCGCAATCTGTGTCAGTTCCATATTACACAAGCGGCAGGCCGGTGGTGCACAACCTCTGTACTATTCTGTGCTTGTCCAGCAAGTTTGTGGAGCGGGAAAGTTCTATTGTGCGAGACGTGGCCACCCTTGTGCCAGATGTAAGTGTTCGCGACAGGCAATCTATTTGGCTTGCTAGACAACACTGGCCTCTTCCTTGGGATGCACTTTGTTCACTGGCCATCTTGAAAAACGAATCAACCGAAGGAGAGAAACAGCGCAGGGCGGTCCTTGCCTTGGACAAATCTCTGGCACGCTGGTTTCCTCTCGGGATCGGCATGATCGTGTCGCCAGTGGGTGAACAAAGAAGCACCGCTTAGGACCGCCACGCGGAAGAAGTCTTTGCTGGGCATGGACGCTTCGAATATTCAGAGCCGCCTGGACGTTGGGTCCGGGGTTTGACCAAAGTTTCTTAGCACCATGCCTCAGTTTAAGGATGCCATGCCTCATTTCGTCTCTAGATTAATTCATTTTGAGGATGTCACTTTAAATACCCATTTTTTTTTATTTTTTTTTATTTTTTTTTTCGGTCGCTTTGATTGAAGTTCTGTGGCATCGGTATTGCGGCGCTTCGAATCAACGGCTCAGTTGATTTTCTCAACCCCAAGCCTCAGCCGCAGGAAGCCCCTTCAGCGATTGCATCAGCCAACTGCCCCCTCCTCGGAAACAACCTTTGAAGGAGCAGCAGGAAATGAGTTGAAGTCGAAGGAACTTCGGCACTTTTCCAGAAGCGTCTTATCAAGCTACTCATGCCCCTTTCAAAATATGGCCTGCTGCAGAAAGGAGGTCCAACAAGGGCTTCACAATTTTGACAACCGGTGATCGTGCTATGCAAACATACCAAATAGCAAGATCCTTACAGATTTTGAGTAGTAGAGACCGGGTTCACGTGTGGCCCTTTCTCCACGTTCAAGAGTCTTACTCCGGAATGGGGTTGATTCACAGATGGTATCAGATGGCATGGCACTTCTTTAGGATGCCATGCAATTTTGAGACCCCTTGACCTGCAGGCTTAGGTGGAGCAATTAATGCATTGGGATATCCAGTGCTGCGGATGCCCAACGCCACCATGAGCATTCCCATGTCGATGGTAATCTGCTTTGCTAACGTTGACGCAACAGTGCGGGCAGACTCTCAATGTCAACCCGTCCGCCTCAATTGTTGTTTTCCAACTGCACGACTCGCCACAGTGAGTCCGGGGAATTATGCAATCTGTGTTAAGAGATAGCCCAAAGCAGTCCCGCCAAGGGGCTCTTGAGGCCCAATACGAAGCATGAAAGGAGATCTCCGGAAGAGTAGTCTTCAAGAATACCAATCATAAGGAAAGCGTCAGGAAAAGTACGTGGACCCTCATACTAATTTATCGACAAAGGCTGATCTTTGGATTTGTCATGGCACAAACTAAGCATGACAGGACATCTCGGGAGGAGTAGACCAAAGAAGCTGAACATACATGAAGTTTCACAACGAACAAGACCGAAAGCGACAACGCAGGAAACTGTTTGGAGGGAGCTAGGGTCAGCACTGCAAAGTGGGTTCCACACTATGCATTACTAGTAGGATCCCCCAGGGGCCCCAGCACACCATGACCCACTTCCCACTGTGGATGGACAAAATCCAGCACCACCCAAGACACCATGGTTGAAACCATTGTTTGTTGGTATTTACAGGGGATCATATCATTCCAGGGTTCTTAGGTGCAGGATTTTGTCCATCCACAGTAGGGATTGGAGCTAAAAGACCGTAAACGACTTTTTTGAGAAATGGTACGCACGAAGGTTTGTCAAAAGTAAGGGCCCCTGTTTTTGGTATCCTCTTTAAAAGGCGGCATAAGGCAGCATGGATTTCGTCCATCCACAGCATCAGTGATCTTCGCGCTCGAGGTGCTGCTGTGGAGAGCGACAACTCCTCGGAGTGATGCAGTGGGTTTTGTGAAGAAGGCCGGTTGAGCACTCTTTATTAAAGCGCCGGAGAATCCAAGGCGCCGAAACAAGCAGAATCAACCGCCCAGGCCCCCAGTTAAGATTCCCACCTTTGCTTCGGCTCCAGTGGGAGCTTCAGCTGCAGCACGCGGAGTTGGAAACCCTGCGATTGCCTGCGCACACGACGCCCGTGTCCGAGGGAGATACAGCTGCAGCCTTTGTCCAGCTCTTTCGTCTACCGCAGGCAGAGGTTTTTTTTTGCACGGTGAGAGCAGGGCGAAGGCAGACGGAGGATACAAACCATCCTGGGATCTTGCTGCATTTGCACGATTAGAAAGGCAAAGACATTGTTTTCCTTTCGGTTCGGTGTTAATGCTTTGACCCAACGTATCCCAACGAAACATACAGATTGCTTACTCGGGATGGATCCTCCAAGGTGCTTCTGCCAGGGCATTTGTGGGGCTGAGAATGTGGACCAGCCTCCTTAATCATTGAATGTGTTGCATGGGTTGAACAACTCCGCTCCATCCGTGTGCTCGGAATTCAACCCGAAGGGCATGTGGCGTAACGAATCCTCTGGCTTCGGCCGCTCACGCGCCTGTCACATTTCCCCACCGGCAGCGCGGCTGGGCCATTTGGCGTTTGGCGGGTGGGGTCTTTTGAAGTCTTCACTGAGCAAAGGTGAGGGAGCAGCTTGACTTGAAGTAGAGCAAGTATGCGCTCACTGCTGTCGACTTGTTCTTTATGTTCCTCCAAAGGAGGACTAGTTCCATTGGTCCAAAGACTACTATTGTCGTGATCAACTCCGGGAGAATTGCAGATAAGCTGAGAGCCTGCCAGATTCAACAATAGAATGTCGTAAGATGCGCCTTCTCCCACGAGTTGACACGTTGCAAAATACCATTACATGCCGGCTTGCTCCGGATCGCTGCCACGCAATTGGCCACCTTCGAAGTGTGTTCTGTCGTTTTGTTCATGGGTCAAGGATGTGAGATGGGGTCCTTGGCCTTAACCCAAGGCTTTGTGAGCGTGAATCCTGATCCAGGAGCTTTTACGAATATGGCAAAGATTCCCGGAGTCTTTGCCTGGTTGCAGTGCGCACGGTCCGGCTCGTTTCAGATCCCGTCCTAGCCTAGACAGGGGTCCTGATCCAAGGTGCTTTGTGCCATCGAACGGCTTCACTGGCAGCTAGGCAAGTGTGTTGAACCTTTGAATGCTTTTGTTGTTGTTGCTTTCCAGGGCAGCGTATATATGTGAAAGACATGGACCCCATTTGGCTTGGTCATGAGAACGTGGTCCCATCAGATCATAGATCTATGATCTAAGCCTTGAACAGCCATTGCCTTTGGCTCTTCGCACACCTTTCAAGGGTGAAGACCCCATCCCCCGCACCAACTCTTTGGGGGCAGTCCCCAACCAATCTTTGACTCGCAGGGTTTCCATCTAATTGCCAAGAGGCAACGCCTCACAACACAGGTGGGGTCTCCAGATGTGCCCCCCAGTAACTCTGAACTTGTTGCATCCCTGTCAAGGAGAACAACCAATTCAATCATGTGCTTTGGCTTCCGTCTCTGCGGATGCTTCCCAAAGTTTCTCATTATTCCTCTTGTTTTTCAAAAAAACGTTCGTGTCATCAACGTGACTTTCCTTTTGGCAAGCTCAGCATGAAGAGAGTGGATATTCCAGGAACCCCACTCCCTTTCAAGCCATTCAAGGGTGCCCCGTTGTTCCCTGGACGCGTCTTCGAATCAAAGAGTTGACGGCACCATGCTCGAACGGAACCAGCCCTGTTGGGGGCCATGTGCCAGTTCAATGTGCCGCAGTTCAGCGGTGCCTTTAAGAGGCTGAGACGAACAAAGCGCCTCACGCCGCCTCGTGCCTCGTGCCCTGTGGGGTCCGGAGTGCTTCAGAGTGAGAATCCCCATCATTGTCCGGGTGGTTTTGCAAAACCAAGCCCTAACAAGAACAACATCATTACAGGAAGTGGTTTCAGAATTGCCTCTTAGGAAGTCCATACAATGAATGCAACAGTTTAACAATAATTTGCCTAGTACTGGAACTAATTGAGCTTTGGGGAATACAGGGCAAAGTTTCGCCACCAAATGGTGAACCCTTCGAGACCTCTCGGGCAGCGAATCTTAGCTCTGGTCTTTTTGTTTGCGTGCGCACGTCGCTCAACTGTCTGCACACTTTTGCAACAACTATGTGTTTTCTGCAGTGCAGTGCTCATCAAACGCAAGTATCAAATGATGCACCTTCTGCGTACTTTCGTGCGAGTCACCTTCAAAAACTCGGTGTTGCCTGTTGCCTTGCGTGTCGCATTTCGCGCGCGGAACCCACAGGATTTCGGATGGTCAACCACAACAAAAATCAGTTTTCTGTGCGCGTTTGATCGACCAACTAATTTTCCGACAAGCCAGTTGGCTTCGCTAGCTTTATGCTAGATAGCTATTCAGAGAAGTAGCTAAGCATCAATCTATCTAGCTAGCGAACTAGCAAGCTAGCTACTAGTTAGCAAACAAACGAACTGGCCAACTCTCGATCTAGCTAACCACTTAAGTTAGATAGCAAGCTGGTTAACTAGCTAGATGGCTAGGGCCACGGAATTGCCTCACTTGCGAACCAGCCAACTACTGAACCAGCTACCTCGCTAGCTACCTGGAAACTCAAATAACTACAACTAGCTATCCAGCCATCTAGCAGAGAGAGATGTAGAACACAGACGTGCAAGCATGCGGCACCTGTACATTCACAAGGAAACACGTCCTGGCTTGTTTTCTGAGGAGGGTGCCCGCTTGTTGGATTGCTGCAAAGAGGTTCCAACGGCAAAACCATTTGGGAAGGCCAGTAGTTCTAGGGCTTGACTACCCTGAGCTCAGAATGGGGAAGCTACCCTCCCACCGACCTGAAAGTGTGCAGACCCCTTTAGGACAATTTTGGTTCATTTTTAGGAAACTGAGGGAACCACCCACCAGCCTCGGTCCAAAGGGGCCCCTGCTTTCCCCCTGTATCTCCAAAGAATGGGCTGGCCCCCTGACCATGTTGTATCCCCGAGAATCCACGTATTTGTTTTTCCCCACGTTTACCCGTCAAATGTCGGTACATGTGGGTATGGGTCAAAATGAAGCCACCAGGAAACCGCATCCATGTACCAGGGCAACCCAGTTTTGGTACCCATGTTTGACAACCACCTCCATGTTACATGAATTGATTGAAGTTTCCGGCAGTTGCTGGCTCCAAGGCGGCCAAGGACTTGCTCTTCGCTCTGGGCACAGACTTCGCCCCAGGCGCCGGGTCGAGGGGGAAGCGGGCACCGGTGAGTTCATGTCAGTGACGTCGCTGAGACATACATTTGAAATATGTCAATACGTAAAATAACCATTTGCACGAATAGCAAAATGTGATTCTGAATATCAAAAAAGATGTGTCAATGTGTCCATTATGAATATCAAGGCAGATTTTGAAGTGGGTCCCAAAGCATACTTGGGTGAAACATGAGCTTTCAGGACTGTTGCTTGTGCACTTTTCCTTGTCCTTGGGTGCCCTCGACAGGACTGAACACCGGGGTTCATGGCTTCAGGGACAAAAGAGTTAAAAGTGGGTGGCGATTTTGCATGTTGAGAGCGTCGCTATTCAACGGTTGGACGGTTGCAAGGCAGACAAATTGATTCTCACGATCTCCATACGCATCATGTGGTGGTGGTTTGATTCTCTAGATGTGATTGAAAGCAGTTGGCACCAAATATTTTGTTGTCTTGAGTGGGGCACATCAAACAAACGTGGTTTTTTCCTCTGTAGTATACACACACGGCTACCAGATTGGTCACCGGTCGCTTTAGTTTGTCTTTTCCTCCATCTGCATCCATGATTTTGAGAATCGTAGAACTTGGTAAGAACTCGGTACGCTCTCCTTTAGGACATCTGGGTCGCATTTTTTGGGCCTAGGCTTCTGTGGCGGAGGGAGTGGCAGTCCTCTCAGGTACGAAGAGAAAATCGCGACCTTCAAGGTAGAAAGGACTCATGGCAACCCACCGAAGGAGAATCTTCTAACGTGACGCCAATGAATGATCATTGTTCATCCAGGGGTCGGCATGTGATAGGTCAGAGTCATTTTCGGTAGGGTCCAGCCAATGCACGGCCCACTGCCAATATTCAGCTGGTCGGCCAGATTTGGTGGGAATTTCAGCAGGTACTTGCATTTTCTGGTGATATTGTCAAGTGGGGATCCATCCATGGAATGCCGGGGCCCAAGAAGGGGGGGCCAATGCCCTGATCAGTTTTGTTGTTTTAAGCAACCGCAAATCCCAAACCGACCGCAAACCAACTCTCAACCCAACACTAAGCCAACCCCAGACCAATCTCACCCAAACTTGCGGCTCAAAGCCAAAATTCAGCAGCCAGCCTCGGTATTTTTGATATGGAACACGGGGATTCAGAAGCAAGCAGGACAACAGACAAACACAAGTGTGTGTTCCATCTAGTTTGCCTGGCGAACCCGAGGAAACAATTTAGAGTGCCAACTTGTGGAAGTGGACTTAACATGGTTTTGGGGCGCCATCTTCGATTTTGAACATTGCCCGCACAGAGGGATGGGAGCCACAACCTAGGCTCATAGAACAAGGCACGCAACTTGTACAGAACGCTTGACGAGATTGTGTCGATTATTTTAGAAGGCGGAGCATGTCAAAGGCTTCCAGAAAGGGGCCCTATTGTTTGGAGAATCTGACGCGCAAAAAGCTCGTGTCTCCTTGGGCCATCGGTGTTAGGTGCACCTGCGCAGCCGGGCATCGCCAAGTACAAGGAGCGAACCCGGAGGTTCGATCAGTTGGTGTTGAACATTGTCCAGCCCTTCCAAATTTTAGAATCACCATATTTTGGAAGGGAGAGGATGCCTTGGCTTGATGGGCTCGATTTGCCTTCTCCTCCAGATCTTAACGTTTGGGGCCTTCTCCGATGGTGCAAAGGACCATCCCGGCCGTCATTTTTTGCAACCTCGCAGCCTCAACTCCCGAACAGAACAGGATGTCAAGCTTGCATGTTTGCCTTCAACCAAATCCCATTCCGGTCGAGCAGGTTCTGAAGGGTCAGGGGCTCTCAGTGAGCTTTGCACCTGGTGACATTGCTTAAGCCTTGTCGGCCACCGAGCTCGTCCCCCCCGGTCAGCCAGCGGCCTATCATTTGCACACCTGCTTCCCTGAATGTTCGTGCGCTGCGAGTGAGAAGTCGAAGTGGTTTTTTGGTGCGGGCGACATGTCGTTTACGACGCCTCCTGTGAATCTGGAAGGAGACCTGACAAACTGGGAGCACGGACCCGCTTTGGACCAAACTTCTCCGGGGACAACTTTCCGAGCTGTACGCCTTGCGTACAGGACGAGCTGAAAGCCGCTCTTTCACTTGGGCTCGGGAGGTCATCAACATCCCCATAGGGACTTCAGACAACAATGCAAGGATTCCTGGATGCAATTTCAACGGGAGAGTTTCAGGCAGCCCGCATGCCAAATTTGCGGGTTGCTTTGGAATGTCGAAGCTGAGCTGTACCCCTGCGCCCCCCCACCCCGAAATGTTTGGAAGGTCGGGGAGGGCATATGTTTAACCAAGGGACCCTACACGTTTCCTGGGGATGGAAGGGAAATGTACAGAGAGGGATCACCCTATTCAGGTTTCGGGACCCATCCGGGGGGATGGGCGTTGCAGCTTCGGTCAGATCATCGAAGCGTCCGACTCTGAGCCGGCGGTTCTGAACAGGCAGGGACTTGGCCCGGCCAGGCCTCCGGTGGCTGAATCTTCCTTGGCCGGTTTTGGGAGAGGGGTTGCCTTGCATGACTTGAACATTGTGATGTCCCCAGGGCGCTGGAGGTTTGAGCGTATGTAGTTGTTTGAGGCTTCGCAAAGTTGCTGCTGGGTCGAGAACCGTGTTGGGGACTTGCCTCAACCATCTCTTTTTGAACTGGGCTGCATACCCCTGGCACTTCCTCAGGGGCACATACTATTGTTCCATTGAACAAGCTGTATTTGTTTCATCACGGGTTAGTTGAGGCTCGTGGAGTAAAACAAATCCATGGAAGATACACCTCCCCCCAAATCACAAGGGTTGTCAAAAGCCGCCAAGAACCAACAAGGAGTCGGCTGGGATCATACGAAACCCGCAGTGGCCAATGCAACCAGACCTCACTTTGGGCCTCTTGTTTTCCTCTGCAGGGTATAGATTTGGCGTATGAAAGTCACAAGGATATAGATGGTTCAAAACAGCAGGTAACTCTCATTCATCCAACCAGTTGTTCCACTTAAGTATCATCAGGGCTTTGAATCAGACCCCTTTTTATCGCCAAATTCAATTGTGTTGCAGCCCAGATCCTTTAGCCCATCAATTCCAACCCCACGCATTTCTGCATTTTGTTTCCTTGCCATGAGCCTGTTAAGCAATGGATATAGACTTGTACTCAGGGAAAGATGTCTTTTTTTTCGGCGGGGTCTCCTGTGGATCTGAAAGGAAGCCCCTGCATTTGCTGTAGATTCAAGAAGCTGGTGATGGGTTGGGGTTTAAACTTGGTGATGGAGTACATATCCGTGCATGTTATCGTTTGGCAGTGTCACGTTGGAACCCTGTTTCACGTGGGCGCTGAATACGCGGGTGTGATGACTTCACTCACGAAGGTTCCTGTCATGAGGGATCCTTGTTGCACACGCTTGCTCGGAGAATTCTTATACTTCACCCTCATATCGCTGATATTGATGAAGCACGATTCCAGTTTGCAAGACTCATTTGCATGCGCTGGTCAATTTGGATAGTGCACTTTGTGAGGATCATTTATGGTCCACTTGTCAACGGGGAGCGACTCCTGCAGTGCTTGCCTGACGGCGACCTTGCCTTTTTGGGCAATGCATCAGGTTTGGGCCTAGTTGCTTCAAGATTGGGAGTTTGGGCTTGGGACTGGAGCCTCCGTTTTAAGTGCGAAAAGGTGAATCGTAAGGCCGGTCCCAGTGCCACAGAAGGTGTACTTTTTGTCCAGAACCCCCTGCCCAGGTGTGTTTTTCCGCTTGTCTCGCGGCTTTGGGCTGTGTGCTTGTCTCAAAATAGGTCACCCCAAGATAAGTGGTTTGATTTTTAATTTGTAAAGTGACCTCACCAAGGATGCCCTCCCACCAATCAACATGGAACCTGACGTTCGGGGGTGTTGGAAGACTATTTCCCTTTAAGGGACCCCCAAACATCCTCCATGTTAATTGGTGGGAGGGTACCAACTCCAGAACCAAAAGCCGCAACTCTAAATTCCTCCCCCTAGTTTGGGTTTGCTGTTTCGGTTCGGATTGAGAAATTGGGAGCGCCTTTGCTTGTTCTTCGTTTACCCCGGAATCCCATGGTGGGTGTCTCGTCTTTTTGGGAGGCTGCCCTTTTTTGTCCAAAAGGAACATCACCATTTTTTGGTGTTCTCCAACACCCATGTCAATTAGGTGTCCCCAATTTTTGAGACACCCATGCCAGACTTATTGAACCTGGCAGTCTTCAGACGCTCGAAACGGGAACCAAACGCTCGGTCCGCCAGCCACCGTGTCTTCCCTCGCGGCGAGGGCCAAGCGCGAACCTCGGACCACTTTTCGCGTTTCGCGAGAGCGGGGCCCCCGATTTCTCGGGGGCCCTTTGTCTCACTTGCCCGAAGCGAATCGACCTTTTGACCTCTTGGTTTTCCCATGTTGGTCCACTTTTAGTAAGGTCTGAGCATGCAGTGATAATACGATCACCGGAACAGCATTTGTCCAACGCGTTCAGGTCCCAAATTAACCTCTTATTTCTGGGTCCTTTAGGAAATGAGTTTGGAACCCTTGTGACAAACACTGCCTTGAAAAGGGTGCAAAAAGGGGTGCTATACTTGTTGACAGCTTGACCCAACATGGGTTTGTCTCAAAATGAAGGGACCCTTTGTATGGTTGGTCTGAGTTCCCAAAGAAAAGAGGCTTTCACATTAAGCCCTGAGGACACGCCTTTCAACAAGAAGACCTTCTGGACATGTCCGGTATCCATTTAACGTGGGAGTTGGCACAGTTCAGTTAGCAATTTGGACTCTTGGGACGCTACCAGCGCGACCCCACCCATTCGGAAAGAACAAGGGCCCATTTGGTGCAGTTTCGTGGGGTACGGGAATCGACCAATCCAACCCACCAGGGTCTAAATCTCAGCTTCGGCACGGATTGGCTTTGGGAGGGGAAGTACGGTATGTCCACATATCAAACCTTTGCTAGTTTGAGCAGGGAAATCCACTGACAATTCGTGTCGTTTTGTTTCGCAATCGATTGAAGGACAGCGAGTGACCGGTTCCGACCGGCTCACTCAGGCGAGCTGCATTGCTGCCTACTGCAGCGGACGCCGAGGAGCCAGACGGCAGTCATGGGTTCAACCAAAAATACTCGTTGGGGATCTCAAATGCCGCCTGCTGATCCACAGGATTATTCGTGGTTCCGGGTGATGTTTAAACGGAATATGAGGGGGAAATCCTTTGTGTCTCTTGCCAGAGTTTGGCAAGTGTTCATCAAGAACCAGAGTTAACTTTGTGACCCGAAGCTCATTGGCTACGGCTGCCAGGAAAATGGGCGCTTGAAGCGGAAAAGCGAGGACTACAAGCCCCTTTAAACTAACCCTAAAAAGAGTACCCCCAAGATTTTTGTTCGACGCCTGGGCCTCCGCAAGAAAGCTGGTCTGACTCTGAGTGGAATTTGGTCAACATGGAAAGCCCTTTGCTGGTTACCACGCTCGGCGCGCGTTTGGCAAGAAGATCCAATGCTGGTTGTGCAGGAGACCACATTGTACGCGGTTGCCCAAAGCTGACCTTTTGACTCCATCCATGGTTTCGTCTTTAGTCAAAATTCCTCCAGCAATTTTTAGCCTTCTATTTCCAGGTTCTTTGGGCGAGTCAGTGGGTAACTCACTGCGAGATGCTTAGAGTTGGCTGGGAAGTTCGCAAGAGAACTTGCTTGAGGACGCAGATGTGTGGCAGTTTCTGCGCAAGCAGCGGTTGTGTTTTTCTTTGTCATGTTCTCACATTTGCGCCTGGCGGGTCTTCAGGAACCAAGCAGCGTGCTTTGCCTCCTTGATCAGAATGGATATGGTCAACATGGGTTTCCCGTCTCATGTGGAGGAATGCCAGCGTCCCAGTCCGTTGGTTTGGTCTTGGAAACGGCTCCTGAAATTTCCAGGCCTCATGTGCCCCAGTTGTCCCCCCGGAACTGGCCCCAATTGATATTTCCCCTACAATTTGCCCAAACCCAACAGGGGGTATAGCATGATGGTCTCCCAAAATAAGCTGCGGTACCACTCCTTACACCCAAAACAAGGCATGCGAGAGCCTACAGAGTCTCCGAGCCTCCATGTTGCAGTCTCGCAACCCGGTTCGCGCAAGCCGCGAAATGTGCTAGGCCTAGTTGCCGTGGGCACCGATGCGGCGCTTCAGCTCTTTAGAGCCCAGGAGAAAGAGAGAGCTGCGGATGCAAACTCACACGCTGTTGGTCAAAGTGATGCAACCGATGGAATGTGCAATGTATAACATTAAGTTGACATGTACACAGCTTGATTGTGCTCTTCAAGTTCTGCGTTCCTTGCCACGGTCACTCACCATTCCTTTGGTGCATTTTGCTTGGATGTTAAGACTTTAACTTTTTGCCAACTAATGGGTTTTCCATTAAACCACTAAAAGTTAAACTTTTAGCAGGGGAGCAGAAAGCAACCGAGATGCACTCATCACAGGTGACTCGCTTCACCACAATCACCGGTGCAGTCAGCGATTTTGCAGGACATCGTGCAGGAAAAGCCCTATCCGGTGACATTGACTTTGGAGGCAAGGGACAAGATGAGTGGTGCAACAGTGTGAAATTGGCACCACACAAGTGGTGCAACATTCCCAAGCGTGTTGCCAACATTGGTTCAGTTGTTTGCTTCCTTTCTTTCTTGGTTGCTGCTATGGTTTGTTTGTTAGCTCTTTCTTGCTGTTTCCGTTCCCTCCCTCTCCCGTTGTTGCCATGTCCTTGTCTCTTTCTCCTGCTGATGCTTTCTTGCAGGCACTGTTTTCTTCCCTTCATGTCTTGCACTCTCTTCCTTCCTTCCTTTCTGCCCCGTTCTGTACAAATTCCTTCTTTCTGTCCCTTCTTCCTTCCTTTTACTCTGCCCTGCTTCTTCCTTCTTGATGGTTCTTGTTGGATCTGTTGCTTGCCCCAAGTGCAATCATCTGGGGGAACTAAAATCCAGATTCTTCTCTGAGACCCCTTATCTCTGTGTGAAGTTGGGTTGGGAGGTGGGGTGAGGGGTTGCGGTGGGGCTGGGGTGGGTGGTGTGAGGGGTTGGGGTGGAGCTGCGATGGGCAGTGAGATCAGTCAGATACCCCTATAGGTAGCCCCGCGTACGCCGACTCTCATAATATGTTGTTTCCCAGACTGTTGGGTGATGAGGTTCTTGTGAGAGGCGTACATCAGAGAACCCAATCAGCAGGTTGCTTGGAGCGGCCGGTTCCGAGGTTGATGCTAGCTTAGCAGGCATACCACGATCCGGCCGCGATTCGACTTCGATCCCGCCCCACAAGCCACAATCTAGCTGCATCTTGGGGCGATCCTGTCCAATCCAGCTGGGACAAGAGTCTGGGGCTCGGCACGTGAACAAAACAAACCCGGAGCCCTCTTCGATTGACTACGGTTGCTTGCAAATGTTCGCAGCCTCAGCACCGTTGACTCATCCCTGCACCCCCACTCGATGTTAGTGTTTCCAACATCCTCCATGCCGCTTAAGGGCTAAGTGTGCGGAGACACATCCCCGGAACCCGCTTAGCCATGCTGCAGCGTCCAAGCACGCTCAAGAAGTAGCCCCCGCAAGCCGCTTCCGTGTGCTTTGTCTCTGAGCTTAAGCAAACGCCATCAGATTTATTCAGCAAGAGGCGGGAAAGCAGGAAACCACGCGAGAGCGGGCGAATGAAGCCAAGCCCAAAGCCCAAGCCTACGTTGCACCTTGCCACATTGCCCTAGATGGAGGGGGGCTAAACCAAAGCCGTCGCATGCCAGGCATTCTATTGGTCCAGGCCAACAAAAATAAGGTGGGACACTATATATTGGACACTGGCTGTTGTCCAGCAACTGGCCCGCTCGTTCGGTTGCCCAAGTACATGATATGGATACCTGAACGCTCCCTAGAGCTCGCCACAACCTTCTGTTTGTCCCCTCAAGAGGTTTGAACATCACTTTTACCAGATGGCCGACTGGACCATCCTTTTCAAGCATGTTGCTGCTTGGATGTGTCCTTGGAAGGCCCCCGACTTGGAGCTCTGATTTTTTTGGCATACTCCCATGAAAACTTGCAGAAGGAACCTTCCTTGGGGAGATTTCTCTGAAGCGTGAAAGTGGACTTGAAAATTGTCCCCCCCAGAGGGTGGTAGTCTTCCGGAACCCTCCATACACCCCGAAAGCCACAGCCTTTGACCTGGTTGTTGGAAGAGGGTGCTGTCGGGCAACTCCATACACCCCAAAAGACAGAGCCTTTCATGACCTGCACCCCTCCAAGTTTGCCTCAGGTCTAAATTGGTTGGAGTAAGGGTGGCAATTCAAGGGTGAGGATCTCCCTCAATTGCGGGAGAAAACCAAGGGTCCTTTTGTAGGTGGTATTTCGAGCCGACAAGGAGCATCGATTGAATTCCTTTCTCAACATTTGGGTCCATTGTGTTGGCCCTACTTGATACTGCGCATTGCATTTTGTGGTGCCACTCATGTTATTGATTGCGTGCACTGCAAAATGGTGTTTCCACGCTGTTTGCACCATGGTCATTTTCTCCTTGTTTGGTTGCAAGCGCACCTGTATCACTACATTTGCCAAGCTTCAGAGCAGAGGTCGACTTGGATTCTGCGATTTCAGGTTTAACCGACGCATAGTCCAATGTAATCTAATCTTGGTGGCTCCCAGCCATACGGTTCCTTAACCTTTTAGACTTTTATTGTTCAGTGGTTGGGTTGCCATTTGACCCACAAGTTAAACTTTTAGCAGGGGATTCGGGATCTGAGGGCATCCCAGTCTGCCCAGATTGGTCCAGGGCCTAGTCCAGGGATGGCTGCAAGTTGCGGGCGAATTCTCGGCTTTGCCAGGACGGCGCTGGGAACCAGGAGGCCCGGGATGCCAAGAGATGGGAGACCGGACCCAATCGGCACAAAGGGATTGCTTGTGCTTGTTTTCCAAAATTCAACAAATCCCATGTTTTGCATCCTGTTTGTGCACGATGCCCTGGCAATGCCAGCCAGTGTGGGCATGAGACCCATGGTTTGATCACGGCATCCAGCAAAATTGGCAAAGCTGCCAGGTGACCTCCATCGAGTTCCTGGAGCAGGCCGGGATCCGGGACTCCCGATTCGCCAGGTCTCCGGAAAGCGCTGGGAGTCAAGCCATGACTCAGCTCTGGGTTGCAAATGCCCCGTACAAGCTTATCTTACCTTTCCAGGACCTGGAAAAGCAGGCCTTTGGCCGAATGTCCATTTGGAGCAAGATCAAAATCAAGAAGGACCCTGGTTTTGCTGGTCCTTGTAAGACCAAGGTTATGTTGGTGAATTGGAGTTCGTGAGATGTCCTCGATGCAGTTCGGTTGGTAAATTGTGCGCATGCACACGCGAAAAGGCCGCTTAGGCCATCAGGCTGTCATGAGGCCTGCTTTGTTCTTCTAAAAATCACATTTTTTTGATGTTTCAAAGGAAGACCACGGACAAGTCGCCTATGTTGCACCGCTTGGAGCCCAACCCTTGCGCTTTAGTTGCGAGTGTTGCAGCTGCTCACCTAGATACCTTTGGACGCCTCCGGAGCGACGCGAGCCACCTGGACTAGATTTCGAGGCCTAGATGACCCAGAAAGGATCGCTCCCCTGACTGGGACACCCAGTCAACCAGTTTATATATCCTTGGTTCCAATCGGGAGGCCAATCCTCCTCCTGGAAGTATGACGAATACAGAGGTCTATATACTTAGTATGAAGACGGACAAGGGGAGTCGGGCCAAAGCGAACGCGGCCAATGGTTCTTCTACCTGGCTGTGTGGGGTTCCCAAGGGCTATGTTGGCAGAGCCAACAGTCTCGGCAAAAACACAGCTACCTCACGAAGAGGGTGTGCGGCCTCATCCAAAATGATGTGTTCTTTCTTGCAATCTTCGTATTTTAAGTTAATGTAATTATATAAATTTGCCTGGAACGGGAGTTATAGAAACGCCTACATAAACCTTTGCACTGTTCTTGGGAATGAACAAACGGGCAATGGGTGCAAACGGACCCTGCTGCACGTTGCTCCAGGGCTCGCGTGTCATCCTCTTCGCTTGCACCCGCAAGAGCGTATGCTCCTGGCGGGTCTGGGATGGCAGCAACGTGGTGAATCAGGACAGCATGGGTGGGTTCCTGTTGCGGAAAAAATGGGCGTGTCTCTTTTTGAGGCCCGCCTTGGGTTTGTCAGGGAAACCGGAAAGACGCCAATCATTTTGGAGGTCCCCTAAGTTTTTAGGGACCCCCCGTGAGTCAGCTTCAAGAGGGTCAGAAGTCAGGATGGAACTCAACCACTGTTTAAAGAGAAAAGCTTATCCAGAACTCTGGCCCAAGAAGCTTCCCAGTCGGCTTCAGGGAGTGACTCACGAGCTGCTTTGGCAAGCGAGCGAAAGAGCATGAAGGTCCCAATTGCTCGGCGAACCAACTGGCAGGTACCAACTGTAGCCCTTGGGATTCGTTCCGCGTGCAGTCCCACGAAAAACGGTCGTTCCGCTGTTTCGCATGATGTTTATCCAATGAATTCAGATTCGCGTCGGCACCAACATGCATAAAACATGCGCTTTGTTGCGGCACTTCAGCGTAATTTCTTTCAGCGATGTGTGTCACGTGCCACACCTGCAGACTCATCCAAAATCCATTCCGGTTTGTGGACGCCTACATTATCTTAGAAACATTTGGTTGGGGTTTTATATGCATTAAACAAGCATACCCATGCCATGCCATTGTCCCTGATTGTGCTGGATATGTCAACCATGTTTTCCATCAGCATTGTGCCTGCAAAATCATTTCATTGTGTTCTGTGGATGCCTATGATGCCTGTACATTACCTGTAAAACCTCGTGGTGCATCCATTAAGCGAACATGCACGTTCCATTGTGTCTGGTCCTCCCAGCACCTCTGGCACAGATTGATTTGCAAGTTCACTGCTGGCCACAACCATTTTCTGGGGGGGGGACCGGCTAGGATCTCGCCCAGGTCTCGCCACTGTTGCTAGCCTTGCTTCTTTTGCGGTTTCTGATGCTGGTGGTGCTGCTGCTGGTAGTGCTGGAGCTGGTGGTGCTGGAGCTGCTGCAGCTGCTGCTGCTGCTCCTGCTTCTGTAGCGGCGGTGTATTGCTTTGGTGCCGCCGCTTAATCGCCATCGTGGTGTCCACTGCATAGTTGCATTGTGTTTTGTTTGATTGCAATGACCCTGCCGTGACGGTGTCGTCGCGGTCGTCCCGTAGCGGACATGAACACATTTGTGGCAAGTGCAGCGCCTAGACTCGACGGGTGACTTCCATGTCACTTCTGACTAACTGAAGAAAACGAGGGAAGCCACCAGTGGTTCAGTGGCACCTGCCGTTCCCTCGGTTTGTCTGCCCTCTTGCAGTCAACCAAGCCGGAAGAAAACATGTTCCCTTTTTCTACCGTCATTGATCCAACTTGTGGTTTGGCAGTGGAACGGACATGCTCTTGTCCGGTCAGGAGATCCGGCTCCTGAACTTGGATGCGGCGGGTGGTGCCTCGCCCAGTTGTGCCCGCGCCTTTCCGGGCATGAACGCGCCGGCCCCAGCGACCGCACGCAGTGTAGGCTTTCGCATGAACCCAGTGGCGTTTTGGTGGGTTGCTTCCCTTCAGTGGCCCTTTTTTCCCGCTTTGCAGTTGGTCTGTCTTGCTTGCTTCTTAACTTTTGGCAAATGACGTTGTGGTCACTAAGAGATGAACGGGTTAAGTTTTTGCAGAGGCCTGAAGGTTTTGTTTGCCACCTGGACCTTCGTCCTCCTGAAAAAAAAAACGTAGTTTCCGCCTTTGACTGGATATTCGGGAAATCGTAGCACTTTTTGCCGCAAAAACCTGAAACTCCTAAAACTCCTAAAAACCACACTATTGCACTGCCGCGGCCTTTGACAGATTAAAGGAAGCTTTGCAGGGGTAAACGACTCAATGCAGCCCGCAAGCTTGTCAAAACATGCAACGGCGGTCCAAAGTTGTGCGGTGCAGAAAAAACGTACCCATTTTGACCTCAAAACGCCCGCACATTTCCACAAAAACCCGCAAACTCCAGCAAGTCAGAAAAAGTCGTAGTTTTGATGACCAAGGCATCCCATGGTGTTCACTGGCACGTTGGCAAGTGCTGCGAGGTGTGTTTACTTTGTATGGCCAACATGCGACTGGAAACGACGCAATTCGTATGTGTGTTTGCCCCAAATTGTAGCTAAACCACTGGAATTCGGTAAATCGTAGGGGTCTCCTAAAACACCCAGAAATTTCCCGGAGTTTGAAGGTCCAGGCACGTTTGTTTTGCCTTTCTTCAAATTTGGTTGCCTCAGTGGCGGGTTTCGTTGCGTGGACAATCTGGCTGGTCTGTGGGCTGAGAACCCAGACCTCATTGTGGTCCTCAGTTGGCAAATAGTCACCGATCTATTCTCGAAACGGGGTGCAACACTTTGGGGATACGGTCGAACCTTCCCACCTGTCTCTTAAACTCCGACCGAACTTGAAGGCAAGCAATATAGTGCATGGTCCAAGTTTGAAGAGGAAGGATTGTGAGTGGATTACCAAGATGGGTTGGGCCAAGGATCACATGGCTTGCGGGGAGCCCTCTATGTCTGGGAAAACGAAAGGAACCCATTCTTCTATGAGACAAATCCAGGGCTGTGCCCAAACTAGGGAACCGGTGCTGGTCCAACGCGGTCCACTCCATAGGGATGTCAATATGAAAGCCATTTAGACGGGTCCCTAGTTTGGAGACACTGCCAAGGGTGCGCAAGTGGGGACCTTGCATATTTCCCTTGAAACTTGGGCAAGTTCGAGGGGCGACCGGCCACTTTTTCCAACGGCCGGTGGTGTGTTCTCTCGTTTTGTTCCTTGTTAGTGCCCAGTGTACGGCCGCTGGAAGGGCTCCCGACATTTCTCCCCTCGCATGCCCAAAAGGAAGCTCGCTGTAAATCGGCCCAAGAGGTGCTTTGTTGAAGCCAGCCGAAGGGGGAAAAAGGGAAGCCTGGGTCGAGGATTTAAGCACCGGGCTGCAGGCGCTACTGGTGGCGAAAGCGGACGCCATTTTCGCCTACGATCCGGAAGAGGGCAATATGTGGCCTGGCTGTCCGTCCAGGTTCGTCCCCTCTTTGGTGGGTTCCCCACTAAGATCGTCAACCCAAAAAAGCGTCCTTTCTTTTCTAGCAGGGTCACTGAACAACTGGGAGAAGGTAAGTCACGAGGAATTGTGATCTTCATGTTTCATTGTTTCTCCCCTCTCAGGATTTGCCAGCGTTTCTATAGATTCGAAGTGATGTTTTCCCTCGCTTGCTTGTGGGTGACTTTGCTCCGGCCGCTGGTATTGGCGTCATTTTGCGTCACTCGTAGGTCTCATTCGCGCATCGATTCATGTGAACCAGCTGGAACTTCGCCACACGCCAGAAGCCTGGACTAGCTACGCTTTGTCCATCAATGGCGAAATGTTCACTGCGTACGGGCGGTGCGGTTGCTGGCGACATGTTGAGAAATCCGCAGTTCATGTCTTCCTTTAAAGCCGCGAGTCCAGTTCCAAGGGCCAATGGCACCATCACACTACTGCCCGGTTTTCAATAGGAGCAGGTATGGCCTGCAAAAACCAAAAGCGAAGAGCAACAGGACACAAGTGGCCAAAGTATAGTGACCACCCCGGTTTTGCGCCTCTCGTGATGAAGGTTCCTTCCTTGAAAGTCGCGTGTTTGTGGTTGGGTTTTGTCTTTGGGTGGGTGAGTGGGTGGATTGACAGAAACCACACACCGGACGCAAATCTATCCGAACGCCACATGTCATGTTCGAGCTGCGCGCTCTTTTCAGGTCTGCCATGCCCTTGGATGGGGACAAGGTGCTGCTGGAGCGCTTCAAGTCCTACTTGGCAGCGGGGGGCCCTGAATTCTTTCAGAAAATCCTGATCTGGTATTGCAGGTATCCCTCAATTGGTGGTTTGGGGTTTGGTGTAGAGGGTAAATGGGAATCCAAACCTCAATATATGGGTACATGCAACCACTAGGTATTTGCAGATCAGTCTGCCCGAAGCTTCTGATTGCCAAGGTAGTGACCAGCGACACGATGCCACCCTTTGCCACGTGCGCGGCTCGGAGGGCACTGGGTGCTGACAGTTTCATTGCGGGATTGCGATGTTTGTGGCCTTTTTTTCGACAACTGGCTGGGTCACGAACAAGCAAATGAGAAGATAGATGGATAGTTCAACTCAAACCAACAAGCAAATTAGCGAATCGCAAATGGATTGTTCAAATTAAAGTTTATTTGGTTGTGTCTGTGTGCGTGTGTGCGCGTGCTCGTACGCGTGTGCGTGTGCGTGTTTGTGTGGGCGTGTGTGTGTGTGTGTATATATGTGTATGTGTATGTGTATGTGTATGTGTATGTGTATGTGTATGTGTATGTGTATGTGTATGTGTATGTGTATGTGTATGTGTGTATGTTTGTGTGTGTCTGTGTGTTTCTTTGTGTGTGTCTGTGTGTTTCTGTGTTTGTGTCTGTGTGTGTTTCTGTGTGTGTGTGCGTGTTTGTGTATGTGTGTGTTTGTGTGTTTGTGTGTGTGTGGTTTTGTGTTGTGTGTGTTTGTGTTTATTTGTGTGTGTGTGTGTGTGTGTGTGTGTCTGTGTGTGTGTGTGTGTGTGTGTGTGTGTGTGTGTGTGTGTGTTTGTGTGTGTGTGTGTTTGTGTGTTTTTGTGTGTGTGTGTGTTTGCGTGTGTGTTTGTGTGTGTTTTGTGTGTGTGTGTGTGCGTGTGTGTGTGTGTGTGCGCTTTTGTTTTGTGTCTGTGTGTTTGTGTTTATTTCTGTCTACGTGTGTGTGTGTGTGTGTTTGTGTGTGTGTTGGTGTGTGTTGGTGTGTGTTTGTGCGTGTTTGCGCGTGTTTGTGAGTGTTTGTGCGTGTTTGTGCGTGTGTGTGTGTGTGTGTCAGTGTGTGTGTGTGTGAGTGTGTGTGTGTGTGAGTGTGTGTGTGTGTCTGTGTGTGTGTGTGCGTGTGTGCGTGTGTACGTGTGTGTGTTTGTGTCTGTGTCTGTGTGTGCGTGCGTGCGTGCGTGCGTGCGCGCGTGCGTGATTGCGCGTGTTTGTGCCTGTTTGTGCGTTTGCGCGTTTCTGTGTTTGAGTGCACGCTGTTGTGTGCTTGTCTTTTGGCATTTTGGCATGCTGATGTATCGGTATGGTGCTTTTGCTTGTTAGCTTTTGTTTGCTTATCTGCTTGTTTGTTTGCTTGCTTGCTTGCTTGCTTGCCTGTGAGTGAGTGTGTGTGTATGTGTGTTTCCGCGCCAGTGTTTTTGTGTTTTTGTTACCCGAATGTGGTTGTGTGTCCGCCTGTCTAATTCATGTCAGGATACACATCACAGTGGCAGTACACATGCTCATATGAGCTGATAGCACTTGCCACGCGATGCAACGCAGAGGCTGTCAGCAAAGCTTTCTTGTTGAATGCGACACTTTGACTTAGCCTAGGGCAGACTCCAGTCTGGCTTGCGGTTGCGGTGGCGAATCACATAGCTGACATGAACTTCCAGCATGTGGGTGGTGAAGCATGGACCCCCTTCTGGGGCCTTTTACAAGTTGACATGAAACGAACACCAAAGTCTCCAACAGCGGCTGTTTGTTTTGGACATTGGAGACGGCTTGAGTAATCCACTTCAAGCTTTGTCAATTCTCTGCCAGGGCGTCATCCATGCCCAAGCAGACGGTGACTGAGACGGAATTCAGACTGGGGAGCAAGAGATCCGGGTACAGTGCGAGGGATATTCCGGATTTGTGTTTTCCCACTTTTGGTGAACAGAGAAGTCAGGGTTGATACAGGGCCTCCGGACCAATGAGGCAGGTCCCTGTCTTAGCTCCTTCTTTCAGGTCCACGAAAATCGAAGTTCGTTTACAGTGGACAGGCCGGCTCTGCTTTTCCTGCTCTACACCTGTCATGCTCTTCAGCTTACATATATATATATATATATATGTATTTGGCAACACCCTCTTTTGCTCGGGGTTGGCAGGAATGGTCATCGACCCCATTTGAACAACCATGACAACAATTGCTACAGTGGATCACTTAGCCTTTTTTGGGCTGATTTGATCTCATGTACTACTTGTTTGGGGTTTATCTTCAAAGGGTGGTGAAGTCTTTGATTCTTGCATCACGTCGTCGGCAACCCGCAGAGCTTTGACCTCAAAAGGGCTGCTGCCTGTTGCTTACCTCTCACGAAGCAGAGCACGTGACATCATGGGCGGAGTCTATCAGGAGGACGGGTTATGCATGACCTTGCCATGTCGCGTTGCTTTTCTTTCCCTTGCTTTGCATTGCTTTGCTTGCCTCGCCTTGTTTTGCTTGCTTGCCGTTTTGCTTTCTTGTTTATTGCTTTATTGCTTTCTTGCTTGCTGGCTTCGCTTGCTGCCTGCGTTGCAGGTCTTGCCTTTCTGTCTTTCTTTCTTTCTTTCTTTCTTTCTTTCTTTCTTTCTTGCTTTCTGTATTGTATTCATTATTTATTTATTTATTTATTGTTTTATTTATTGCATGTGTTCTTTCAGTATTTGATTGATTGATTGATTGATTGATTGATTGATTGATTGATTGATTGATTGTTTCATTATGTTGTTCTTGTTTTATTTCTGTCTTTCTGTCATTATTTATTTTGCTTATTTGTTCTTTCATTATCTCATTATTTCATTGGTTCAGTCTTTCCTTTCTTTCTGCTTTCTTTCATTCATTATGTATTTATCTCTTTCATTCGTTCTTTCGTTATTTTAGTTGTTCATTGTTTCATTATGTCTTATTTGTCTTGTTCTTTCGTTATGTCTTTCTTTCTTTATTTATTTCTTTATCTTCTTTCTTTCTTTCTTTATTTATTTATTGCCTTCTTTCTTTCGTTATGTCCTTCTTTCTTTCTTTATTTCTTTCTTTTATTGCCTTCTTTGTTTCTTTCATTATTGCATTGGTTCATTCTGTCTTCTTGCCTTTCTTTTTTTCTTTCGTTCATTCGTTCTTTCATTATTTCATTGTTTCATTATTTCTTTGTTCCGTTCTTTCTGTTTTCTTTCTTCGTGTCTTTCTTTCTTTATTTCTTTATTTCTTTCTTTCGTTATTTTTTTCTTTCTGTCTGTCTGTCTGTCTGTCTTTCTTTTTTCTCTCTGGTTTGTTTGTTTGGTTGGTTGGTTGCTTTGCTTGCTTCCCAACCGTGCTTCACGTTGCTTGCTTGGCAAGTTCCTTTCGAGGGAGCTCCGTGCCTTGCCTCGAGAATGAAACTGCCCAACCCCGCAACCCCAAGCTGCTTGAAAACAGATTTGCTGATCACCCATGATTTGGTCACGGCGATGTATGAGCATGTGTCGGAACTAGATGGTCGGATGAAAAGGAAGCTATAACGAATCACTGCGAATCCGAAAAGCTATTTGCGGTGGTGCTTTTGGAATTACATTCCCCTTTCGGACTATACGCAAGAGCTGACGAAAGTCGACTCTCCTGCCAGGATTTTGCGGCATCTCGCTTGCATGCGAGCAGATTTTTCATGGTGGCACGTCAGGAGCGGGAGGGCAAGGCGAACCAGATAGGTTTCTGGTCCAGCTTAAATCATGTCGGGTAAACCCTGTCTAAAGCCAGGATTCATTTGAGGTTGCTTCTGGGCGGAGAGATTGGCTGTTCATCACCGATACCCCTTTGCAGCACCCGGCAAATGTTGCGGTTGAAGAAATGGCCAGAGGGCGGTGACACGTCGTGCCATCACGTGCCTTCCAATTCACCGGGCAACCGGGCCGACCCTGCCCAGCCGGCTGGTTGACCGTTTGACCGGGGTCGACGGGGCCACGGTCAACCGGATCCCGGTCTGGTCAGCCGGTCAGCGCCATAGAGTTGTTCGGCGGGTTCCACCCGTTTTCGTATTTGTGTTGCTTGTCCCTCCGAAATCTAATTGCGTCCTTGTACCTTGCCACTGGAAGTCAAGTATCGCCCGGGTAGCAGGGCAAGCGTGTGCAAAGCTTTGGCTTTTGAAGGAGTCTCGTAGTTTGGGACTGTGCCTTTTTCCCCTGTCTTAGGCTCTTAGGGGGCACCTCTTGAAGGGTCCAGAGGAATCCCCTTGCACGACCAGAAATGTGTGTTTTGCATCTTTGCCTCCGGAGATGACCAGGATCGAACTAGATTCTCACTGCAACGGCAGCCCTTCATAAAGACATTGCACGGCATTTCAATCTCTTTTTGCAGTCGGTAAACACGCTAACACGCCACAGAAATGAGAAATTGGGGAAGGACGGGGAACTTTGGACTAGGAATGTCCTTTAGGGATATTGTAAAATTGATCATTTGCAAGCAGTACACCGGCCAATCAGTAATCGGTTTAGAAAGAACATGGGCTCCCAGCATGCGAGGGCTCATGTATTGCCATGTTAAGTTGCTCAAATTGTAGGGTTGGCCACCTTCCGAACGAACTCCAACAAAGGATTCCCAAGTTGTTTGTTTCACGAGGAGAGTTTTTGAATTAAGGCTTCCTTTACGTTTGCCAATCGCTCGCCTGGCAACTTGCCAATTATTTACCTCAGATCATCCGATCATCCTGCATGTCAAACCCTCACCTGTGGGTAAACCGAGTGATTGCTCCCATGATGTTAGGTCTTTGCGCATTCGTGAATTGAAGCTACTGCTGCAGATCGTGCTGAGTCCATGAAAGCGGCACTTTGTACGTCAAATGGTGGGGAGAAGGAAGCCCACCCTCCAAAAACGTAATTTCGAGTAATCCCCCCCCCACAAGAAACAAAAAAAAACACAGAATCTTGGACAAGGAGGTCAGTCACTCCCATGCTTCTTTGAAATTTCCATTGGGGCATGTGTCGTCACTTGGTGTCTCCAGCAAAAAGCATTGGGGCGATTCGCGGCCTCAGCTGGGACATGGTTCCGTTCCTTTCAAGGATGTGAGTCAGTCAGCATGATTGTTTTGCGTTGTTTTGCTTGCCTCTGGGTGTTTTGCGTTGTTTCTTTGTAATCCAGAGGGTACTCTCTTGAGTGCGTTTGTTTTGTGCGCTTCGTGTTCCCGCCCGTAATGCGGGGTTTGCTGGTGATGGTTCCAACCTAACTTTCTGCGATAGCTTCGAAGGAGGTGTACTTATATAATATTGTGGAGCCAGCGGTTCCACTTTGATCCGCGCGAGGGGTGATTGAGTCCCCAAAAGATATCACCCCCGATGGTCAGTCTCAATAGAAGTCTTGGCTGGAGCCCTGGTTGGCTTGTCTTTGAGCTTTGGGTAATTACTCAATGCAACAAATGGACCACGAGGCCAATGGGATTGTCTCAAAAAGGGGGAACCTCAAATCTGGATGGTCCCTCAAAAAGCAAACTCCCCAAAATGGGTACCGAGCCTGAGCAAAAAGATGCCCCAACGACCGCAGGACGAAGACCCCGAAATCCTTCGTGAGAAAGCTCGCCGCATCCGAGCCCTCGGTCTGGAGCCTCCGCGCGCCAGTCACTTGAGGCGAGAGGGATGGGTCGGGGGGGGGTCCTGTGGTCTGGGGCCGGGGAAACTTGAGGGACAACAGGAAAGCCGGGTTTGCCGGTGTTCAACCCATTTTGACAAACCTCTAAAGGAGATTCTAAAAACGGCGCACGGACCCCGCACGGATGTGGCCGAACATCGGGGGCTGAAATTGGTTGCCAAGATGTTCCATTGCGAACCCTCCAAAACCGTACTTCTACCTTGAAATAGCCCAAGTTGGTTAAAATCAGCAGATCCTGAGCCCGAGAAGGATAATGGTTTAGCTTGCACGAGAAGGTGTTTTTTAGGGTAGCATATGGTAGCATCTCTTTCGGAGGGGGGCAAAAGTGGCAAGTGGATCGACCCCGTGGCAACTTTCAAAGCTGCTTGGTTGAACACGAAGGA
>CAUJNA010000025.1:789818-834818 GCA_963377175.1 Effrenium voratum | reverse complement strand
CAGCCTTCATGGCATGGGAGCGGGCCCAGAGATGCAACGATGTTTATGGCGCATGGAAAGAGATGATGGCTATATTGCCCTGGGTCAAAATCCAAAACCCCCAGTGAACATCCCAATCCCCACTATAGACTAAAATGGGTGGTGAATTCACCTACCCCAAAATGGTACCATTGGTTTTGACCCACAGCCATATGGTCAAAGTACATCATCGCAAGGTCCGAGAAGAATCCTGAAAGACAGGCTAACCTTTGAGAAATCCAGGTCCTTCGAGATATGTGTTTGAATGGTTGAACCCCCCCCTCAAAAGTGTGCTCAAAAGTGGCTGGGGTCAGAAATCCCCATGAACATGAGGTCCGCCAAAAGGATTTCTATCTCAAAATCACGCCTATGTGGTGTCTCTCTTTGCTGTTGGTACCTGTTTTTAAGAGACATCAGAAGGAAGCCACTCAGCGGGTTCTCCCATGTGGAAGCAAACTGCATCCTCCCGCAGACTGACACGGGGACATTGCGGAAACCAACAGGTGCTGCAACATCAGCCCTTGGGCTTTTTGTGATTTTATCCACATGAAGCAACATATTTCATGTTTCGGCAGAAGTCAGGTCTCCTTCCCCAGACGAATGCTGAGAGGCGTTCTCATTGTAGTTTCATCCACTCCGTGTACATCGTACACGGGCCCGCTTCCTTTGAGCCGTTGGGTCCACTGCCTCATTGCGTGGTGCCAGCGGTTCAGGTTCCGCTGTGGAGAGTGGACTGGGTTGAGAGTGCCCTTCGCTAGGACATCAGACCGGTTTATTTTCTCCGGTTGTTCAGTGGCCCCATTCCCCCGCTTTTTGCTTGTGTTCCGAAATGGTTTAGTCGCCCACATGCCGGGTTTTTGGGGTTTCGGGGCACTGGGCCACCGGGTCTTTGTGACTTGGACTGTGTCTGGATCCTTCCCTGGGATTTCCCCATGGCGCTCCACCGGTTTTCCTCGAGTGTCTGCTTCTTTGAACTGGTTTTGGACCAACCGAGACCACTCATGGCGTTGTGCATCTGACTCACTTCCGAGCCTCAGTGCAGATTCTCGACCTGTTCTCCGGCCTGATTGCCTCGCTGGATGGCCTGCGTGCTGGGGCGTCCAATCATGAGTTCGAGAATTTATGCAATCGTCCACGGTCGCTTATGTTTTGTTCCACGGGCCAGTTAAACTCGGTGGCTCCGAGCCATCCGGTTCCTTAGCTGTTTAGCCTGTTTGCATTTCGTGGTAGTTTCCATTCAAGCCACTAAATGTTAAGCTTTTAGCGGGGGATTTGAGGGCAGCCCAGAAAAGTAAGGGCTCGGTTCAGCGCCAGGATTCTGTTCCATTTGGCCTCAAGCGCTCCAGCTACGCGTGCAGAGCCGGGGGGGCTCTCACTTACTCAGCGCAGCATGGGGCTGGCGTAAATGGCGAGGAATGAGCGTGAATTGTTTGCCAAGCAGATTTCTATTCATCCGCAAAATATTCGCAATACAATGTATGTATGTTTGTTCCCAACCTGTTTGCCTTGCTTTTGTCACTCACCTGTCCATGCAATGTCCTTTGTCGCTTGACTTGACGTTCAGATCGCCATTGCTTTTGTTGCAGGCACAAGGCCAGCAACCGTTCTTGTTTGGTCGCGTTCCTGGGGGATGCGATAGTGTCGTCTCGACAAGTTTTGAAGTTGCCGGCAGGCAGTTATATTTCGTTAGGATGCTCAGATTTGGCAAGTCGTTTGAAGACGTGAGCCAGCGACGTTCGAAGCACAGAAGCTGATGACCGTCGTACTTCTGGGCTGCTCTCAGCAGCGCGCGTTACAGATCGCGTGAATTCCCACTGGGCACGACAGCGAGTGTCTATGACTAAATGTCGTTGGTCACTTCCCTGTCCCAAGAGCAGATTATGCGCATCGATGCGCGCTGAATTAGCAAAAAGGATCGAACCACAGCAAGCCAGCAAAAGCATGTAGCTTTAATCCTGACAACACACGAGGCTGACATCTTCGTTTGTTTTGCTGCAATGGTGGGGTAGAATATTCAGTTTCACAAAGGGGATGAGTCCCAAGTTTGGGGTCGAGTCAATGTTCTGTCCAGGGCAACCACAGGTTTCACCCTGGCCCAGTTGCTATGTGTATGTCAAAAGGATTGCCGCAGCCATTTGCCTAGCGCTGCGTCGGGGTTCCTTCCTACGAGAGAGCGACAGAATGGGTAGCGTGTACAGGAGTGTGCCGAGCTTAGCTTTCCCGAAGCACAAAGCGCCTCCTGCGGGACTCGCATAGATAGCAACGGAAGAGTTGCAGATTTGGCGATTGTGCAACTCTTATCAGTGTTTTCCCTCCCAGAGGGTCCAAGTACCTCATGAGGATGGCTTTTGGGGGGCAAAAAGGGGTCTAAGTACCTTGTTAGAAGGTACTTGGACCCTCTGGAAAAATTAGAAGCAGGTTTGCGACTTCACCCTTCATGAAGGCTCTTTTATAGCAATCTCTTGCTTCCGTTTAGTGAACTGTTGGAATTGGCCGTCATGATGCTTCATGCATACGCAAGAATTGCCGCTACGCTTTTTGGTGTGTCTTGCCTTGATTGTTTGCCCTTCCTTTTTCTCGTCTGACTCGAGATCTTGTGTTATGTGTGCCCTTTTCGGACAGAATGAACCAGGGTTACAAGAGCCAAAGCTGTTTCGTGTCAACCCACCGTGTCTTTCCCTTGGATTGGCCGTTCATTTCCTTTAGCCAATAGAAGGTGTGTGTGTGTGTGTGTCTGCCTTTCCCGACGTAAGGTGAACAAAAGAGCAGCCCACACCAAAGGCCTATGGAACCAGTTGTCCGGTGGCCCTTTCCCTTTTTGGGGGAACTGCAGAAGTTCCTATATTCCGACTTCGGGGGGTGATTTTCTCTCTTGCCCAGGACCCGCCCGCTCGGCCAGTTTTCCGCCCGACTGCCAGAGACGACGAGGATGAAGAGACGCGCCGCGCGAAAGCGCGAAACCTGATCGCACGGGACCCAGAAGGTCACCGTGACAGCAGCCGGTGATTCACGGCAACTGTTCATGACACAAGTAATGCAAATGCGAGCACAAATGAAAAAACAAAAACACGTTTAATGTAGTGAGCAGACACTTGCAGGAAAATGGAATGTAGTGCAATTCCTTGTAGCGTGATATTGTGTGCTACGTTGTGAAGTTCTGCCTTGTAACATGGGTGGCCTACATTTATTGGTTGGTTGGTTGCCTTGGTTGCCTTGGTTACCTTGATTACCTTGGCTACCTTGGTTACCTTGGTTACCTTGTTGCCTTGGTTTCGGTTGGGTTGGGTTGGGTTGGGTTGGGTCAGGTTGGTTGCGTGCCTGCTTTTGTGTTTGGTTTGTTTGTTTGCGTGTTTGCGTGTTGGCGTGTTGGCGTGTGTGCTTGTTTGCTTGCTTGCTTGCTTGCTTGCTTGCTTGCTTGCTTGCTTGCTTGCTTGCTTGCTTGCTTGCTTGCTTGCTTGCTTGCTTGCTTGTTCGCTTGAGTTGTTTGCCTTTGCTTGTTTGCGTGCTTGCTCACGTGCTTGCTTATTTGCTTGTCTGTTTGTTTGCTTGTTTGTTTGCTTGCTTGCTTGCTTGCTTGCTTGCTGGCTGGCTTGCTGGCTGGCTGGCTGGCTTTCTTGCTTGTTTTTTTTGTGTGTGTTTGTTTGGTTGCCTGTTGGTTTGTTTGTTTCTTGGTTGGTTGGTCTGTTGGCTGGTTGTTCCTTGCTTGTTTGTTTGTTTTTTGTTTTGTTTGTTCGTTCTCTCGTTTGTTTGTTTCTGTGTTTGCGTGTGTGCGGATGCGTTATGTACTGAATGTGTGCTTTTGAGTGTGCGATCATACTCTCTATGGGGCTAGGTTTGGGGCCCTCCTTTCTTATGCCATGTTCGATCCACACCAGACAAGCCTGGGTTGGATCGGGGGAACTGCGGTTGAGAATCTAGGCAGAGTCTTTGCTGTGTCGCAACGAGCCGGACCGCTTCCAACCACTTGGTGTCCTTTCTATTTCGCTTTGAGTGTTTTTTCGGTCTCCGGTCAATCCAAATCAAGCGTTGACTGGTCTGTTTGACCCGCTGTCAAGATTTAGGAATCACAGCTCTTTCGCGAGTGGCAAATCCGAGGTTCTCAGCGTCATGTGGTTCTGGCCCCCGCACCAAGACTCATGCGACAAAGGAGGGTGGAAAGGTTCCAAACGTGTGTTTCGCTTTGGCCCAGCGGAAGCCTTGTGAGGCATGTTGCTTGTTGGTGAAGTTTAGTTTTTGCAGCGAGATTCAGACATGGTTGGGTTGGAATCAATCACGCGTTGCTATTTCCACACGAGCGGAGCCCACCAGCGCTGGCCATATGTGATTCTACATTGGTAAGGCCTATAAAACCATGCGCTTAGTTCAGCAGATTTTGACCATGACTTCCTTCGCCACTTCTCTTATCTGAAGAGAAGCTTCCATAGGTGTCCATTTAAGGGGTTAGATTGGTTGCATAGGTGGGTGCCACCGGTTTAGATGGCTTGCATGTCCCCTTTTGCCAGGGAAAACCCACGGTCATCAGAACCTGCGCCCCTTTGCACGCTGGGCCGTTTCCGGGGGTTTCGGTGGCGTTCCCCAGGCGCTGGGCTTGGAGCCGCCGCGCAAACATCTCCTCCTTCGCTGGGCGGGCGAAGCGGACGCCGGCGCCGGCCGCGGGGCCGGAGGAAGTGGTCGCCCTTTCCGAGATCGCTTCGTGAGTTCATGGACCGGTTTTTTCTGCCTGGAAAGACCCGTTTTTGTGGTAAGTGTTCAAACATGGTTTGACCAGGAAGTGAGTATGTCCCAAGATGTGCGACGCTACTTAAAACGGCTTAAGCTGAAAGCAAGACAATTCCTGGGCTGTTGAAAGGTAATCCGCAAGATCCTTACCTTCGGTTACGCAAGGGGTGCCTTTATGTTTCTTTTGTAGTGGCTTCCCTGTAGGGAGTATCGATTAGGATTGGCCAACCCTCCATTTTGAACAGCCTAGATAAAGCCACAGACAAGGGGTCCGCAAGTTTGGAGAATTGCCGGGACTCCCAAAAACCCTCCATCGGCAACTTGATTTGGGCAAACCTGGAAATTGATGTTATTGGCATTATTCTAGTGCTACCTCCCCCATTCATTCCAGGGATCTTTCTTTCGAGAGAACCTCCAGAAACCTGCCGAAAACGGCCGGTTTTTGAAAAGAACAATGGTTGAAAAGAATGGGGAATCAACTGATAGAATTATATTGGTTCCATGCAATGCCTCACTTCCAAAATCGGTCAACTTGCCGGGTACGAAGTTGAAACGGAAGCAGTCAAGCATGATGATTGGATTTGTCAATCCAAATGTGCAGGTGATTTGGTTTAGAGGCTGCCAAACTCAATGTTAAATGTAGGATCTAAATTAGGTTGCTGGACAAATGCTTGTTCATAGCATGTGCGTACTGGATTATTCTTAGTCGAAGGATGTTTAGAAGGAACTTCCGAGGTGCTGGAATGTACACATCAATATACACGCATATATAAGCTACGCCCCCCCCCTTCCCCCTCCCCTGCCTAGTGGCCCCGTTTTTGCTTACAGGCCAGAAACTATTTTTGCAGCAGACTTGAGCAGCGATTCGCAGGCTTGCGGTGCATCATGTGCATTTCAGCTAGCTGGTTGGTAGATAGCGATCCCATTGCACAATTCCATCAACACCACACATTCCAAACAAGCATGTGTCAACATGCAGACACGCTAAACGCCTTTAGAAATTAAAGAAACTGGACCAGGAACATTTGACACTCCTTCAACTATAACTAGGCAGGTCGTCAGAAACCAGAATTTGCTCTGTCGGCAAGATTATTTCCGCACGGAAAGTTTGCTGTGTTGTACTTGCACAGAAGCTGCACCTTTCTGTGCAATTTATTTGTGCAAGTTCTTTGAGCAAGTTCCTATGAGCAAACAAGACAATGTGGGCACCTCTTGCACAACAGAAATGCACGTTTTCTGGATGCAAGGTTCACAACCGCCCAGGAAGCTTTCTCCAAACAAATGAAAGGCGATAGACTCTATGTCGGACTGGAGTGTATGTATGAAGCCCTTTTACTCTGGCTTTGGACAGAATGCAATTCCCATACAACAATAAGAGACACAATAAGAGAAACCAAGCGTTCCAAGCGAGATGCAGACATGGCAGACCCCAGCGAAATTGAAGAAACGGGACCAACAAAGAAAATTTGGGTATCCCTGAACCAAAAGGAAAAGCATCTTTCCTGGATTCAATAATCAACTATCAACTTTGCGCATGAAAGCATTGTCCAGAACCCTGCTCCAGAAAACGAAGGATGTTCAACATTGAAGCTTGCCCATGCAAATGGCTGTGAAACTTGTTTGTCAACTTGCGCCCAAAACTCTATGACTGCTGAATCTAAGCTTCTCATTATAATATTCAGATCCAAGATGCAGGATTTCTAGGGGATGGTTGGGAGCAACCCTGGATCCATGAATATCCCCACCATTTGTTTTGCTGTACTTAATATTTAGATGCTGGATCCAAAATACCAGATTGTTGGATAACTTTTGCGAGCGCTCTTGGATCCATGAATGCCCCGCCTGACTTCTAAATACCTTATTTGGATTTCTAAATCGCAGTATTTACAGTAGATCCTGGATTCAAGATCCAAGGTCCAAGATTGCTGGGGGACTTAGGGGGAAATCTTGGATCCATAGATTCTCCCCCTGAAGTCTTGCATTTAGGTCTTTCAATACCGGCATTTAACTTTCCAAATACGCCTATTAGATGCTGGATCCAAGATCCCAGATAGCTGGGAGACTTTTGCTCCCGGTATTTAGACATCTACATACCGGTGCTTAGCCCCTTGCTCCAAACCCCAAGATTGCTGGGGGTCCTTCTTGGAGGCAACGTTGGATGCATGAATTACCCTCATGATCTTGAATATTGGATCCAGGATCTAGAAACTGGCTATTTAGAACTCTGGTATCCCTCCCCTCCTAAGTGCCAGAGAAATGGGGGTACTAAGGGGCACTAGCTCACCTCAGCTGGGCTCGCTCTTGCGTCCCACTGTAACCAAACTCAATGAATCTCGCCGCTACAGGCTTCGCGTGCGGCCCTTTAGTTTGTTTTGCGATGCTTGCGTTGCACGCGCAACCCTCTGAGTGATATCGTGGTTGTAAAGAGAAAGCGAAGAAGAGAAAGAGAGATTGGGAGAGACAGAGAGAGTGAGAGGGAGAGACGTAGATAGACAAAGAGCACCACAACAATTGGAGCAAGAGAAACGACACATAAGAAAAGAGAAAGTGAAAGCGCAAGACCACAGAAAAAGAGAAACGCTGAGCAAGCGAAAGAGAATAAACAAAGATAAGGATAATTAACAAAAAGGAGCTCGGCAAAGACAAGAGAAAGGAGGAAGAGGAACAGAAGCAGAAAGGGATTGACAGATCAAGATATAGAGAGAGAAGGAGGGCGAGACGGGGGAAAGACGCGCTTCAGACTATATATAGTTCTTCCATGGAAACTTCCGCGCCTCTGCTTCGTTGGCTTTACTAGGGGGAAGAGTTCAGGCCGAGAGTTTCTTGAGTGCGCCTTCCTGTGGAGTGTTTGTCTGAAAAGACACCCAAGCAATTGGACTCTTTTGCTCAGGGCTTGCTATACTGCTATGTGTCTCCTTATAGGTGGTTCAAGAGTACCGTTTTTGTTTTCTTCCGCTGGATTCAAGAGAAGGCGAAGCCGAGCAACTGTTGGAGGATGCCTCACCAGGTTGCCCTAGGGTAATTCACCATCACCTTCTTTTGAGCGCCGTATCAAGGTAAGTTGCCTTGCGATGTGAGGCATAAAAGGAACTCCCTTGACGATTGGTTCCTGGCAGCCCTTCGCTGGGCGTTTTTTGGTGGCTACCTCTTGCGTGTTTCAGAGGGGGTCTGGGCAAACCTATGTTTTGTCTCATCCACCCCCCTCCCTCCCCCCCTCACAGCCTCTCTTCCCCCTTCCCCCTGCCTCACCCCCCCCCCCCCCCGGGGCCTGATTCGCCGCCTCGCTCCTCTCTCCGCTCTTTTAGACGGGCATCTTGCCACACTTCGCTCTACTTTACGCACTGTTTTGCGCTCGTGTTTGAAGGCCGGTTTCATCCCCGATCCCAACTGTTTGGTGGTATCTCAGCGGTGTGCCGGTTGTTTGGTCCTGCTTTGGTTGTGCCGTTCGGCGAGCCGGTTTCGACACAGGTTCAGTGGGGACCCTGGACCCATAGGCCAAACGGGTAAAGCCGGCAATCTGGTCAAATCAGTCGAGGGTTGGAAAAAGAGGATCCCGCCTCCCTGGCTCTGAGGACAGGAGCTTCCAGGGCGTCGGCCCGGGCTGGCTGGACAGGCTTGACCTGACCTAGTTAGATCCGAGTGAGTGACCCTTGAAAATCGTGGAACGAATTCTGGCGACGAATTTGGTGGCAGGGATGCAAATCTTTCATTGCAGCAAGGGTGGCTCATTTCCGTTGAGATTAGAGATGGTGCTGCTGACGCCTGTTGAAGCCGCGTGCTCTATCAGAGCTTTGGTCTCAGGGCTTGCCCGGATGAGTCCTGACTGGAGTCCATGGAGCAGTCCGAGCTTGATTTGTGCATGGTTCAGTTCTTTGATTCAGGGAACTTCCGGGAGAAGTGCATTGCTTGCGCACAGACTTTGCCTTCCCAGATGAAACCCGTGCTGGACATCCTTATATTTCTAGGGGTTGATTCCCCATTCTTTTCAACAATCGTTCTTTTCAAAAACCAGCCGTTTCCCCCTGGGATTTTGGTTTCCTGAAAAGATTCGGATCCCTGGGTTCAATGGAAGGTACCCCTAGATTATTCCCCCCACAAACCCTAAACCCTAAACCCCTAAGAAGGCAACTCAAGTTTCCAGGCAGCCGGGTAGCACCGGGTGGCAGATGGCAGATGGCCTTTGCGCTCGGTTGGCAATGTGCCGATGACCGAAGGGAGCGGCCGGAAAGGCTTGGTTGGAAGCAGTCGAGCAGCGCACCTTCTCGAGTTTCTTTCGTGTATTGTCTCCTGTTGGTTTTACAGGGAATCTATCACTACTGGACATATTTTCATTTGTCCCAGGAGACTGAAGCACATGGAGGGCTTGACCGCAAACAAAAAAAGATGGCGAGTCTTGGAGTTCGTTGCGTTGGCTACTCGCTTTATGGTGCAGGTAGCCGATGTTGATAGGTTTCAGCAGTGATGTTGGTGTCTCTCGCACCGTGACGTCGCAATCTCTCATAGAAGCGGACCCGCGGCGTGCATACAGAAGCCATGAGGCCATCCGCACAGCGTGATGCTGACTCCCTGCCATGCATCGGCACCGGACATATGCCCCCAAATCT
Organism: Effrenium voratum; assembly: GCA_963377175.1. Taxonomy (NCBI): domain Eukaryota; class Dinophyceae; order Suessiales; family Symbiodiniaceae; genus Effrenium; species Effrenium voratum. The sequence goes on along the minus strand of CAUJNA010000025.1, from coordinate 825,477 downwards.
AGGTCCCTTTGGTGCCGCTTTTTCGTATGTCTCGTTCAGGGGGGTTCGAGTTGCGCAAGCTTGCAACCAGCGCTCTTTGACCATGGAATCCCTTTGGTGAGAAACACAAGCCGCTACTTCAACTCGGCACATTTTCGGGGAATTTAGTACGCCATTTAGTAAGGGGTGAAGTGGAGAAGCTTCTTGTTTCTGAGAGGCGGCGAGACGTGTCCGTTGGTGAGTTTGGTGGAAAATAGATGGAGTCCCCTGGTTTGAGTCTGGTTCTAGTCGGGTACCTGTGCCAATCGAAACTGGTCTAGGGGCGAGCGGAGTTGTCCTTGTGCTGCTGCATTGAGGCGGATCGCTGTTCAGGGTTACTCAGCCCAGACACTTGGCCCACATTGGCCCTTGATGCATGTGTGCACAGCGCAGAGTCCCAGTTGTCCAGCGGATTGCGTGTCTGTAGGTTTGGGACCCACTCAACCTGTCCAAGGGCTCCATGTTTCAACCAGGATCACTGGGCAAGTGCAAGTCAGGAAGTGAGGAAGGCTACCGACCCGCTTCTGGAATGACAGAGTTGGACCTTCTTCCTTCCCCGGAAATTGACATGGATATGCAGGCAGGTGTTGGGGGTCATTTTGACGTGCAGCGGAGGGCTTGACCTCGCCTGGCTACGCTCACTACAAGCCAGGTACTTTGGGGAAGGTTTCCTGGGAGTTTTAGAGTCGGAACTTGCTCCAGTTTCACAGATCGTATCAGATCGTCCTTAGACACCGCAAGGTCTGCAAGTCAGTTTTCTTGGGAGCCGAAGCCAGTCCTGTCCTACTGTGGATGGACAAATTCCTGCACCACCCAAGACACCATGGGAAACCATCGCTTGTTGGTATTTGCAGGGGATCATATCATTCTCGGGTTTCTTAGGTGGTGCAGGATTTCGTCCATCCACAGGTCCTTTAATCAGCTTTGGTCTGGCGTCATTTAATATTGAGGCTGTTGCTTGGCACCCAAACTCCTGGAGCGACCTTCCTGCGAGCCCGCAGCACTACCGCCTCCGCCTGAGCTTGTTGAGGTTTCCCCTCGGAGGCAACCCCAACCGATCCAAAAGACAAGCGAGCAGTTGCCAGCTGATTGGCCGGACCTTTGCCAGAGCCTCCCATCATTCAGAACCGAAAGGAGGTTGTCGCAATAGGTATATGGTATAGGTGTTCCGAAAATATGTAAACAGAAGGCTGGCAGAGCATGGTTGTGAACATGTGGCCTTTCGACCCACTTTCTGTGACAAGGGAGTTTCCCAGCGTGAAACAGCTGTCCAACTGATTACGAGGTGCCCCTTTTGGATCATAAAGGGACATCAAGAGTAAAACAGCCCCTGCTCTTGGATTCTTCAGATGGTTGCAACCCGTTTGGCGACTGGGTTTGTCTCAGAGGGGAACTCTAAATGCGGCCCCCGGTTTGCCCAAGCAAGGGACAACGGATTCCCGATGCTGTGTGCGCTCGACTTCGAAAAGTTGGACAGTGTCCTGAGCGCGTGTGCCAAAGTGATCCATTGAGGTCTTTGACTTCATCGTAATGTCCTACCGTTCTCAAACAACGGAAACAACAGGATACTTGGAGGTGGTGCTGAGTATAGACTGTATATATGCACATCCAGATACTCACATATGGAATGTGTATGTCCAAGGTTTCGATGTCAAATGACTTGACGCATTTATTGACATGAATCCACGGAATCGAACTAACAGTGCGGTCTATGAACATTTCAGTTAATGCTGATTTGCAAATCTCCGTGACCTGCAACACACATAGCCTGTATGTGTATTGTTTGCAGGTCTTTTGATTTTTCCCTGCTGGTCTGATAGCGACCACAAGTTGGCGCTGTTGTCTTTCGCTGCGTAATTCTCTCCAAGTGTTGCCCTTGTCAAATAGGATTGGAGAAACCTGAAGGGTAATTCGAGGGGGTAGCAGGTCCCAGCTCTGGTCAGGCAGCAACATCGTAAGTCACGAACTTTGGCCATGGCACTCGATCATCAATAGCAATTCCTTGCTGATGCGAAGCCATAGGGGAGCCGTGTACTCTTATTCACCGTTCTTGACACTTTATGGTTGTTGGCCTCCATAGTGAGGCCATTGCTTTCTGGCGTGTGTCATGTCAAAATTGGATAACCGACATCCGAATGACTTTGCTTTGAACATTCCCCACCTCAGAAATTTGCTTGACTAAAGACGACTGCAAATGTACAGGCGCCAAAAAGTCAATCTGGTCGCGTGGCCCGGCCTCACGCATGCTGCTGGCTGATGTGACGGCAAAGAAACTCAGTCAAACCAACATAGAACCAAGGCAGCGTTGACCCCCAATCAATAGCAGCCTTAGCTGATGCCAAGATCACCTGGATTCCCTTCTGATTCTTTCAGGGACCAGGCAAGCTGGCAAGGACCATCATCAGTAGCCCCAAGATCCAACCAACTACAGGGGCCAATACGAAGCTGAACATGAGCTGAACGTGCGCGTCAAGGTTACCAAAGCCAATAACAGTCCTGGGTCTTGACTACGCAGCCAGTGGCTGGGCCGGGACAGCTGCGACAGCTCAAAGTCTGCCGCGCCGGGATGCTGCGCACTTGTCGCCAAATTGCAAACCTGGCTCTGGAAAATGTCACACGAGAAGCCAGAACCAATTTGCTAGCTTCGGCCTCTGGAGAGCACTCACGTCTCATGTTAGAAAAACGTGCAGCCGCTGAAGCTGTGCTGAACACTAGCGGGAGCTTCACGCTTCGGACTGTCGCGTCGCAGGCCAGGCTGTCGCAAGCTCTGCCGTTTGTATGCCGTCTGTCACAAACTCTGTCGTTCGTGTCGCAGCCACAGCTGTCCGTTTGTCTGTGACAGGCTCTGTCGCAGCTGTCTGTCAGAGGCTCTGTTGGCGGGCGGGCTGGTTGTGGCGGCATCCAAAGCAGCCGCCCCAAACCTGCCGGGCGGGGAAAAATTGTCATTGTGCGCTCAGCCCGGGGCCAGGACAAATGAGGGGAAGACGCGCGAGTTTTTCGAGGCGTCGAGGTGTCAGGACGCGAAGACGACGCGAAGACGCGAGATTGCTAGGCGGTGTCTGGGCGTCGGGGCGCCGGGGCGCCGAGGAAGACGCGAAGACGCGAAGGATCAAGATTTCTTCGAGGTGCGTCGGGGAAGACGCGAAGACGCGAAGACGCAAGATCGCTTGGGGGGCGTCGGGGCGGGACGCGAAGACACGACATTGCTTGGAGGCGTCGCGGCGTCGGGCCGCGTGCAACCATATGATACCCACCCCAACGATGCAACAAGTCAAGATACCACCTAGTAGGAGAATCTAGGAGAGATGCCTGCGGGATGCGATCAATCTGGGTTGCCGAGACGATGTCTCAATAGAAAATGCGTGGCTGGAAGCTTTTTATGACCTTGCGTATGGCCAAATGGGCGTAGGTTTTTGTAGCGGTCTTTTGAGAGAGTTCATTGTTAGTGCTAGCGCCCGCCTGCCGAGGCAGTTTTGGCTGTTGGTTTGTTTGTTCGTTTGTTTGTTTGAGCGCGGCCTCTGTGTGGGCTGGACACTGGACACGGGCTGACAGTCAAGATAGCGTTGGTGCACGTTTGCGGCTTGAGCAAAGGTTTTACACTCAAGCAATATGCAAGACGCCAAACGTCATTCCTTTCAGCGTTCATTTGCTGGAACAATTCAAGTTCTTTTAGTTTGCCATCCAGAGTGCAACGCGCGCGCTGCTGGAAATTATGTCCAGGCGCGCAAGAACGCCTTGCGCCAGCCAATGCTCCAGAAGTATCAGTATGAACCTATGGACCCGATCGGCTTTCAGTAAGATTCTGTGGCCTGCAGAGAAGACAGAGTGGTTCGTGGCAGCGTACTTGGTTCTCAGCTTGATTGGAAGACAGCCCAGTGCCAGTTGAAGTGCTGGAGATGAGCGACCCCATATCATTTGTGAAGACTTTGCGACAAAGGAATGCATCACGGAAGGAAGCGTGACCTGCGTTGAATTCGGGAAGTGGTGGTAATGTTTGGTTGGGTTACGCCTGCTCTGCCCTTGCTGGACATGGTTGGCATCGATGCAAAAGCGTTAGAACATGCTGTTTCCACGGCAGCGAGGCATCCCGCCCCTGTCTTGTTAGGTCGAGACTTTCTTGCGCTGAGGCGTTTCGCCCGTGTAAGAAACATTGCGGGCAGTAGGCGGGCATGAATTTTGAAGCGAAGACGCGCAGACGCACGAAGACGCACGAAGACGTGCGACGACGCACGAGCTCCGCTTGTGAAAGGCGAGTCCGCTTATGAAAGGAGAAGCTTGGCCTGACAAGAGATGCTCCAAAGCACAATGCGGCCGCAGGATAGGTGCGCGCAAACCAAGCCAAGACACGAACACGCGAAGCTGTGCAGCTTCACAGCTTGAGGGGGTCCAGTCGCGGGAAAGGATTAGAACTCTTAATCCTTTGCGGTGGTTTTGTTTGCTCAACAGGGGGGCCAGTCACGGGAAAGACCGGAAAGGATAAGAAGTCTCATCTTTGCGGTGGTTTGTTTGCCTGGAAGGGTTGCAGTTGCGGAAAAGCAGCAGGTTGTTTATATTCTTTGCGAGGTTTTGTTTGCCTAAGGGGGGTCCAGCTACGGGAAAGGATAAGAACTCTTATCCTTTGCGGTGGTTTTGTTTGCTCAACAGGGGGTCCAGTCACGGGCAGGGGGGGTCGAGTCACGGGCAAGAAAAAAAGTCTCATCTTTTGCGGAGGTGTTGTTTGCCCAAAGAGCGTCCAGTCACGGGAGAGGATAGGAGTTCTTATTCTTTGCAGGGGTCCTGGGGAAGGATGAGAACTCGTATCCTTCGCTGCGATTTGGTTTGCCTGAAAGGGGTCCAGTCACGGAAGACGGGTCCAGTCATGGGAAAGGACAGGGGATGGCCGACTTTCCACATCCGACGAGCAAACGGGCCAACTGGGGCTGTCCAAGGGCCGGTGATATAAATATACACCCGCAAATTAACATGAAACCTGAAAACCGCCGGAAGACGCGAAGACGCGAAGACGCGAGCATGTTTCGAGGCGTCGGAGTGTCGGGGCGTCAGGGAAGACGCGAAGACGTCGAGGTGTCGGGGCGCGAGAGTGTTTTGAGGCGTCGAGGTGTCGGGGCGTCGGGAAGACGCGAAGACGCGAAGACGCCAGAGTGTTTCGAGGTGTCGGGGCGTCGGAAAGACGCGAAGACGCGAGATTGCTCGGCGGCGTCGGGCGTCGGGGCGTCGGGGCGCCGGGGCGCCGGGGTGTCGGGGAAGACGCGAAGATGCCAGCTGCCACGCATTCTCGAGGCGTCGGGTCGTCGGGTCGTCGGCTTGTTCGTGGCCCCACTTCAGGCACACACTCTTGAAAAACGGATCTTCTTTCAGTCTCCCTCTTCAACAACCGCAGACATGTTGCCACAGCTCCCCTCTGGCTCAACTCAACTTTCCCGCTTCGCCGGACATTGGCCGGCCGATTTTTACATTTTAAGCCTGCAGGCCCCAGGGCCCACAAGTGGGAAGATGTGCATTTTGCACACATACCGAGCTCACGTACGGCTGTTGTTTTACAATGTTGTGGTGGCATTACACCATAAGTTTGTGCCAAAATGCGTTAAGCCCCTTGGATCTTTGTGAAGGGGGCAGTGAGTCTGCTCGGGATGCTCACCTGGCTTTGGTCAATTCCCACAGTTCCAAGGGCTTTGGTGAATCTTGGTGCATTCTGGGGCACCAAGAGACATCAAGAGGCATCTTTTGTGCCGGAGGCAACAGCTCTCCGTTGCAAGGCTCGTAATTAACAGGGACAGGCCGGCAGGCGAATCAGCCTGTGGCCTGGCGGCTCTGATGATTGCGCTGGAGAACGGCCCTTCGGAAGAACTCTGAGGAAACGGTCCGTTTTGGAGGCAACCCCAGCTTGAGTGTTTGACAGGCCTCACAGCTTCCAGAAGAGGCTACCTTAGTGGTCCAAGAGAATGAAACTTGAGACAGACGTTTCTTGCTATACAAAATGTGTCTTTGCATTCTTTGCAAGTTATGCCAACTTGCGAAAAGTCTTGCTAGGAAAGGGATTCCTGCTTTCGGTGTGTGAAATGAAATATCTTGGGCCGTGAAGACCTTCGGATTCTTGTTGCTTCGGTCAATTTGGATTATCTTAGTCCATTGGGAGGGAGGAGTTGTGGCTATTAACAACTTTCGCACGCTCTCCGAGGCCATCCGGAGAGCAATTGGGCCATATATGTATATAGACGTTCAGTGTTCCCATGTTTGGACATGGCCGTTATGACAGAAGCATGATCATCAGAGCGGCTATAGAGTTTTTTGCGCAGCTACGACGAGCCAAAAAAAACGCCTGGCTGCACTTTGGACCGGCGGGATTTCAATGACGGGGGGTGCGAGGCCAGTCTGGGAAGAGGCAAGGACACATCAGAAGCGTTGCTTGTTTGGTCATTGAGGGTGCTGAAAGTTGAGAACAATTGTTTTCTAATTGTCCTTTTCCAAAGTTGCAAGAACACACATGAAGTGCAGTACAGAAGCTTGGGTGGCAAGAGTACCTTTGATGCTTTTGCTCGGTGCATGGGATCGCTAGCCATCAGACCGTACCCTTAAGCTCAAAGCCCTCGATTTCGCCCGCGTTTTTGCCCGCGCTAGTATGATAGCGGCGATGCTCAGACGCCCAACAGTGGCCATCTTTCTTGCGATAGCTTCCTTTTTTTTGCGGGGGGGGGGAGGCTGTGGATCTACCGGTTGAAACCAAAGTGTACCTTGGTTTCCTTCCGAAACAAGTTCAACATAGGTACCCTTAACAAACACAAACAAGGCGCATGCGTACTAATGAGTGTATACATATATATATATATACAAGCACCAGACTTGTTCATTGGAGTTTCCTTCGACACGAACAACCCGAAAAGTGCAGTTAGTATTCATGACCTAGACGACACACCCACAACAGCATGGGTACGGCCTTGTAGGAGATCGGCTAAGTGGGTTCTAACAGACAGGTTCCAGTTTGCATCACATCAGGTTCTGTCAATGTATGGGGACGTCTATGGAAGATTTGAAGTGACATGGGGCGTTTGCGAATGTGTTTGCCGCGACCAGGGGACTCAGTCATTTTGTCATGCCCATTGCCAGAACCTGTTTTTGACACTGGCGCTCACAGTTACCCAATCGGAGCTGTGGTCTCGGGGGTCGAGCAAAAGACATCCCAGGTGACTGTGGTGCTGGCGCAGAAGGGCATGCGATTCATTGCCTTTGCCGCCTGAACCGAAGGTTTGCAGAAGTTGTACTGCCCACTGGATTTTACCGAAGCTGTGCAATCAGCAAGGTACTGAGACGGATCATGTCTCGCTGAACGATTCCTGATCCATGCCGAGAGTTTGTTCCGATGGTAGACAGTACTACGACCTTAGCCACTCACTGTCAAAGCGGGCCCCGCAGGCTGACTGTTTGGAGGTCCCCCGTACAGTGGTGCATTTTAAACCATGCTTATCCTCGACAAGAAAACTCATGTCTTGCTTCCTGGTTTTGTGGACAACGGTGGACAAGCATACGTGACAGTGTTGAAGTGCTCACTTGCAGTCCTGCATCCAACGTGTGATCAGCTGCATATGAACGTCTGTTGAGAAAATGTTCAATGACTACACTCACCCCTCATGAAGGCAGACCCCTCGGTTATTTCTTTCTTGCTGGTTCATTTGATATGACATTGGTAAAGTATAAATCCCTGCAGATGAACATGGAACCCCAAAAAGCACAATTTGTAGAGGAAACTCCTTTTGGCCCCACCCCCTCTTTTGGGATCCATGTTTTTCTTTGTAGGGGAGTAACGATTCACCCAGAACTCGGGCGATGCGTGCGCCGAGACCAGCCAATTTACGGATGTCACCCACGTGGTCTCAGCACAAGAACGAGTCTACCTGGTCTCCCGTGGCGGCGCCGATGGCAATACCGAGCCTCGGCCACTGATGGTTGCATAGGTGTTTGTTCGGGTCAGGCACTCCCCGACAAATCAACATACTCAAGAAGGGGTGCCCCAACAGGAGTTTCCCATGGATTTTGGGGAACCCATGTGAATCTGCAGGAGGGTAGTTGAAAATGGATTCGGTTGCGAGGGAGTTAAGTTGTTCTAATCTTTTAACATATTTTAACAATCTATTTCTACACATAGTACGCAAGGTGGCAACTGCATGGGCAAATCACAGCGCATGAAGCTTATGGTTCTTGTCCTGATTCCTACGTCCAGCCCATTGAGGCCACTAATTTTCGCTTCAAGACCATCAATGCAGGATCGGAACACATGCAACTCCGTCCGCAACCCCTTTTTCCCGCCCCCCCTAAAATCATTTCAGCCAATCGTTCTGTGTTCCTTCCTGCGGACTAATCACTTCTCGGGCCACTGCGGTGGTTCTTGGCAAAACCCATGGATTTACGTCTCTATGGAGGTGCTGATTAATTGTAGCATGTCCCAGGCCTGAAATAGAATCCAGTCTCACCTAAAAGCCCCTACGGCCGATCCAACAAATGAAGGAGATCCCAGACTGAAGGGGCGAGACTTCAGGGGAAGCCTGGAATCTTGACCAGACAGGGAGCAGACTTCACCACTTTGGGCATTTCTACATCAACACGTGCTCAATGAGCACTTTTGAAAGCACACATGAGGCACAAGCACAGACCGAGTTGCAACAGATCCGCCGATGCTGTCGGAACTCCGCAGAGTGGAATCTAGCACAATGTCGGCACCGTTTGCTGGTCACGGCGTTGCTTGGAACAGAATCACACATGGGAAACACTGTCTTCTGACTTTGAACTGCCCAGAATGTTTACTTCCAGGCAGAAACATCAGCCAAAACCAAGTGGCAGGCAGGGAAAACCTGCAAGTTGGATGCTGTTGGCAGTGCTTCTGTAGAGCATGGCCTTGAGAATCGGCATAGTATATGTGCCATTTGGCCCCAGGATATCCTTCGGGGTGGTATTAGTTTCCTGTGTGCCCAACTGGAAGAGATGCGTCCTGTGCGAAAAGTCATCTATGGTCGAACGGACCATAGCTCAATTATCCCAACACATGCAAGCAAGATTCTAGCTCGACCTGGTCAGATGATAAGATAGTGGTCAGAAACTATGAATCCTGTGTGATAGATAGGTTTAAAAAAGGAAAAAAGAAAACAGAAGACTGTATGTATCATCATCCTAAATTGACCCTTTTCCTCCCTGGTGCCTGACCTCAAGCAAGGAAATGAGCCCCCTAATGGTATTCCATCACTCGCTGGTTAGGACTTCTCCCTTCCGGTTTCGTGGCTGCATGTTCTGTCATGGGGGCTGGGGGGGAGGGAGGGGAGGCGGAGGGAGCCCAAACAAACCCTCATCAAGCTCTTAAGGCCTTATTTCGGGCTTAGTTGGGCTCCCTCCCCCTCCCTCCCCAGCCCCATGTTTTTGGCCAAAGGCCCCTGGTCTGTTAACCTTCAAGAACCCGCCCCTGCCCCTGGCCTCATCTCAGGTGCTCTTTGAGCTCCGGGAGAAGCCGCTCGAAGAGCGGCTGGCCCCTTCGACGCCTTCGTTCTTTTCGGTGGTGGGGGCTGGCGGTGTTCTGTTTGGCTGGGTGGGGCAAAATATGGTTTCAACACCACCTTTACAAGGGAAGAATCATCATAACCAGTGATTTAAACATGTTTAAACCAATGGATGGCCCCACCCTACTGTTTGGCGATGTTTGTTTGGTGGACTATGGAGTGGCTCCTGGACATGTGTGTTGAAACGACCTTGGTTGGCCGCCGACCAGCTTGATTCTGGTGCTACATGGGCGGGGAAGGCTGTTTGAACATCTCGAGCAAGTTTTGGCACATTGACAAATGCTCTGACCCGTGCTATTGCGAAGCAAACCGGGCCCCGCCCCAATCATGCGCAGTTGGAGGGAGAGAGGGTTCTCTTTTGACATCTAAAGACTTGACTGGTCAGAACATCACTATGTGGTGGCTATCAACCCTCAAAACGGGAGTATCGGCACGCATGAATACATTCCTAAAAGGGAGCCATAGCGCCCGAGCACCAGCTTCGACCACATTGTCAAGGTGATGTTCACAGCATCAAGTTTGCAAACATCATCGGTGGGGCGGAAGGTTTGCAAACAGACGAGCCTGTCTGAAGGACGTGTTCAGGGGCTTCATTGGGTTTTGAAGCGTGTGCGCCGCTTCAGGCCTTTAAGGTCCTCACAAAGCCTGTGGCACATGCTGTCAAGGGACAATGTGTAATTCTCCAGAAGTGTCGCTGCGCTGCGCACTGTCATGCTGGACTTTAGACGACGCGCGCTTCCTTCGATGTGTGTGTGTGGGTGCGTGCGTGCGTGCGTGCGTGCGTGCGTGGGTGGGTGGGTGGGTGGGCGGGTGGGCGTGCGGGCGGGTGGGTGGGTGGGTGGATGTGTGTCTGTGTCTCTGTGTGTCTGTGTGTCTGTGTGTCTGTGTGTCTGTGTGTCTGTGTGTCTGTGTGTCTGTGTGTCTGTGCTGTGTTTGTGTGTCTGTGTGTGTTCGTGTCTGTGTCTGTGTCTGTGTCTGTGTCTGCGTGTGTGTGGTGTGTGTGGGTGGGGAGTGTGTGTGTGGGTGGGGTGTGTGTGTGTGTGGTGTGCGTGTGTGGTGTGGTGTGGTGTGGTGTGTTGCGCTGTGTTGTGTTGTTGTGTGTTGTGTGCAGGTGCATGCGAGCTGTATCTTCAAAGACATGCAGACGTAGCCTTCATGAATCGCACTGTGGAGTTGTCCGGTTGTTGAGGCTTTGCGGAGAATTGATGCTAGAGCTTGGCAGTGTGGCAAGCAGGATTGGGTGAGGATAGTCACATTTATTGAAAGCTGCATGCCACTTGGAGAGGTGATGCTCTCGATTGATCAAACTTAGACAAAAAGCAGCTGGCCATTGAATTTCGCAAGTTTGCAGCAGTGGCACCCACCATCAGCCAGTTGAGTGCCCATTGCTTTGGTGAAAGAGAACAATGCCATCATCCTTTCAGCCCACGTGGCACTGGGGAACTGCCTTGGGGGTTCATTTAAGCTGATATGTTTTGGTTGGACTCATCGCACTTCAGATAGCGCACTTGTTTGAGGCTGAGTTCTTTCCTTCCTCAGTCTGTCCTTAGAGGCTATTTGGCAATCAATCATAGTGGCTCTTCGGGTCGGCTAAAAAAGCGGGACCACCACCCACGCGCACGTGCGTGTGTGTTTGTGTGTCCCAAGACTGGCTGTCCCATTTGGTTGGTGCTTAAGGGAACCAATAGGAATCCAACTTTATTTGGAAGTTAAATGGGTAGGACACATGCATGTGTGTGCATGGTCCTTTGGCGATTGTGACACCAATTTGAGAATCTGCCCCAGGGGGTGTTTGCCATTTTGTTAGCCGGTATTTCGAGATTGAACATCAGAGCCAGATCGGTCGGCAAGCAGGAACTACCAGAAGGCCAGCCTGCAAGAGGTTTGCGGTCAAGATTTGGTGCAGAAAACACGGTGGATGTTTCACGGTGGATACCCATTGCCCTCCCCGGCAAGGAGCCTGTCGGAATGATGGAAGATCTTCGGTTTCTTTTGAACAGAGGTTCCGTGTTCAGAGCACAGGGCTTTGTTCAGTCCCCCTCATTGGTAGCGGGCCCGCCAAGGATGTGCTCAAGAAGAAGCGCATGTTTGAGTGGGCGGCAGAAGCCGCCTGGCTCGTTCTACTCGGCAAGGGCAGGAGGGCACTTGGGCAAAATCCCATCAATTGATGTGACTCCAGGCCAACAGAGCTTAGAGGCTTCATGTTTGAAGCTCAATGCATCTCGTCTAATTACTTCGTCTTCCCCACATTCAAGCATCAAGCAACAGAACTGTGTTGCCTGGTGAAGGTGTAGCTTTTCGGCTTGTGGACTCAGTTGTTCAGTGGCACCCTTTTTTCCCCTATTTTTTGGTGGCTGCCCCACTAAAAGTTGTCTTCCCAAAAAAGGGTTCCCTTTTTTCCAGGGTCACTGAACAACTGCGTGGAGTCTGAACGTGTATTGATCCAGCAACTTTGTCCAGTGGGTTGGCTTCTTTAACAACAGACTCTGCTCTTCGAGTCGCAGGTTTTCGACTGACAGCGAGGAGCGGTTTGTCTCCTGGGAGAACCGCACCGAAAGGAGACAAACCATCGCCTGTGCTTTGCCTGCCGACATCTTGCGCCAGCTCGCTGTGGATTCCATGGATGCCTCAAATGCACGTGCTAAGTTTGTTTAAGTTGACCAGGTGAAGCCAATCACAATATATATATATAAGGGGCCCGGTTTCTTGATCACCAATACCAGCCTTCTTGCGAAGTTTGTTCGAAGCTTGCGCCCGTTTCAGTGCTTTGGACCTTAAGGTGGGAGAGATATTTGTCGTTGAGCAACGATGGCATGTGAAGAGCGAGTGAAGGGGCCTTGGATCAATCTGAAATGGCAAACACCTTGGGGACAGTGGCAGGGACTTCGCGCCACGTGTGGCCGAGGTTGCTCTGACAAGTGATGCAGATCCAGAGGCACGTATTATATAGTCTGCTGTTGCTTGCCACTGTCAATGGCTGCGTGTGAGTGAGGCAGCTGACTTTCACGAACCGTGAGGCTTTGCTACTTTTACATGTTTAACCCATAGAATTACGAGCTGTGGTCCATGAAGACTAGGCACGACTTGTTCATAGAAACTCACATATCTTGTTTTGTGCGTTGAGATGGTTTTCATATAAGGGAGCCACCCTCTATGCGCATCGCCCCAACCCTTGAGATGCTGGTTCAATTGAATGCTATCCTTTTGCTTGCCCTCGGAATTGGAGATCACCCTTTGAAGTGTGCCCAGTGGGCCCTGTGCAAGAGCAGAGCGTTCGGCAATGACCGGCTCTTGTGGAAAGGGCAGAATATGCGCAGTGCACCGTGTTGCTGTTTGTGTAAATCCTGACCCATTGTGAAATAAAGCAAGAGTCACCAAGGGAACCTTCTGGACAAATAAGAAACCTTAAGGGTGCTTGAATGCTGGGCAAAACATAGTGAGCTCACAAAGCGTGTTGCCACATCATCGATGTGAAGGTTCCCTCCGTAGGGAACCCGTGCTTTTGGGTACCTAGATTCAATGCTAAAGCTGAATTTGGACGGGGCGGTAAGCCCCTTAATCGGCAATGTTGAACGCAATGATAAGGATCGCTATTTCGCGAGCCATCATCATGCCCGCATTCGGATATTTGCGCATGTGATATATGCATTTTGAGCAGCAGTGCAAGAAGTCAAATAATGAATGTGCATATCCATATATGAAGTTTTGGTATGTTATTTTCTCTTTTTTTATCAGACTATTAACTATTTACGATGATGTTCAAAATTGCCATGGGTTCAGGCATGGGGCCATACAATCAGCCTTTTCAGGTTTTGACGTTTCAACCAGGGTACTAGGGGCCTGTGGGAACCAGGGCTTGCGTTTTCTCGGTCTTAGTTGGAACCTGAAGGGTCAATTTTTGTTCAGGCATCAGTTTGATGGTTGCAAGACTTGGCCACTTGAAATGCCCTGTGTTAAGGCTGCTTTCCCGAGCAGAGGGTCTTGGGACATTGGCCCCGGGCTTGAACAAACGAAGGCCATCGGCGGGCACGCGGCTTGGCGCCAACGCCCCTCAAGAGGACTAATTTACCCAGAAAGTTGGACTCAAAAGTTGGGCTTGGCTGATAAGCCTTCAAAGCTTCCATGTAAGCTCTGTTTCACTTTGATCCCAGACCAAGAGTTGCTAAGCGTACTGCCTTGGAATCTCTGTCTGCTCGTTGCTCCGACGGATTTGCGCTTCTGGCTGCCAGATGTGGCAGAGGATGGTTTCACGTCAATTAGGCTGGAGAGCAACTCATTCCTTCCGAGCGCCTGGGCATATCAGGTGACGGCTGAGATCTACAAATTGCACGGGGACGCGCTTTTCGAGAAGCGAGCCTATGACCAAGTGGGGGCCTCAAGTGGGGGACCTATGAAGACAATGGCACCGCGCATGACACACACACACACACACCCACGCACGCACGTACGCACGCATGCGCGCACGCTCGCTCGCACGCACGCTCGCTCGCACAGACACACAGACACACACAGACACAGACACAGACACAGACACAGACACAGACACAGACACAGACACAGACACAGACACAGACACACACACACACACACACACACACACACACACACACACACACACACACACACACACACACACACACACACACACACACACACACACACACACACACACACAGGCGCACAGACGCGCACGCGCACAGGCGGACGCGCAGCGCACGCGCACGCGCACGCGCACGCGCACGCGCAGCGCACGCGCACGCGCGTTCGCACACGCCCGCCCGCCCGCCCGCCCGCGCGCACGCAGGCACGCACGCAAACCCTCTCTGATTCAATACGTCCCTTTCCGGCCCAAATTTGAAAAAGGCATCGAACGAAATCTTCAATCGCCAAAGCCTTTGCCAATCATTATTTTGCCAGAAGTCAATTTAACGGCTAGCCAGAAACAGACGAGTTCTCATTACAGTTTTTCCATTGTTTAACAAGCTCGTAAAGGGTCCCCCCTTCAAGGCTAGCCCCCCTCAATAGCACAAATTTCCTTTGACTAGTCCTGGCCCTCTCCAGCCCTGGAACATAAACTGCAATATCCTTTCATTTTCCTTTGGCAGTTCTGTTGGCCAGGCAGGGGTCCACACAGGAAAGGACTGGAGAGGACTGGCCAGGTCCAGCCTAATCTGAGGGGGGGGGTGATTGTGCACTTGAGCGCCGTTTTTTTGGCCGCAAGCTAATTTAGTAGAGAGAGGGACATCATTATTGAAAATGTGCACCGCGCCACACGCGCGGAAGCATGCGGAAGGCTTTGCGGAAGGCATTTCTTCGTGGAAGGTTTGCGGAAGGTGGCTTATATGACATTAAGTGTTTCAGTTTGCCAATGGAAAAGCACGGAGAAACGATTACAGTAGAAGAAGACAGGTGTTGCTGCGTACAAGAAACGCAACGCTTACTAGAAGAGCAGTTGCCAACAGCAAGCCAAGAAGACCAAAACAGACGGCGTATTTCGCGGAAGGCTTGCGCGGAAGCTCCGCGGAAGGGTGGCCCCATCTTTGCAGGCAAGTGCCCACGTAGCGTGGGTAGCCCAATGGAGCCCAAGCCTACACAGGCTGCGGCGAAACACTACCTTACGTAAAATGTCTTTCCTTTCTGCGCCAATACTCGCGGAAGAAAATCTTGCAAACCATGCGCCGCGGAAGGTTTGCGGAGGCAAACAATGAAACACATGTGCCGCGGAAGTTTGCGTGCGCGCTCGCGCGCGCCGCGTGTGCGCGTGCGTGCTCGCGCACGTGTGCGCGCGCGAATTAGTTCTCATTAGCTGGAAGGGACCTCTTGGCCTGCGGCAAGGATGCGGAAGGGTCCGCGGAAGCTTGAATATTGTCCAAGCAAGTTTGTAGAAAATAAAACCAACGCTCACTTGAGAATTGAGGGGGCACTCAGATGAATCTTGAATCCAATTCCAGAGTGGGAATTTGTTTGGTAAGTAAACCCGAAGGACCTCGCGGTGTTTCGCTGATTCAAGACTCATGCGAGGGCCACGCTCTCCTGGACTGCAGTTCTATTGATGTGCGGTCAGGCAATACGATTGAATGGGTACCAGGGGTGCTCGAATGGGTTTTCCATTGAGCTTTCTGACCAGTACGAGTCACGCACATTCAGAGAAACCCTCACCCACTTGAGCGGGGCTCACTGGAATCAAGACTTGATTGGGCGAAGGTAAGCTGCTTGCAGTGGTCATCCAGCCTACAGAAATTTGATGCAAGCGTTCCAAGGTGCAAACAAAACAAAAGCCGGGCCTTCGCGCGTTCCGCTTCACATGGACCTGCAGAACCCAAAGCGCTAAGACAAAATACATTTTTCAGAAATTTACCGGTTTTTTTAAGAACTCATCTTTTTTTTCTGTAACAATTACGTTTCCTTATTTGTGGGGTGGGAGGAGCAGCGCGGAGCAATATTCAGGCAGTGTCAGACAGTGTTTCAGCGCAAGATTCAGGGTTATACTTCTATTTGGGCATGCGTCGCATGGGGAACCAACGCCCGTGCCCTGCGCAGTGCTGTGTTTCCAGCTTGCGTGAGTCATTGGAACGATGATGGACGAGCTCCTACGGAGTCATTTAGCATCACAATGGCTCATGCTATTTGCCTTCCCCGGCGCAATGCGGAAACATTCAAGCTCGGTCAGGATGCAAAACACGCACGCACGTTTGCCCAGCGAGAAAACACCAAGCATTTTAGTGAGCAACTGCACGTATGAATGCAGGCAGGGCCTTCCTAGTGGATTTTGGCATGATGGTTCCCAAGCCTTTCATCCATGCAAAAAGGCAATATTAGACCTTACTTGCCATATCATGTTTTGTGATTTTTCAACTAAATTCCAAGTCCTAACTCCTTCGTCTAGCAACTTGACATTTCCTTCCTAATTTTAAGGCAATCATCTAAAAATCAATCAAACAATGCCTGCAAATGTACCAGTGAGAAATGTTCATGAAATTCGGATTCCAAAACAATGGCGGAATACGCGTCGAAATTGCGGAAATGCGCGTCGAAATGACGGAAATTGCCGGCGCGCTGCTAAACCGCATCTCTTTGCTTGAAAGTGCTTGACTGGCTGGTTGAGCAGGCCACGCCACGGCATGCCACGGCATTATGTAGCAGCGTAGCCATTCAGACAGTCAACACTTTTTGCTTGCACGAATTCTTACAACATTAGGGGTTTCCATTGAAAAACCAAAAGCTCCGCAGTTTGTCCGGCATAATATGGTCCGAACTCATGCTACCTGGGCCATGTGATTCCACGTGCATGTCACTTTTTTGCGTCACCTTGTTTTAAATCTTGTCGGTGTTGTTCAAATCGGTCAAGAAGGAAGCTCGACATAGCTTGTTTGTTCTTCCCGCATTGACAGTGTGTTGGCATGCTCGGCGAGACATTCAGTTTTGGATGACACCCGCAAGTTTGGCCACGTTGAACCAAACTTGCAGCACGGGCGCGCAACGGAAAATTGAAGCTCTTTCTGAAGGCTTTTTACGGTGCCTTTTTCTCCGAAACAAACGCTGAAATTCCAAAGGATGCGGGTATTTTAGCTTATTTCGGGATTTCCTTTTTTGTTGTTTTCCAATTCCAAAGAGTTGATACCTTTTTTGCTCATGATTGGGTTCTCCAGGGAACTAACACGAAGCAGCCATGCAAAAGTCCACCTGTTTTTGAAATCGAGTCTAGGGACCCACAATTCGGTCAATGCTCTTTTGCACCTGTCTTTGGCAGTGCTTCAATTTTGATGGCACTTGTTCTTAGTTTGTTTTTGGAAGGGAATCAATCAACACTATCCTTTGTTTTTTTTTGGGGGGGGCAGGGGTATGGGAGATACCTATTTTGAGACTGGCAACAAGGCTCCCAACCGCGTCCTACCTCCGCAAATGGCATCACTTTGGACACGCCTAGCGGAAATCAACCCGGGGTTCAGGTTCAAAAGTTGTGAGGACTTGTCACTTTGATCACAACCGTTTGTCCCAGGTCTCTTTTGTTGCTATATTTCAATCGGGAGCGTTGAAGAGTTTGGTGGTCATTTTCGTATGGGCCCGGCTTTATGTCCACGCTTTGAGGGTGTTCGCAGGCGCTACAGATCTATGCGAAGACGGTAGATCTCGGCTTGCCGCTGGAGCCCTCCTATGTGGTGGAGAAGTATTTGGATGCGCAGAGGAGGGATGTCAGTGTCTGGGGACCACACAAAGAGAGGGTTCCAATATTTGGCTCATGGCACTCGATTTTTGAGTTGGACCGGACCCGAGAGTTACTTCCTTGACTACTTCGGGATTCCTGGACTTTGGGAGGAGGGTGTCCGTGTCAGGATTGGCCATGTCGCGCAATACCTGAAGAAGCTCCATGAAAAGGACCTTGGGGGCTGCGACGGGATGCTAAGAGGTCTGACCCACTGGCTGGGCGATCGTAGCACGCCCGGTGAGTAGGTTCCGCCTAGTTTCTTGGGGATTCTAGTGATGCGTGTTCAAGCCTTTATGACATATGGCCTTGTTGCTAGTAGAACCAGTTTGGGCTTGATGAGAATTCCGTTGTTGCGCACAGCTGGTTGTAGTCAGAGCTTCTGACCAGTTTCTAAACAAGATGCTGCCTTGGATTTGGCTCAAAAAGGACTGCAGCGACAGCTGTCATCCACATAGCTGCACTATGGTTGCGGCCGACCAGTTCTGCAAACTAGCAGAGCTGCACGACTATGCAGGTGCTTGTGTGCTCCATTTCCTAGATTCACCTGACAGAACAGAATCTCACGTTGCAACTGTTTTGTTTGCTTTTGACACCTGCCTAGTGCTGTGCTTCGAGTTCCTTTGTTCCAACGTGAGACTAGATTCAGCTCATACTCATTTCTCTTGAAATGAATCCCCTAATAGCCTAAGACACTAGCTAGGATAAGAGCTTTTCTGTGAGGCACGGCTTTGTCCCGTTCCCGAGTGGGCCGGTGCTGGTTGCAAGCGGTAAATTTCCCCCCCGGACTGCCGGCCATCCGCTTGATTCGAGGATCTTGAGCTTCGGCGTGACCAATTTCCTCCACAGCTCAGATCTTTAGCCATACGGTGGATGACCTAAAAATTTTGCAAGTAGGGCACAAAGGAAGACCCCCTCTGCAAGTTCCCATAGTTTGTGCTTGGTTTACTTTGCGAAGACGCGAACACATGAGAAGCGGAGTTCTGCTGTGCCGCGGTTTCCCCGAAAGTTCCGGGCTTTCGAGCGTGCCGATGTGTCGCTATGGCGGAAACGGCGGAGCGCATCAAAGAGGACACCGAGGCATCGGCCGAGGCCGCGCGGCATGTGACGTTGAGACCAAAATGGTTCCTCGGACGTGACACTCCAAAAGGAGGGCAACCTACGAGCTGATTTTGAGATATTTGCCCTCCCTTTCCTGCCTCCCACAAGCCGCCTTTACTCTTGAGTCAGGAGTAGTAAAAGAAAGACAGAAAGACAGAAAGCAAGAAGAGAGTGTGGTTTTCGGTTGGTCTCCCTTTCAAACCAGCCAAAAAAGGAACCCTAAAAACAACACCCAGCTAGATTCTTTGTTCAAACATGGCCTGACAAGGGGGGGGTCTCTGGATTTGAGGCATCCACAAATCCATCATAGGAAGGCCTCTTTCCCTCATGGTTTCCATTGGAAAGGTAATCCTGCGGGGAAATGCATTGGGCTGTATGCCACCGGGCATGCCAAGCGGATGCCAGGCTTGACCGATTTGGGCCCTTGGCTCATGGTATGGCAGACAACCATCCATTGTTTGGTATTGCAAACATGCGCTCTCTTTTCGATGACTGGTCGAGATCCCACATTGAGTTTTTCGGCACAGTCGTAGTAAACAGCAACTGGTTCAGCATTTTGGATCTTGGAACCTACCACTTCCTTCTCATTAGCTCTGGCTTTCAGCTGACTAAGTGGAATGTTCTGGCATCATTGCTGTTGTTTATGTTTGTTGTTTGTCGGCAAACGTGCTCAGCAAGCTAGTGTTACGTGTCAGCGAATGTGTGCTGATCAAACAAGGGAATTCACGACGGCTGGTTCTCCCTGTCCCGCAGAGCTCGAGTTGTCTTGGCTGAATTCAACTATGTGACTCCGCTGACTCAGGAGCAAGCATAGGCCCTTTTTTTCTGTAGCCAAAAGTCCACCTGAGCGTTGGCTGGGGTGGAACAAACATGCGTAGAGGGAAGCCAAAGCTATTCAGAAGGGGGGCCCGATTGGCCTGCACAACGCAGGCCCTGGATATGCTGCGAACTTTGCTCATGACCAACCTGGGCAAGAGATCGAAGAGATGCTCAGCCGGATTAAAGAGGAGCGAACACCTTGCTGGATTATGGTTGCGACTGGAAATACCAGCGAAGGTTCTTTGCTTTGTGGTGGATTCAATTTTGCATACAGTCATTGAGATGGAGTCCATCTTCTCCGTTAGGATTCGGTGATTTAGGCGTGCATGGGAAGAGTGACGCAATTGTTTCAAGCGGGCTGTGGCTTTTTGCAGGTCTTTGATCTATCCTGCGCATAAAGCAGCAGAGTGCTGGTTGTTGAACAAGCAGGATGGCTAGTTGCTCCTCGCACAGATCCGTGCAAGTTATAGCAGTCTCATAAAAGGGTTTGCGGCCTCACCGCAGCTCTTTGGGATCCGCTATACAAATCACTGAAGTGCCTCATAATTATTTCGGGCAGGTGGACATATTGGTGTGCAGAGGTTGCATCGAAAACGCCAGGGCGCACGTTTTGCGAGGTGTGACCCACTTTCTGGTGTGGCTTGGCCCTCTGTTGGGAGCCCTCGTTTTCACGAAGTTAAAGCTGGAAAAGGGGACTAAGCTTCGAATCCTGTCGATTTACTTTCAGGACCCGCCTGCCACGGGGAACAGCATGTTGGCAAATCTCTGTTCCATCATTTTTTATATATGAGCCACGGCCAAAACCTGCGCATACCGCTTTATCAAGACGATCAAGAGGGGTTTAATTGCATGTCCGAACTGCACGAAACCCTGCAGCAATATAAGGACCCCTCCAAAACAGAGCTGCATAATTGTACTTCGCGTACTAGACTTGTGTTGCAAAGTTGTGATTTTCGAGCTGGAGCTGCGGAAGTGTACTTTGCATACTACCTGGTACTGAAATGTTCCGAACATGGTGTGGGTGTGTTGAAACACTGTAGAACGATAAGGGCCCTCCAAATCTGCTAGCCTCAGCAGGGCGATACATTTTGCCCAATTGAAGCATGGCTTTTTCCACCCGAATAAAGGGAAACCACCATTTACAAGGCAATGTTCAGGTGTAGAATGTAAGGATCCCTGTTCAAGATCTCGACTACGGCCAAGCAAGAGGTTTCGGCAGTCCCTCACATATATACATAGATTCAATTACTCTATGTACTCAAACTAGCGCAAATTGCGGCCACGCGTTTAAGCTTCGTTGGTCGCCAGCGATCGGCCTGAGTTCGAGTGTTAGGTGACATCCTCAGCATTCTGTCCGACCCGAGCCTGCCCTTCAGACTTTATCCGGAGCATCAGAGGTGCCTGTGCAGCGCCGCTTTGGTTTCCCCTGTGCCCCAGTTCTAAACTCCCATATGTCCAGCAACCCCAACTTCAATCGTACTTCGGAGGGTCTCCATTGGCTCCCAAGTTCAATTGTTAAATTGTATCAAATGTTTTTTTTTTTTCAATTTTGAACTTGTAAAGCTAAAAAAGTGCCTTGAACCATTCGGACCGAAGCCGCACCCGTCCGGGGCAGCTGGTGCAGTACTCCATGCATAAATATTGCTCTGCTGCGGAACTTGCGAGGCGGGGGGCGGGGTTATGTACTAGGGGGAAGGGATTGACGTATGGAGGGGGGCCATTTCTTCCAGTTGGAAGTTGGGATGAGAACTTGGTGCCAGTAAATTGCACATAGATGTGCACCAGCGAGGCTGTTTCACTTACCAAAGAGATACACAGTCGACCTTGGGCGAGCAAGGCGCTCAAGTCCTCCTGGGTTGCGATCCATAGCTGGCTGGCTTGGGAGTGACCCGGCTTGGCCAGACCCCCCCTCCAGTGCCAAGTTGACGAAGGCGCTATGAAGAATACATCGCCGCCTTTGAGCCAGTGGAGAACGAGTCTGCCTGTGCGCTTGGCCAGCAGGCCGACAGTGGGACTGAGGACAAATTGCGCATGGCGTGAAGGGCACTCGCTGCGGCCAGGGTCCAAAATTCGCGCACGCGAACCAAAAGTTGTTTGGTCACCATGGTTTTCCTTTGGAGGGAAACTGTTTGAAGTTTAAGTAAGCGTCCTTGTGCTTAGAGACTTTCTTGAAGCTTTTTTTGTTGGGTCCGCGAGGGGTTCAAAGGGCAAGCTTTGATGCAGGTTGTTGGCAGCGTTCGCCCCACCTTTTTCGGCATTTTCCGGCAGGGCCATCCAGATGACATTTCGGGCCAGGCAGGGTCGATGTTTTGTGTCGGCTCTGGAAGACTTTTCCGCCCAGTTTTCGCATGGCATGCTCACTGAACGAGGGGCGAGGGGGTTTAAGCGAGCTCACCCAGATGTGTTTGTTTTGTCGGAGTGGACTACTTCAGAGTTTGGCATGATTGTTATATCAGCAGAAGCCATAGGCGAGTCGACATTGTTTTCATTCAACTCAGTTGCACTACCTTGCAAGCGTCTTTGAAGTCATGCCTAAATGCTAGCGCGGGGATGTTTCTGTTGTGCGCCTGGGACATTTTGCACAATGGACATGTTATTTGCCCCAGTAATTGCACGGCACTTGCGGCAATTTGTAGCGGTTTCCCAAAGGGGGTTGCGTGTCCCCCAAATATGTTGTGTGGGTCGGTCGGTGTCAGGATGCACCGAGATTTCAATGGTTGGAACAGGTGTCCCCCGAAGTCCTTTCAATTGAGAATCATGAATCATACCCCCAGAAGGGAACCAGGGCAACGAACCATTCGCAGGGTTCTCCTATTTTGTAGACATTCCCACTGCCCTTTGAAACCAGAGGAAGACTCCGCAAAGAACCACCACAGTTGCTGCAGGGCTTCCTTCCACGCGCTGCTCTGGCCTCTGTCTTTGCACGGGCGGCCTACGGTGCGCTCATGCGGAAGGTGGGCCGAAGCCTTTAACAGTGAAACGATCTCCCGATTTGAACGCCAGGTCAAGCTGGAAGGTATGTGCGGCATATCTGTTCTTGGCTCCCAGCCATACCTTTACCTTGTTAGACTCTTATTGTTTAGTGGGGGTTTCCATTTGACCCACTAAAAGTTAAACTTTTAGCAGGGGATCTGAGGGAAGCCCAGTGTTTAGAGCATAACAGAGACGTGCACAGATTTGACAAGCCTTGCTTCCAAGTTGCTCGGGTGTGGGAGATTCGTTGGGCAGCCTTCCGTTGAGTATGGACCCCGGAGCGTCAGTCCAATTTTGTACAGCCTTCCAACACGTGGTTCCAGCTGAGGCAAAGGATACCAACCCGAAAAGGCCAAGACACGCGGATTCCGCCCGGCCCCCATTTTCGTCCAGAAAGAGCTTTGGCGATCCGTTTGTGCCCACTACGAATCGCAGTTGCATAATACCTCATTTGGGATGTTTCAAGGGAAACCAAAACAAACACCAGTTACCAGCAGGCATACTGCAGACAGAGTTGAAGAATTGACCGGGCGCTCCGTGACTGAACTACCAAGCGAGCTAGAAAATCAAACCAGCACGCTTCGCGCCACTTGCTCCCCGAGCTCCTTGCCAGCCTACTTGTGCGCTTGTTCCAGCGGAAGCCCGGGCGCTTGCCAAATGGGCCAGCATGCAGCGAGCAGGGTCAACGTGCAGTCGGATGAGTGGAGGCAGACGCATCACCCATTTGCCAACACCAAGTCGCAGCGTCCTCCTTCAAGCTCTCAGCTTCTCCATGAAATTTCCTTGTTACAGAACTGCGTGCTGTGCTACCAACTTCCTTCGGAGCGAACATGGCAGGCGCCGGGGTCCTATGTTGCGAAACACTCCTCCATTTGCACCCGTGGCTCATTTTTTTTCCGACTCTCCCACGGCTGCTTGAACAGCGCTGCGGAGTTCATGCAAGGAAAGCCTAACATGGCTGTGGGTCAATGGTAATTACCATTTTGGGGTAGGTGCACCACCCATTTTAGTCCATTTGAGTGGGGATTGGGATGTTCACTGGGGGTACCGGCTTTTGACCCATGGCCACATGTTGGACAAGCTCGGGGTCCATGTCACGTCCACCGGGTGGCATGTTCGACGCATGAGACCCGCGCCTGGAGGGCGCGGGGGACAAAGTGCGGGGCTTCCTGGGGGGCGCCGCCAAGAGCCTCACGGGGTCCTGGGAGAACGAGGACCACACGGAGGCGCGGATAGGAAAAAGAGCTCTGCCCCTATGGGCCAAAGCTGGCTCCTGATTTGGATTGGTTTTCAGAACAAACTTGAAGTGTGATTTGGTGAATTCCTCTGAAGATTGCATGGCGTGAGCAGGCCGGCTGTGTTTCGGGGGTTGGCTTTGCCCAGTGTATACATCGCGTGGACGCCAAAAACTTGATTCCAATTATTTGCCTCCGCGGGAAGACAAGAGTTTGGTATACTGATCTCCTGCTCTTTGCTCGTTTTCCTATGTTGCCAGCAACGACCCAAAAGATACAAGCGTTTGGTTCTTGCACTAAGTTGCTGCCGGCAGCCCAAGTCAGGACTGAGGCTTTCCGTTGGACGCGTTCGCTAGGATGCGCCGCAGAGGGAACCCTGATGTAGACGGATGGGATTGCCAGTGATCAAAATTGCCTGGATGTGGAAAGGGAATCACCGTTTGGCAGGGATGCCAGAGAACATCAGACAACACTCAGAAGGACTAGTTCTATGATATGTCCTTCGGGAAGCATGGAAGGCCGCGGACATGTTTTGACACAGCCACGCATGGTGGGTTCTGTTTGGGACGCGGTTGGGGGCGCCGTCTACAGCCATAGTTTTAGTTCACATCATGGCTATATTTTTGTTGTCTAGATGCTTGAGGCGAATCGACTGTAAACCCAAAACGGTCCTGCCACAACCACCAAAACCAGCCCAAACTCGCACAACCAGCCGCACACCCTCACAACTTGCCCCTAAGTGTGAAGCAAGGGTTCCCAGCCAACCTGTTTAGAGGACTTGTGCTGAGCCGGGGCTGGTAAAAATGCCGCCTCAACCTGCTCATGGGGCTTCCAGTCGGAGACAAATCCATGCCTGAGTCTAGCTTTGCAACTGAAGCAGCCAGCAACTTCGGTTTCAATGGCGGGTTCTGCATTTTTCCCCGGCTAGCCACATACGCAGACCCGTTGAAGCTGCGCTTCAGTCGCCAATGACAGGTAGCCTAACTTCATAGAATGTAGTGGACCCAGACAGGACCCAACTGATACGCCAATGAAATCCTGCCACGGCGGAAGTGGCGGCTTTGGAGATGTGCAGGCCTTTGTCGAGCTGACGGGCGCACAGCGAGCCGACATCCTCATGGCGAACTGGAGGGGGGTGTGGTGTGGGGGGGGGGGATGAGTTTGCTTGCTTGACTTGGCATTTCTGTACAACAGCAAACCCAGCATGGACTGAAATTTGCTTTGTTTTTCTAGACCTCTCCCATTTCAGACACGGCTTCTTCAATTTAAAGGGGATTCCTTCGGTCGTTGAACCGAATTGCTGAACTACCCGTTAGATCTGCTGGAAACTGTTGACTTTGTTCTTTGCCGGTTGGTCTTAGGAAGTGGTTCCGAGTGGCAAATATGCTTGTTTCCGGTGCGACCGAAACGAGCGGCAGGCCTTGAGGCCTGAGTCACGTAAATCATTTCCTAAGAATGCCCTCCCTCCAACAAACATAGCTCCCGTTGGAGGGTACCTGGAAGATGGTTTTCCTCTTGGACGTGTCCTGTGTAGAGGAGGGGTTTCACCAAGTCAAACCCCCAGCAGTCCGCAATACTAAAGACAGAACAGGCTTCGGCTCCTCCCACCAACTGAGAAACCCACCATTTGTGAACCTTTTCGGGCCCCGAAAGGGCGAGACTCCGTCCGTTCTCTGGACCATTTTTTTGGCTGCTTATGACCGGACCCACCCAGAAGTGAACAAAACACGAGACTTGACACCCCAAACCCGGAACATCCCGGAACCCCTAAAAATCAACAGGAATGTGTTTCAATTGTTGTAAAAACTGGAGGGGGGGGAGCAGTTGTTTAGTTAGGGGGAAAGGGACGAGAGAGGAGCTTGGACATTCCCACCAACTCTCCTGACTAATGGAAGGAGCCTCAAGCCATCGCTAGATGGGTCTTCCAGGAGACTCCAAATTCATGATAGAGGTCATGTGCGTGAACTCTTGGATCCCATCCTGGGACCGGCTCGGATATTGATCCCAAAAGGCCATCGTGACAACTCGTGGCCCAAAGATGTGGACGTAGGAGGGCGTCACTTTTTGTAGGATATCTCTTGTTCAAAGAAACACCCCCTATCAATCCGCCACTTTGATTAGTATATAGGGTCACAATGTTGCGGTGTTGAGATCCTGCTGAAACCCTGCTTACGGGATGTCCATTCAAACTCCAGGGCAGTCCGTCAGTTTCCCGCGACAAACCAAACGAACACCCCCTAAGTTTGCTAACCTTCAGGAGCCCTCAGCTAGCTGTATAGCATCTGGTACGTCTCATACGTTTGAATGTTGGTGATCTTGCTTGCTCTTTGGTTTGACCTCTAGCATCCTACCACTTGCAACCTTGTTGAAAACTGACTCAGCAACTTGAAGATACGTTTTTCAGGGCAAAGGGTCAGAAAGAGCGCGCACGTCAGGACCGAGAAGCCCTTTGAGCCGGCCTTTGTGATCTTTTGGGTGCACCGCATGCGCTGGCTCCGAAGCTGCCTTGCGGTGGGGGTGGCATTCCAGCGCCTGAGGTGTGTCATTTGGGCTTAGCAAAAGGGAACTCGTCAGTGTGGCTGGTGTACTTTGCGTTCTTCGTTGGATGGTGAACGGATATCCAAAAGGATTCCCAAACGGCATACACATATCAGAAACCAATGGTCTGAGTGGTGTGTTTGTTCTTTTTTGGGCTACATTTACCAAACAAAGTACTTTGCGAGGAATCCGAAGACAAACAATTCCTCATGTGCCTGTTTCTGAGCCATCCTGTAAGGTCTCCCATTTGCCAAAGAGGCAAACCTCAAAACAAGTCCTGAGGCAATGTGTTGGTGATGCCCAATACCTTTTGTCTCGGGGATCGTGTTCTTTATTGATTTCTGTTTTTCTTTGAGTTGTTGTGCGTTTTTCAGATCGGGCCATTTTCCTGGCAGACTTCTCTCACATGGCCGCGCACCAAAAACAGTATGGTTGCCGCCCGTCAGTGTGGTTGCCCCATATTTCATTTACGGAGGCCAGGAGCTTTTTTTATGTCACGCCATGATTCTCTTCATCTTGGTATTTTGTGAATTATTAATCTGTTTTTGGGGGTGGCATAGAGCTGGCATGGGAAGGAACAGAAATTCCCAAAGGGAACCAAATATGCATGTTCTGATGTCATCCCAGTTCTTTCTTTCCTTTGCAACTAGAATCTTGGAAGGAAATTGACATCTTTCATCTCTCATCACTCCCTCACTCTTGTATGCTGTAGCGGTAACAGAGAGTGCGGGATGAGGATTGAATGAGATAATACACGAGAAAGAGAAGCCAGGCTGTACACATGTTTGGATTTATTATTCTATTCACCACTTTTAGTCTGATGGTTATGTCATCCTCCTCCAAGGCCATGAGAAATGGAGACAGTCGATGGAAGAGGGGCGAAAGAGTTGCAAAGACGGTGCTGGAATTCCTTTGAAACTTATTTACCTTCCATCAAGCAAAAGCTGTTTGCGCGTAATTGACACCCGCTTGGAGGACTCGAGGTGATGCGACTGGGATTCACAGTGATTGATCAGGTTTCATCAATGCCACCATCCATTTGAGGGTGACAAACACGTTGGTCATGTTTCTAGGTTTCTTGCGAACGGATGTCGCGGAGGCTTCTGTGGATAGGTACAATATGTTTATAGGCATATAGTTAGTTGCAGAAGTATCTCGTCTACGTGTTTACTTTAGGATGAGGCTTAGTAACACAACACACCAGCGGTCCAATTTGGTCAGGTTCAGTTTGCATGATATTCACTATGCATTTTGCAATCATTGCACGTGTGACAAACAACTGCTTTGGATGGGCTCTTCACTTGCAGGATTCTAGTGGAAAAGGGTGCACGCGTTGATGCGGCAATCCAAGTAAGCCTTTATCCTGCTTGTGTATTGATACACATTCTCTATGTGTGTATATATATATATATTTATATTCATCGCAATGACATGTTAGCCTTTTATCACCTTGATGGGGTCAATCCTGGGTGAACCTGAGGCTGGTGCTGTCCGTGCGTGGCTCTTGCGAGTGGTCCGCGGTGCTGACCGATGTAGCTGCAGAGGCCTGTGGGGGGGTGGGGCTGTTTGGCTGGGTCAACGCTTGCTACCCTCCCTCCCACATTGCCAAGCCACCTGACAGGGACATGGTGACATGGTGCCTTCAAAGAAAGCAACGACTTTCCTATTCCACAAGTGCACAGCATTAGCCAGCCAACCCGGCCACCGCCAAACCATGTACCCACGCAGACACCTGGGGGCTCGCTTGAAAGCATCAGCACAAACAAACGGCTTGTTGGTTTCTGATATGTCGCACACCACATATGCAGGGAGTGTTATTCTTTTTGCAGCATGCTTTTGTTTGTGTGAACCAGCACTCGGCGCTTGCAGCCCCGCTTTCGATACTATCAGTCTACTTTTAGTCTTCTTCCTATCGGTGGGTTGGATTAGGAATGAAGACCCTGTTTGGTGGAATAGCCTTAGCAACAGTTGGGCCATGTCCTTGACGTGGGACAAAAGGCCCCTTTCTGTGATTGGACGGCGATCTTTCTGTTGAATTGATTAAGGGAGATCTGGAAAGCTGAACATAATCCAATCTGTTTGAATGTTTTGCGGCTTCCTCCACGAAAACTTGGAACTTGAAGCTATGTGCTTGTAGCACCCAATGCCCGTGCTCGCCCGAGGGTTACTTGTGGTGTTCCAACAACGTGGTGTTAAAAGGACTGCTTGGTCAGGGAACCAACTGGCAACAAGAACGCTTGGTGCTACTGGACCAAGCCAACTTCTAGGGATGGAACAAAGACCTCTGCGATGCAAACTGTAAATGGCTACCGCCACACCACCCACACCTCTGAAAGATTACTCTCCTCTTGCACCTCGTGTTTTTGCACCAAGCTATGCTTGCTTGTGGGACGGTCAATGTTTGCAACTTCATTGAGGTTGCAAGCTCTACCCAACTCGGTCAATGTTCAACCCCTAAGCCTAGCATTGAAATGGTTTATCCAATCAACATTCAAAAGACAAAGATGTACAGGCTTATCCTTCCTGTTCTGGGTTGGCGTGGCACCCGCCAATTTTGGCTTGGTTGGGTTGGCCGGTTTGGCCGGTTTGGCCAAGGCTGTGTGTAGGTTAACCAGGTTTGGTTTCGATAGAGCGTTCCCAGGTTCAGAGCAACGAATGCATCGGTTGATCAAACCGAGCACACCATGCCCTTTTTGGATCTCACTTCTTGGGGATGGAGGACAAATCCAAGGGCCTGGCTCGCTACGTTTCAACCACAGCCACGCGCTGATTTGTTCTGCACTAATCCTAGCTCGCGAAAAACCAGCTAGCCCATGACGGGAGTCCTTCCGTGCGGGTAGTTTGTCTTGTCCCATGCTCGTTTTGATGGCAGCTCCCCTGCAACCCTGGTCGAGTCTTGCTTCAAATAGCACCCCCCCCCCCCGGTGAAAAGATTGGGGCGTGGCGTGCCTTTTTTGAGGGTGCCCTTACATTCTGGGGAGGTATTGGTTAAGGGTCAGTGGAAGCCATCTTTGATCGAATTGAGAGACCAGATCTTTCATTGAATGAAAGCAGAATGGTTCAACCAACCGGCGATACTCCGATACTCCGAGCCTACAGTTACAGAAGACAAGAAAAACGTATCCCTCTTGCTTAAGTCGGTCAGTGAGTCAGTTAGTTATCTTGCTGGTGCTCAGTAGGGAATGTGGGAATTCCCTTAAAGGAAACCATAGGAGATGGTTTACAGGGGCCATTCCCACATTCCCTACTGAGCACCAGCAAGTTATGTAGTTAGGAGAGCTTGGTGGCCGGCGGCCTTGCGCACAGCGGCATGGCCAGAGCTGCCAGGCGACGCGGTCTGGTCACTTTGGGGCTTCCTTGACATGGTCAGGAAACAAATGAACTGTGTGTCTTTGTAGCTCATTGACAGGTTTTGATTGTCAGTTCCTTTTTGTAGTGGAGTCCGTGAAATCTAATTCTACAAGCGAATTGTTTCTTTCTGCGGGTGTGTGCGCTAGATTCTTCGTGTTTCCTTTTCCTGGGGCCGGGCTTGGAACATTCAACCCAACAATCAATGAGGTTGCTGTACGCATGGTCGACAAATGACCCCTCACATGAAGCCAGCATTACTAGGATCCTGAACTGATCATGAGATCCCTATTAGTCCAGGTTCCTTTCTTTTAGGGTTCCCCTAGTATTAATCTGTGATTTTGGAGGACTCATCGCGACATTTGCTGTGGTGAAAACACACGTGCATGTGGGGTGTGTCCGGACGTTTATTGGTCTGAAAAGGAATGCCTCACCCATTCCCAAGGCACATCAGGGCACATCAGCTTCGGCGATCTAAACGCGCTGCCGCAATCAGGGCGAAATAATTAGACTAGGGTTCTAGGTCAGTGACCAACGTAAGTCATAATCATAGGAGCACACATGTTTAGTATGTGTTTTTCTCCCCATATGGTAGAATTCCTGGGAGTCGGAATGTTGGGTTTTTTAAGTTATCCTTTCTTGCGGGCCTGGAACGGCGTTCAAGCACTCGAATCCTTGGAGGCCTGTCAACCTTGTGCATGTGGGACCTATGGTCGTTTGGATTGCGATGCGACAATCCTCACCAAGTCCATCTCACCGCATCTCTCATTCTCGGGCAAACTCCTGGGTAGGGCAGGTCCTTCTTGAACCCAGTGGTCCGACCTGGCATACTCCGTTTCGGGGATCATTATTTGCAGCCAGCTCTTTTTTTTTCCGGCACGATGCAACCTAAACTTTGGGAGAAACTCCTGGAGTGGACCTGTGGCCCCCAAAGTAGGGTTGCCCAGCCCCGGGTTTTCCTTTGGCCGGTTTACTCCTTCATCCCCCGGTGATGTTGAAACGCGGCAGGTGGATCCTGAGCTGCGCGGGCGCTTGCCTGGCGGAGGCGCTGAAGGAGCTGCCGGAGTACCGCTTGGTCTGCACTGGGCACTCCCTGGGCGCGGACGTGGCAGAGCTGGTGTCTCAACATGTCTCAACACTCGGGACTCGGGACTCGGGGCTGGGGGCGGGGGAGCTTGGCCGTTTTGTTGGGGTTGACCATGGTCCCAGATCAGCTTTTTTGGGAGGGGGGTCTTGTAGCGGTTATGTTAAACTTCTTGTAAAGCAGCATTCCTATTGTTTCCTGCTGGAGCGCCTGGGTGGTCTTGAACATCTTTCTTGTAGATTTCCAAGTTGTGCTGGGGAATCGGGGTGATGGATGTAGGTTTTAAGGACGGGTGTTGTGAGGGGAGATTGAGGCCATGCCTGCTGGCCTGTTTCGGGACGTGTTTCCTCTGAGTTGACAACCAAAATTGGATCAAGATGTAGGGGCCCTTCCCTTGATCCCCCAAATTCATCCGCCTGTTCTGGGAGGGGAGGGGAGGGGAGGGGAGGGGAGGGGTGTCCCGGTGAGTGGCCACTTGGCTGAGGTGGCCGTGATGCTCCGGGAGGGTGACACCAGCCCGGTGACCATCCCCAAGGCCCTAGGGGCCAGCGGCGACCCGGAGGCGTCAGCCGATGGGGTGAGTGGGCGCGGCAAGTGCTCAGCCCATGCAGTCGCAAATTGTATCCTCTCACTCTAGCCAGCTGCGGATGCGGATGCGGAGTCCCCCCAGCTGAACATAGAAACCACAAAGCTGAAAAGTGGGACCCCTTTTTGGGGTCTACGCCTAGAAAAGTCTTTCCGACAGTCAAATGTTCCAGGCGAGAGCATGGGCAGGCTTCTTCCGAAACTCTGGCAATCCCCTTCGGAATGAGGGCTGCATACCCTTTGGGGCCAAAGAACCCTACCCGAGGGTTTACTGCTGACGTGTTTTGTTGCGCCAGAAGCTCCTCAGCATGCCCTGCATGATCCGGACACAGGCCAGAGCAGACATTTGGATCCCATGACATGCCCGACATCCCTGGCCTTGCGACGGGCTCCTGATGCCACGTGCCCAACCTTCAAAAAGCACTTTAAATACCAAAGCGCCCCCAACTGTCGCCAGCACCCCTGCTAACATCCTCTACATCCTGGCCAACTTCACTAGCATCCCCAGCATCCCCCTGCATCACCAGCATCGCGGGCATGTTTGCGTTGAAAGCGGGGCCGCCGCCACTGTGCGGAAAACATCGCAAAGACCGTGTGGGATGCCCAGGATGCAGTCTTCGTCTGATTGGCTTTGCGTGTGCCCCCGTGCAGAAGGGTGGGAAGGGCGGGAAGGGTGAAGAGGGTGGGAGGGTGAAGGGTGGGAGGGTGAAGCGTGGGAAGGGTGGAAAGGGTGTGGGAAGTGGGAAGGGTGAAGCAGCCAACCAGCGCAGCTGGTGAGGGCGAAGCTCTGGGATAATTCATCTGATTTGGTTCGTTTTTTGGGGGTTGGCGTGGTCAAGCCGCTTGAGGCGGTTGCTCCTTCCATCGACTTGATCACTTATTTGTCACTGGTACTGCTTCTTTGCTAAAAGAACAGGATGGGAATCTGCTACCTGCATGCACTGGGGAGTGCAACTCAACCAAGTGATCCAGATGCCCTCAACTAGGGGTATATTAGCCAAATATGGTTTATTCACCCAGAGCAAATATTCAGGCCGTGTTCCTGCAAAAGCAGAGAGGTACATTCCCTGTCGAGTGCTTTGCATTTGTTGCGCCATTCTGCCTCCGATTCGCAGGCGTTGGACGCCTTTCTGAACGTGGAGCCGTCCACCCGGGGCTACACAGCTGGGAGTGCCAAAGATACTCGGCCGTGCAGTTGTTGTGCTGGTCAGCTGTTCAGTAAGTAGCTGTTTGTTTTGCTCCTTGAGTAAGGGGATTGCAAACATCATACTATACCTGCAGGAACTGAACCATAGCCTTTGTGGATTGAAAGAGCTACATGGTTGGGTTTAGCAGTGCGCGGCGGCGGTGGCGGTGGTGATGGGTGCTACCGCAAATTGTTGGGCTTGCGTTTTTTGCCTCCAATGTGCACCCTCCACCATCACGAAAACGAAGAACCGTGTACCCCTTCAAATCGACATGGAACACCTAGGAATCCAATCTTAAATGGATTTAAACGAAGATTGTTCTTCACAAGCGATCGGGTTCATGTCTTAGATCAGGGCAAAACGGATGTGGTCACCACTGAGGGGGGGGCAGGCCATGACCATTCGCACAGGTTCGCAAATCTGTTGGGGGTTCGACTCAAAGTTCGCAATGCCTGGCCGGGTTCGCAAGCCCGAAATGGAATTCGCAAACCTTCGCAAACTGAATTGGGAAATCCAAAGGTTCGCAAACCCAGTCCAGGGTTCGTGCGAGGGCGGCGCCGGCCCGGCGCAGCCCTGGCCAGGTGCCAGAGGCGGGCCCGGCGCAGCCCTGGCCAGGTCCTGCCAGAGGCGGCGCCGGCCCGCCGCAGCCCTGGCCAGGTCCTGCCAGCGGCGGCGCCGGCTCGGCGCAGCCCTGGCAGCCTAGCTAAGCCCCCCTGCGTTTGCGCATGACTTTGACAGTTCGCAATCCCCGCCATGTTCGCAGATGAGAAGCGGGTTCGCAAACGTTCGCTTAGGTACTTTGGGTTCGCGTAGGTTCGCTAACATTTTTGCCTGCCCCCCCCCAACTGGTGACCACATTTGTTTTGGGAGGGGTATTTATTTTAGGATGTTTTTTCGTTTTTTTTTGGATTTTTTTTCGCTTTTGGCTTCTTGGCTTCTTGGCTTCTTGGCTTCTTGGCTTCTTGGCTTCTCGGCTTCCTGGCTTCTTGGCTTCTTGGCTTCTTGGCTTTTCGGCTTCTTGGCTTCTTGGCTTCTCGGCTTCTCGGCTTCTGGGCTTCTTGGCTTCTTGGCTTCTTGGCTTCTTGGCTTCTGCTTCTTGGCTTCTTGGCTTCTTGGGCTTCTCGGGCTTCTTGGCTTCTTGGCTTTTCGGCTTCTTGGCTTCTTGGCTTCTCGGGGCTTCTTGGGCTTCTTGGCTTCTTGGCTTCTTGGCTTCTTGGCTTCTTGGCTTCTCGGCTGGGCTTCTTGGCTTCTTGGCTTCTTGGCTTCTTGGCTTCTTGGCTTCTTGGCTTCTTGGCTTCTCGGCTTCTGGGCTTCTAGGCTTTTCGGCTTTTTGCTGGTTTATGCGGCTTTTGGTGGCTTTTTGGCTTTTCGCATCCTCTGCATTCCCAGTTCCTCTTCGGCAGGTGGCGTTTTTCCGACATCATGGGGGGGGCTGCCGCCCCCCCCAACCCCCCCGCTACGTTTTAGATTTTCTGCAGAGATTTAATTAGTTGCACCCCTAGTTGAATCATCAATTCTTCGAACATCATGGGGGGGTTGCACCCCTAGTTGAATCATCAATTCTTCAACCATCATGGGGGGGGCTGCCGCCCCCCCCAACCCCCCCGCTACTTTTTAGACTTTTTGCAGAGATTTAATTGCACCCCTATTCAAATCATCACTTCTGCAAACAACATCGTGGGGGGGCTGCCGCCCCCCCCAACCCCCCCGCTACTTTTATATTTTTTTACAGGGATTGACATGCCCTCCTACTTGAATCATCATTTCTTTGACCCCGTCACACGATTTGTGGGTGATGCTAGGGATGTTGGTGGGACATGCGGGGTATATTTCGCGAGAACATGCTGTAAAATACGACACTTTACTGGCCCGGCAGAGATTGAATTGCACCCCTGTTTGAATCATCACTTTTTCGAGCATCCAATTTCGCGAGAAAATGCTGCAAAATACGACATTTTAGGTAATCTGTGTAGTCCGTGTATGTCTGTATGTATGCATTTCTTCGAACATCATAGGGGAAGCCACCCCCGCCAACCCTCCCGCTGCCTTGTAAATTCTATCACACCCTTTCTTGAATCATTGCACCCCTACTTGAATCACCACTTCTTCCGACCTCATGGGGGGGCTGCCGCCCCCCCCCAACCCCCCCCGCTACGTTTAGATTTTCGACAGAGATTTAATTAATTGCACGCCTAGTTGAATCATCAATTCTTCGAACATCATGGGGGGGGGCTGCCGCCCCCCCCAACCCCCCCGCTACTTTTTAGACTTTTTGCAGAGATTTAATTGCACCCCTATTCAAATCATCACTTCTGCAAACAACATCGTGGGGGGGCTGCCGCCCCCGCCAACCCCCCCGCTACTTTTATATTTGTTTACAGGGATTGACATGCCCTCCTGCTTGAATCATCATTTCTTTGACCCCGTCACACGATTTGTGGGTGATGCTAGGGATGTTGGTATTTCGCGAGAACATGCTGTAAAATACGACACTTTACTGGCCCGGCAGAGATTGAATTGCACCCCTGTTTGAATCATCACTTTTTCGAGCATCCAATTTCGCGAGAAAATGCTGCAAAATACGACATTTTAGGTAATCTGTGTAGTCCGTGTATATTCAAATCATCACTTCTGCAAACAACATCGTGGGGGGGGCTGCCGCCCCCCCCAACCCCCCCGCTACTTTTATATTTTTTTACAGGCATTGACATGCCCTCCTACTTGAATCATCATTTCTTTGACCCCGTCACACGATTTGTGGGTGATGCTAGGGATGTTGGTGGGACATGCGGGGTATATTTCGCGAGAACATGCTGTAAAATACGACACTTTACTGGCCCGGCAGAGATTGAATTGCACCCCTGTTTGAATCATCACTTTTTCGAGCATCCAATTTCGCGAGAAAATGCTGCAAAATACGACATTTTAGGTAATCTGTGTAGTCCGTGTATGTCTGTATGTATGCATTTCTTCGAACATCATAGGGGAAGCCACCCCCGCCAACCCTCCCGCTGCCTTGTAAATTCTAT
>CAUJNA010000025.1:777318-784818 GCA_963377175.1 Effrenium voratum | reverse complement strand
GATGACGGCCATGTTCCCGTTCCGCCGAGCATCAGTCTGCAAAAGCTGCAAGCCCATGAAGTCTTTGAGGAACAAAACCTAGTCGGCACGCCAACAAATCGACCAGACCTGTTGGAGTCATTGTCAATTGGGTTCCCAGAGGGCCAAACAACCTCCAGGACCACCTCGTATTTCCAGGTCCTTTTGTCGCAAGTGAGTGCGTCACTTGTCATTCGGTCAGGTCTTTCCGGTCAGGTCTTTGTGATCCGCATCCCTTGTCGTGCGGCACCTCCTTTTGTGACACATGGGAATCCAATTTGGCCCCTGTGGCAAGCTGTTTCAAACAAAGGGTGCATGGGTCATACATTGAGCGTTTAATTCGAAGTTTTTTTGAGACAAAGGGGTTGGTGGCCTTCTTTGGGTTTGCCTTTTGCTTTAAAATTGGACCCTTCTAGGGGACGCCCCAATTCCCATTGGAAAATACGGCGGAGGCCTGGGTAGGTTTAATTCAACCTTTTGGAACATGACAGCTGCGAGTTCAAGGTAATCTAAACCCCATGGTAATAACCCCCCCCTCCCGCTTGAAGGTCAGAAGAAGGTTTTGGGTGGGGGCAAGAGTTTGGAAAGATTTTTGCCTGGGAGAAAATGAGATAGCAGCAGCCACTCGGAGTGGACCGATTTAATAGCGGGGAGGGGTTATCTACATTTGTTTTATTCAGGGGGGATTTCTGAGTTATGAATTGCACCCGGACTGGTTTAATAGGGGGGATTACTATTACTATGTGAGCATCATAGGGAATCAAAGGCCACAACAAGCGCCAGGTAAAGCAACTGGTTCCCGCTTTCGAGGTGAACCGCCCATTTGCACCAGTTGGAATTCAAAGAATTCCAGCAGCTCACAATTTTGGATTTCTTGGGAAAAGCTGGGAGGCCGTTGAGGCCTACCCGACTTCGCCCAATTCATCAGCACCTCTCCTTTGCTGCATTTTGCTTGGACGTTTTTAATTTTTTGCCAACTAATGGGAGTCCATCCTAAAAGTTAAACTGTTAGCAGGGGAGCAAAAAGCAACCAAGTTTCAGCACCTCCGCACTAGGGCGATTGTGACAAGGTGCTGTCAGTCGCCTTGGACGCGGACTACATCACGCGGGTCTCGGTCTTCGGCATCGACCGGCTTATCCTCCAGTTGACGGACGGGACACGGCTTGGGACACGGCTTGGCATTGGACCTTGCGAACTTGAGGGCCCCTTTTTCAAGGAAGGATGGATTTTGAGCACCAGAGGCATGCGCTGGACTCGGGGTTTATGGTTGCTTTTGGATGTTGGCTCAGGGCTCCCTTCACTTCAAGAAGGCGGATGCCAAGAGAAAAACACTGAATGGAGCTGCATGGGACCTACAGCAATATTACTGGTGCACAGCATGAAGCAAGGATATTCTGCACAATAGTATTATATTCAACCTGAGCTGTGCGCGCACCAAAAGTTTGTTGAACAGTCTCCGGCCGGGCCCCAGGAGAAGAAACAGATTCCTTCGTGGGGTTGCCTGTTTCAGGCAAGCTTTTGGGTTGCAATTGCCAAGGGGTCAAACTGTAGATGGGTCGAACTACATTGGAAGAACATCTTGCAAACTCGCTGGAAGGAAGGACCGGGACCACTGGAAATCCGCAAGAAATGCGGCACTTTCCCAGAACTGGCAAACCTTGAAGTCTCAAGTGTAAGAAAGGATACAAGATGCGAATATGCGAGCAAACCCTTGAAACATACCAGGATACATCCCTGAATGAAGGGTTTTCCACTTTGAAACGGTTGAGGCGAGAATCGTGGGGCGTGTTCGGTTTAAGACATCCAGGGCACTGCAGGATGGGAGTAGTTTTTTTTGTTTTTACTCTGTTTTTGGCATTGGTTTGACCGGTATTACTTTAGATCAGTTCTGTTGAAGCTAGATGGATTTCTGCGTCACTTTGCTTCTCGTTCCCCCAGGGCCCAGGGGGACAGATCCCTTGCTCTGCGACGGGCGCAGTGTTGAGACCGCCTCGCAAGGAGTGGAGCGCGGCCAACCTGGCGAAGCAGTGGCTCTTCCAAAAGTTTGGCCGTGCACCCAGCACCTTGGCATCACCTTGGCATCACCTTGGCGCGTGTGCACTGAGACGGGGGGGAAGGATCCGAGCCTTGCGCTCGAGAGTCCAAAGTGGCGCGGCAGAGTTCCAGCGAAATGAAAGTGGTATACGGATAGGACAATCCGGCGAGCCAAACACGTCGAACGTGCTTTGGACGGCAGGAGAAAGGACGGCGAACGCCAAACTATCTGGCAAGGTTGGCCCAACCCCTGGTTCGAACATTGAAACCATCATACCACCATCATCTAATGTCAACAGCCTCCTTTTGGGGCGCCGTTAAAGTCGACCAGGGTCGTTTTTGCCCAACCAACCATGATATTTGTTTTTCCGCTTTGACGCATTTGTTCGCAGCACTCGGCATTCGCAGAACGCTCTGACACATGGTAGGGCAGCCAGACAATGGCAAGGGCGCAGGGCTGAGCAACACGACAATCATGGCGGCACCCATCACGAGGAGCAGCTATGCAGCGGAAGCCCACATCGTACTTGCGGGCAGAAAGCAAAATCATTTCTGGCTGGGAAACTGAGCTCATGCGGTAGCATCCACACCATGTAATGTGTATATGCTGCCCTGGCTTGATGCATTGTTCGATCAAGAGTTGGTTTGCAAGGCGTGTCAGCCCGCAGCGATTTATTCAGGATTTATTTGTCATATTGCACACTCCCAAACTACCGTTGTTTGGTGATGAACATTCCATGAGCCGTAGCCTTAAGCTGTGGCTGAAATCGCTGCGGGCGGACACGCCTTGCAAACCAACTCTTGATCGAACAATGCATCAAACCAGGGCAGCACATACACATTATGTATATAGACATAGACCGCCGATTCCCAGCGCACTTCTGAGTGACAATTCCCAACCATCCACCTCGAGAAGTTGAGCCAATGCACGCAATCCAGACTCCAGAAGAGTTGCAAAGACAACAAACAGATCAGCATGAAACGTGGCCACCACCAGTGCCCTGCTTGCAATCTGCAGGGAGGGTGTGCTGCGAGCATGTTGCGTCCTGCCCAGCGTGTACAGCTTCTGGCAAAGCTCCCACCAGCAAACTCATACCCTCTAAGAACTGCCAAAAGCTGATCACTGTCATCGAGCGCAGTCAAACTTTCGAAGCGGCGAGCTGTGAGCACCCTTTACAGGGCCC
Source organism: Effrenium voratum (assembly GCA_963377175.1). Taxonomy (NCBI): domain Eukaryota; class Dinophyceae; order Suessiales; family Symbiodiniaceae; genus Effrenium; species Effrenium voratum. The sequence continues at coordinate 781,581 of CAUJNA010000025.1, read as the reverse complement.
AGAGTGGCACATTTGCACCCACTCAGAGAGCCTGACGCGTTGCTAGCGCCGCGCCCTTCTCCAAAACACACGATTTGATTTTTGGACACTGAAGTGGTTGTGGATTTGATTGAGTTGGTATATACGGGGCTGTTTGAAAGGAAACCAAAGGCAACCCGTGCCTCGGTTTGGCGTTCGATCTTGCTTATTTAGAGACAACCCCGACGGAACCCATTTCAATTGTCCTTTCTTTTCATTCTGCAATTTCTTCCCCAACTGTTTGGGGCCCTGAACATGTTTGGTCGGTTTTCAAGCAACCAGCCCCCAAAACTCCCAGACTCGTTCGGGGGCACCAAAGAACTGTGTGGCAAGCTGTGGCCCAAGTAGCAGCCCAAAACGGGAGCACACCAACCGGGACCAATTCGAATTCGCTCAGGCGAGGGCGCACATTGCACCTGGAGCCCCCGAGCCCGCGCCTTCGGGGCCAAGTCACAAGTGCCGGAGGCGAGGCGGGAACGCTCGAACCGAAGGAGCGAGAATTCCACTCCGATGAACAGGAAGAATTCGGCTTGAAACAAACACGCTCACAGGTCGCCACTGGAGTCTTTGCAAGTGGAGCTTAGTGTTTATGTTTGTCCAGCTGCATTGTTTGCCTATCCCTTGGAAGCAGATGGGTGGCTACCGAATTCGTCATGCTGCACGCGTCGGGCCCCATATATTTGTGGTTCCAGTTCTGTTGCCAAGGGGGAGCTACGAAGGCTCCTCAAAGTTCCTCATGGTTCCTTATGGTGGCGGCTTGCGTGGAGTTCTCGGGAAACCTGCCGTACGCTGGAACCTGAGGTTCTATGCACCCCAGGGCGCCTGCTTCACATGGACAGCCGCGGGGTGGGCATGGCCACGTCCCCCATGAGACTTTTCTGGCGCCTCGGTGTGCGTTGGGATTGGGGCAGCCAAGGGTTTTGGTGGTTGATTCCCCATTTGTTTCAAAGAAATTGGTCTTTTCAAAAAACGATTTCCCGTTTCCGGAGGTTTTCCAGAGAGAAGGATCCCTGGGAAGGTACCCTTATAGTGTTGGTTGTTCACAGTGCCCCACCTTTTTAACCAGAACAGTCAACTTGCAAGAAGGGCAGAGGGAAACCAAAAGGGTTCCTAATTTTGAGACAAAAACATGTGTGAGATTTGGATGTTTCCAAATGGTTTCCGGTTGATTTGATCTGGTGTGATTTCCAAACTAAGCAACAGGGTCCAACTCGCTTTTCGACATTTTTTGTGAGTGTGAGAGTGCCCCTGTTGAGGCCATCATGACCATATTTCTTCTACTGTTCAATTGCCTTGTGCATGGGTGCATATTGCAGCAAGTACACCCAGCCTAAATGAGTGATTGCGCGCTCGAAGGTTTCATCTTGGGGTGAAGATGGCCCGCTGTTCAAGTGTCGAGCCCTGGAATGAGGTCCCTGCCGACCTTCTACCACGCAACTCGGATGTTTGGATGGGATGGCGGGTGACGCCCTTGATGTGTCTGTCGTAGGATAGGCTTCAGGACGCTTTCCCGGGCTGCGAAACCTGGACCGGCGCGTTCACAGACCAGACCCGTCGCTTTGAGGCCATGGTTGTAGGAAGACTGTGGGACCTCATTGAAAACATGAGGCCGTATGTAGGTGTTGGCTTCGTAAAGCTCCTTGGCAAGCGCGTCTAGCCGCAAACAGAGATCGAGCAGCTCAACCAGCTTTCGCTTGCTGACTGCCCCCTTTGGGTCAAAACATTCCCTTTGGGGGTAATTCAGAGCGAGTTTTCTTCATGGCGGAGTGATATTTGAATTGGAGCACACATGAGGAACCCAATGTTGCTCTGAGCACATGGCTGGAGATAGTGTCCTTCAGGCTTATTCAGCCCCTCCCCCCTAATCCAAGGGCTGTTATAGAAGGAACCCCGCCATCCCCTTGCCCTTCTTCAGACGAAGGGTGTGAAATTGGGGCAAAAGTACGTTGTCGGCACGTCCTCTTTGAGATACTCTACCCAAAACCATGCAAGTGCATGGGGAAGTGTTCCTTTAAGAGGGGGTGCTGCACTTCCATGCTTCTTGATGGGAGGATATAGTGCAAACAAGAAGAAGTGCCCAAGGGATGTTCAACTTGACTCAGGAGCTGTACATTAGCACGCACATGTTCCACGACCATTTGCCCATCCGCTACGTGGAGGGCCTGTTGGAAGCGCTGCGTAGCTTGGAACGTGAAGAAGTCTACCACATGTGCCGGTTTGGTGATGATACCCTTTTCCTGGTCTTTTGCGGGAACTGTCATGGGTTTCCCAAACTGGTTAACCCCTTTTAAAGTTCCCCCGCAAGTGGCAACAGGATGATGTGGGGTGGTCAAAAGATCTTGGGGTTTTCCAGGGTCGAGTTTTCCAGGGTGGTCATGGAGCCCGGGAGGATTCTGGCGAATCGTGCAAGTTGGATCAGGGCCTAAACAGGGGTGATCCATAAAACGATTTTTGGGCCAGGCCCATGACAGGTCACTTGCGTGAGGAACCCCGTTTTAGTGACTCCGCGTAGGGACTTCCATGCGCCTGAGGTCAAGCGCTGCCTGGCACGGGTCAAGGCCTTTGCCTCAAGGACGGGACTTCCAGACGTCGGGAGGGGGCGCTGCTCGGAGCAGCTCCAAGGTGAGGTCCCGGAGAGTTCCGGGAGCTTGGTGGCTCCCAGCCATCCGGTTCCTTGGCTTTTTAGCCTTTTAGTGTTTAGTGGTAGTTTCCATTTAAGCCACTAAAAGTTGGTCACTTTTAGCTTCAGCCTGTTTTCCTGCTTTGCCTTCGGGCTAAAACCGGCTCGTTGGGCCCGTTGGTTGGCCAGGATGATCAAACTCAGTGAAGCTGGCGTTTCGCTTGGCACTACCTGGGACTTCTCAAAGTCATGGGATCATCTCAACTTGCAGGATGACCATGGCAAACCTGTGCCAGGACCGGGCGCAGGAGCCAGATGCACAGGAGACCGTGCGCAGCAGTCTGGAGGCCGGGCTTCAGCAAGGGGGTTCTCATGGATTCCCCGGGAAGGAAGGGAGATAGTCATCAAAGGGAGGGTACTTTATTCCCCGGGAAGCAAGGCCCTCATGGATTAGATTATGCGGCTTGCGGATTGTGGATTATGGGTTGCGGGATTGTCCATGCTTCAACATACGCTTTTGAACAGTTTGCAGCGGATTACGCATTAAGAAGATTACAAGCCAAAACAAGGATGAAGCGGATTGCGGATTGCGATTAGGCTCCCCAGGATTTCGATCCGGCTAAGTTCGTTGCCGTTTTTCTCATGCCTTGCCCTGCATTCCCGCCCGTTTTGCAGGCCCTCATCTTCAGGTCCGAAGCGGCCGGGTGAGACGGCCGCTCAGAGCGCGTTCCAGAGCGACGTTTCGAATTTGGGTTGCCTGAGGCACCGCAAATGTTGAGAGACAGGCACTGAAGTGTGCCTGTCAACTCCTCCAAATCGCGGTTCAAGTCCCCCAAGCTCAATTCACTACAGGACCTCCAAGATAATTTTCCGCTGCAACCTTTCAGTTTGTGTTGGGAACCCAGACGAATATTACTTTGGAAGGGGATCAAAATCAAATCAATGTTTCCCAAAGGATTTGGAGGCTATTTTGCCACACGCACACCTGCACAGTGTGATTCTCCGGCGACAAGGCACAAGCTCGGAATCATTGGGGAAGGGATCGGGCAGCGAGCCTTCACCGTGGACAAAGTCCATGGCCCCAGAAGTGTTTGGGCTTAAACCGACCCGCAGATCTTCCCTCAATAAAAGTGAACCTTGCGACAGATATTGAACTCTGTGTTGCGCGGTTTGCTATGACTCAGCCAGGCGTCTTCTCTGCACAACTGGGGAAACGAGCTACGGGTGAACTCGCACGATTCCTTATTTGCAGCTCGTACATTCCGGGCGTGAGAAAAGCGTACTCGCTGTTGTACCAGCGAGACTCTGTCGGATGATGGTTGCACAGTTCGATCTTGGTTGGAGTCCAAAGGTCCTAGCAAGCCAGGGACACCGGTGCCCCTTTGCGGCGTTTGTAGGCTGACTTTCCGGCAGTGAGTGAGCTATGACCAGTGACCAGTGCTTTCCACTTCAAAACTTGTCGACCCCAGTGAACGCTGGGGGATGCTGCCCCGGCTTTTGCGAGAGGAGACGCGTTGGGTACAGAATCGGATGTGGCACAATGCCTCAGCACACTGGTTTACAGGCAACTTACCTCAGTGCTGAGAACTTTTAGCGTTCCAAACAATATATGAATATTCTCGTCA
>CAUJNA010000025.1:709818-772318 GCA_963377175.1 Effrenium voratum | reverse complement strand
TCCCACTCAGGAAAATCCTTCGAAAAGAAGCCCTTTCAGAACACCCCTTGAAACTAAGAACCTCTCAAAACAGGTGTGAATTCAGTTGTGCGTGCTTGGGTGTTTGTTTGTTTTGCTTTCTCGCTCGTTCCCTCGCTCGCTGGCTGGCTCGCTGGCTGGCTGGCTGGCTCGCTCGCTCGCTTGCTTGCTTGGTTTCTTGGTTTCTTGAACGTTTGTGTTTGTGATAGTAACGCTGTGCGCGTGACTACGTGTTACGGTGTTGAGTGTGCTTCGAGAATGCACACATCGTTGGGTTCGTTATTTGATCTAGGGGAGTGTTGACATGGCACATGGCGAAGCCCATTGGAGTAGCTACAGTAGCACGTACTAAGGCTTCAACCCCAGATTCGATGATGGTCACATCACTGTGCCTCACACGTGCCGGAAGTTTGTACGGGGTGGAATCGCATGTGGGATAACAGCTGACTGGCCGTGCTGCCCGTTGTTGATGCGCTTGACTTTGTTGTAAATCATTCTTATTTGATAGTTTGCAAGCTAGGCGCGTCGCTTTTTGGGGACCCCCAAACTGGAGGGGTTCTTCTCGGTTCTCCGTGCAAAAACACAAAAACAGCGGTAAAGTCAACAAATACCCAGCTGTTTAGGGGGCGTGCTTTCTGAAATGGGGCTGTCCCATGAGAAACAAAATTTATGCCCAAGCTCTTCAATTGTAGGCCATCCTCATATCGGAGGTCCATCAGAATCCAGAAAATATTCAGAGCTGGGTCCTCAAGTTGAAAGAATGTTCAAGCTTGCTTGATTGTTCTCTCCCGCAGGTTTTTTCGTGTGCCACAGCGTCGCACTCACATTGTTAAACTGTTGGGGTATACTCTTTTGGGCTTGTTTGAAGTGTCCCTTGATCCAAACAGAAGTCAAGCTAATTGCAAGGCGGATCAGTTTGGCCAAGTTTCAAGTTGACCCCGGCCAGGTCTTGGAGTCGGCATCTTACTACGACCTGGCGGCAGAGGTGGCGCAGAAGGCGCCATGGCTAAGGATCAAGAAGCGCGTAGAAAGCCGGCAAAGGGATTTGGGTTGTTGATTGAAGGTACACCAACTGGAACAGCAACTGTTGTTGATTGGGTTGTTGTTGTTGTCGTTGCTTTTCGATTGGATGGAACACCAACTAGAAAGCCGAAGCCCAAAATGGGCGGGTTTTCACATCTTTGGAGAGAGATATCTCAAAGGCAACCGCCCACTTGGATGTCGGCTGGTGTCATGATCGGTCAGAAACAAGTGCGGTCCGCTTAAGAGAAAAGGTATCCCACAGAAGGGAGGGCTTGCTTGCCTCAAATTCGGGGCGTGAATGAGCCCTAGATAGAAAATCGTCTTGTGTCCATGATGGTGAAGGAGTCCACACTGGAGTATTGTTGGGTCTGCTTTAATTGCTCCCCCACTGGAACAGTGCCAACAGTCGGCAAGGCCTCTTTAGTGGAGAATACGGGGGTTTGGGTTCGACTCCGACTTGTCCATACGGCATTGAGTATTGCCAATACATAACTGTGTATTGCCAAGATTTACTCTCAGATTCCCAGTACGTACTTAAGGTAGTATTGCCAATTCTAAATTTATGATTGGCAAGACTTATTCACAGATTCCCAGTACTTAATTTAGTATTGCCAGTTCTAAGCTGTGTATCGCCAAAGCTTACTCTCAGATTGCCAGATCTCAGCAAAAACACTCTTCAAGAGTAATCGCTACGGCTTTGCTCTTGGAAGCTTACACCCAGCCAAAACATCATGGACATTACGTGACTGTTTGGCTTTAATATTATGGAATTACTTAAGATTCAATGTTTTGGGGACCGCATCCAAAATAAAAATGTCTAGATCGTAGTGCTGGCTTGCCGGATCTTGCCGGTCTTTTCTCTGGTAGGTAAGGGTTCCTATATTCTGCGTATCGCTCAAAAGTTGGAAATGAGCAACCCCGCCCAAACCGGATGCTTTTTCATGTCGCTTGCCCTTGAAACCAATCGTATCCAACTGAGGCAAACCCAAGGCCGTGGGGTCCCCCCCCATTGACAGGTTGGCCGCTACGATGACTACGTCCGCATTTCTTTGGAGCAGCGCAAAGCTCGGGAGCGCTTGTGACCTCCAAACCCGAAGTGACATTGAAGGAGCGATTTGAGGGTGCCCTTTGGGAGGGTAAGGGACGACCAGTTTTGCACAGCCTGAAACATCAGAATGCTCCACAGCTCTCTGCCCACCCTCAATCAGATAATTCGAGGGCAGTTTGTCTAGAGTTCGAGCTCAAGGCAATGCGTGACCCATTGCATTCTATGCGAATAGACCTGGTTGACTTTAGTGACCTTGTTGACCATGTTGAGGGCTTTCCGAGTCCTGGTTCTGCTTGGCCCTGGTAATCTAAACCGCCAAAGCCGGCCAAAGGTTCAAGGCGTTTGATGAAGTTGACAACCGGCTCTTGAGGATCTCCCTCAGCGCCTGAAGGGTTTCTCACATGTTCGAAGGGAAGGCACCCTGAACCATAGCTGTACTTGAGGTTTCCTTGGGTACGGGAATCAGATGAGGAGGTTCTGTCAGTTGCTTGACGAGATGGAATTATTCTACGGTGGAGTGAGTAAGGGAACCCCTGTCGACAGTGTGTTGCATTATCATATGTTGGCATGCTTTCAACCATCACCTGATGGTTGCCAATTTCAGAAGGGTATCGCCAAACATAGCTATGAATTTCAATGGAGACCACCCTCAGGATTGATTGGTGGTTGCAAAAGAAGCGAAGTGGTTATTCCTCTTGGTGAGAATCAGCCATGTTCAATTGATTTCCCATTCGGTTTGGAAGCCAACAAATCCACAACTTGCTGGTGAGCACAAGCCGGGAATGAGGGAATGACCCCTAGAAGCCATCCCCTATGGTTTCCTTTGAGGGACTCCCAAAACGATTCCGCCCATGGCAGCAAGACACGGCAGGCGTGCGGTTTGCGGCTTCGCCTCTGAGGTTCAAGAACTGCAGCGCCACGGTGGAGTTCCTCCGTTCCTTGCCCCGGGCAGAGGCGGGTGCCGTTTTTTGAGGGTTGACCCGTTTCGAAGGTCGACCATTTGGAGTGTCATTTGCCCGAGCCAGGGGCTGGGTTTGGTGTTCCTAGTGATTTTTCTGGTAGTTTTCTCCTTGAACAGCCAGCCCCTGTGATTTTGAGAACGGCAAGAGTTGGGCCTGCGACCACGTGGATCCGACAAATTGTTGGACCCCTCCAGGTGATTGTTTTCCTTTGCTAGTTTAAAATCGTCTTTCCAAGCATTTGACACAAGTTGGGGATGTTTTTGTTAAGTAAGCTTCCCAATTCCAACATCTCACGGCCATCCCTTTTTGCTTGGTGTCACAAGGCCGGGCGCATCCTGCTGCGGCGGCGGGCGCTCATGCGTCATGCGCCCAAGGAGCGATTTCGGCGGGTTTGGGAGGTCGAGCAGCGCATATTCTTCAGATGTCCCTGCCCAAAGAATCTGACAGAGGCTGAAAAGAAGGAACAGGGAGCCTGCAGTTGGGAGGAGTCTCAGATTCTGACACATGTCAAGACATAATGTCGCAAAGATACGGCCACAAGCTGCAGCCGTTTTTTGTTGAGATGTTCCCGCGCATGCGCTCTTGCCGCGCCTCAGCTTGGCAGGAGACCATCGCCCTGGTGAGGCACTTGTGTGAGCTGGACAGCCAGGCCGGGCCATGTTTCAAGAAGTTCCCTTGGGCTCTCTGGCAATCGCAATCCCGCTCGCAGGCCTCGCCGACGGAGCAAGGCGCGGGGGAAAGATTGCAACGGAGGGAGTGGCTTTCGGACGCACGGACAGCAATAGCCCATTTGCTGAGCAGCGTCCGCTTGTTTTCTCCTTCGCTTTGCGTCTCCCATTGACATCAACCGCCAAAGCGCTGAATTTGCCTCGCCGGAAGCAAGCTGGATCTTCAGGTCCAGCCATCGACGAGCTGCTGCCGGTCTTTGCCGCTTGAGTGAGCATACGGCCGGTCAGCGGGTTCCAAACAGAAAATCAACAAGCTTGGCTGTGTTTCTGCAAATGTTGGTTCGCGGTTCTGAGATTGAGCTTCGGCTTTGTAGGCAGGGGGCACCTTTCGGGATCGACATGAGATCGGTGTTCTTCAGACGGTCTCGCGCCCTCTTCTGCTTGTTTAGAGAAACGCCAACTTTGTCCACGTGGACATTTCCTGAACATGTTGCCTCCTTTTGGAAGATGTCAAAGGATGACAAAAGGAAATCAAGCATTTTGTCGAGCCGTGTATTTCAAAACACCCATTTGATCCCATTTGGCAACAGAGGGGACTGGGCCTGTTCTATTGTGTGGCTCCTGGGGTGACCAAAACCTTTTGCCAAGGAGCAGCTTGCGAAGAATCAGCTTGTCATGAGCGAAATTGTTGTTGGGTCGGGGTGTGTCAAAAGTTGTGAATGCTTAGCAGACAAAAGCAGCCCGTTCCTTAAGTGGGCAGTGTTTTGGGCACAACCGTTCGAGCCATTCCCTCCCATGGTTACATAGTCCCACATCGGATGAGCTTGCTTCGTACTTTCTGACGTGCCTTCGTCAGCGTGCGCCATGCACGTCTGTTATGAAGACGCATGCACCTAGAACCTCTCGGTGTCAAGCCTCAACCATTGAAACGGAAGCATTGGCGTTGTGAAGTCCGTCGTTTTTCTGTTTTGGTGGTAACCACTAGGCTGCAAATGCAGGGACTGCATTGGTTTGAAAGTTGAAATGTTGGATTCTCATTCTGTTGTTCTAGGCGCACCAACAAGCAGTTGTCTTGAGTCCTCTCTGGGACTCATGTGAGCCCCCTGTTCTTGTTTGCAACAGAGCCCTGGACAGCAGTTAAGCGGCCCGCATGAATGATTGCGCATCTGCCCAGCCCTGTTTTGTTCAGGGCTTTGCGCTGAATTGGCAGTGTTCCATGCCAAGCAGTGCAACTTTAACATTTGGGGTTAGACCGCATGCCTATGAAGAGTTGTGTTTTCTGATGTCAACTTTAGTTGAAAGAAGTGGTCCCATGCAGTGATGTGACTTTCCTGCTGTGGTGACGCACGGAGGGTGCGGTTGATTCCCAAAATGCTGCCAGCAGGAAAGATGGTAAGCCCCCAGATTTACCAGAGTTTTATGGTCGGATGTGGTCGTTTCAGATGCTTTGACCGTAGTGAATTGCTGCGCCCAGCACAAACTGCACCGGTTAGCCGTGTTTTTGCTGGGTCCCTTGTGAACCTGTTTGACCTTGCCTTTGGGGGTGGTTTTTCTTTTCACCATCAGGGTGTTGAGGATGTCACCTTGCATTCCCAGGTTGATGACCTGCCGCAGCTGGAGGCATGGAATCGACACGAACCACATCTCTTCGGACTTGCTTTGGTGCGGGCAAGAGCCCTTGGCATTGGTAGGGATGACAATTTACCCGTGTTCATAGACTTCCTTCTCAATCAGAGGTCCACTCGCTGCGATCTCTTTGATGCGGGTCGTTATTGGCAAGGCCAGCTGAAGTATCGTTTCATTCATCATCGGTAGTTCGATGTTGCGACCAACGAGGGCGAACGTTGCAAGCCAAAGGCGGTTCAAACATGGTACCAACTGCTACCCAACATGAAGCCATGGCCGCCAACCAAGATACTTTCTCGGGCGGGTCATAGCTTGAAATTCAAGGTTCCTGATAGTCCTGGTCGGTAAGGTCCCAAAACGCAGACCCCCGGCACCCCTGATCAGTACACCAAATTCTTCTTTGGGCCTCCCTGTTTGGCCAATAGGACTGCAGTAGGAAAGAAACCGAGAATTGTGTTCAATTGTCCAGCGCTGGAGAGGGCCATGATGAATATGAGATAAAGCGTCAACATGAGAATGTTGAATACCATGTTCCGAATATCATACTCCACAGAACAATCTTTCCATATCTTTCCACAGGACTGCCGAAAGTTGATCGTGAACTTGCAGGTAGCATGGCAGACCTGGACAAAGTTGATGCGATAAGTGCAAACATATCATTAACATGCATCAAGTTGGCAAGGGGCCATTACATGTATAATTGTATTTGGTTGAACAATATCAGTGACAAGTGCAAGCGTCGCATCGGTCATTCCTGGATTCCTGGAACGCAATGGGACGCGTCAGCACCTTCTAGGTGTAACCGGAAGCCAGCCATTGACTGGGGATGGAGTTTGCTCCCCAGCTTAACATGGGATCCAAGGCCCCAAGGCCCCAAGGCCCCCGGACCCCAGACCCAATACCCAAGACGCGCCATAGAGGAATCTCCTTTTGAGGGACCCCTTTTTGGGGTTCCGTATTATAATTTGCAGGGGAGCAACGCATCCCCATCCCCTGGCTGATGCCTTCAGGTGTTTTTGCGCTCCGTGCTGCTGGATGATGGCTGCCAGCTTCCCCACTCAAAGGCGCATCGGAGAACTAGCGCAGGACTTCAGGGCCGCTCCCCTCACACAACGCTTGACTGGAGCTTCTGAAGGATCATTTCCTCTGAAACATGGCGCTTGGTGGGTTCCATGGTAGTGAGGGGGGGTACTCTCCAATATCCCCCATTGATAAACTACTTCCTTATCGTTCAACATCCTCCTGTCAGCTTCCATGATTCGCGGGAGGACGCTAGTATGTTGAGTATGCATGCATATGCCCGTTGCAATTGCAAATTCTTCAAACGGTATTGTCAGCGGCTCGTTGTAATAGCCTCCAAGCCACATGCTTGAATGCGGTCCGGGCCATAAACGCGCTCAACAAGCTCGACCATCAGCAGCTTTCTGAGTTTGACTCGAATCTGGCACGGGAGCAAAGGCAAGTCCGAAGCCTTTCCATTGAGCGACAGATCGCCCGAGGCGGAGCGGCTCTTTCCCACGCTGCTGGAGCTACTGGTGACTCGTCAGTCCAAAGGCACTCAGAGCCCTTTGGGTCAGGGCAGAGGGTTTTTCTCACTTTTGTTTGAAGCTGGTGTTGTTAGGCTCCCCTTGATTGAAGCCAACCAGGTTTTCCAGGGGTGCTATGAAAGGGATGTGTCTCACTTTGAGTTTTGTCAACCCATGTCAACCAGAGTCTCTTGTTTTGTTCCCTGGATCTACGGTTCGTTTGAAAGTAGGATTTGGAGCTGGAGAATTCGGATTCACTTTCAAGCAATCTCAAAACGCCTTCAACAAAAAAGACACCCAAGTGTGAAACCCAGGTATGAACATGTATGAGCCCCTGGTTCATAGGTGGATTAACCGAGTATGGTTTCGTATCGTGAAAGCTGCCCCCAGAGGGGGCCACAATGACCATGGGTTCATGGACGTGCAGAATCAGCCTTCGACAAGCATATTATAATGTCATGTGCCATGCTTCATGGTTTCATTGTCTTCCTCGCTTGAACCCACATGTGCTTGGTCGACATGCGCTCGGTCAACACCGAGGTGAAGTCACACAGTGAGCTGGTGTCTGGAGAAGGCGCTGCCAGCGACCAGCAAGAGGCGCACAGACAGGACATGAGGTCCAAGCCTGGGCAGCTTTTGGTGAAGCACGTGTTTGGAAACCAACGGCTCTGTCTGCCAACCAAGCACCCAATTGGATCGGTTGCTTACGGGGACGTGCCATAAAAGAAGCATATGAGAAAGGCGTCGCCCCAAACATCAGCCACGAGTTTGAACCATCGGAGAGTCTGCTTGCATTTGTTCGTAGTGCTGATACCCTTCCTCGCACCATCGTAGCGCCAGGGGTACCTGGAAGAAGTAAAGAGATATAATTACGTACAAGTCTAATAAAAGACCAATCACAATGGAATATAAAGATGAGATGATGGAAACAAATATATATATATATATATATATGTATATATGCATCAATTGAGGGAGTTCTAGTAGAGAACAATTACATGGAGAGCATGTTTATATTGGAGAAGATTCCATGGGAAGGAGAGTTAACCCTTAGAAGCGATCCGTGAGCTGGGTTATCAGTGTCCACCAGCAGTTTCTACCTCATGGTCTATCTCTTTGGGACGCTTCCCACCTGTCTAACCTTCCTCCATTCATCACCTAATAACCTTTGCCAACAGACGGGAAAGGGGTGGGCCTCTCTCTCCCTCCTATCCCCTCTCCTCTATTTCTGGAGTTGGGATCTGAGGTCAAGAGAGAGAGAGAGAGGACGGGATGGGAGTCATGGCGAGCCACTTCTTTACTTCCAGCACTAGCACCCACCTATCCCTCACCATCCTCGACCAAACAGTTAATTCCTGTCAGTGGCCGAGAGTGCGTCATTGTATACGAGATGTCCCAGCCCCAGCTGTTAAGATAGAATGAAAGTGGCTGGTGACATGTCTGTCTCCCATCCATCACCTGACTCTGAGCTGAGTGTTGGATGGGTCCTCATGTCCTAGCTCTGTCTCTCTCTTTCCTTCCCCAACAGCAATGTAGGGTGTCAGAAGCTTGGGGAATGAACAAATATAATTTAGATGAAAGTGGTCCAGAGATCGCAATCATTCACTCACATCCCAAATATTCCTTCCAACCATTCCTTCCTCGCATTATCCCGTCCCAGTTGTAAAGATGAAGAGAGAAGATAGAGAGGAGTGAGGAATGGAGAGAGTGGGACGGATGGGTCGCTTATGTCGCTAGCAAGGAAGTCCATGGCTCCGCAAGCCGCAGATCCATCCCGTACCCACCCTCATGTTGTCCATCTTATGGACGGGGCGGGCAGATCACTCTCCATTCTGAGTTTTAAGTTTTTTCCCCGTATTACCGCGGGTAGGTGCCATGAAAAGTGGAGCGGGGGAAGCGAAGTGAGTCCAAAAGGATGGAGGTTTCCAGTGCCGCAAAGTGTTTGCCAGCTGCCAGAGCTTCAATTATATACCTCGAAAGGTAGGCATGGATCAAGGGTTGTGCAGGGCGAACCTGAGTGTGGGGAGAACAAGGCCGCCAGCAGCATCGCTGCCGACATCATGCGGCTCATTCGACAGCCTCTTGGACTTTTTGTGTTTCTTGGGCAGGTCGCCCTTTTGTCGCTTGGGATACATTAAATGGGGGGTTCCCAAATCTTTACATGCATGTGTCCATTGGGCAGTTTTTCAGCGGCAGAAGTTGGGACATATCTAGCCGCATGTGGCGTCATATTGTTCATGTTCAGGCCGAAACCAACCAGCTGCACCCAAGTTCCACCACTATTCTTTCGACCAGGCAGGATAGTTCGGCATAGTTCGGGCCGGCGCTTGGAGCGCCTCACAGTTCCAGCCAGTGTCCGGACTTTTGTGTCTTGGGACAAGATTTGAAATTTGCTAGCCAACAAGAGGCCCAAACAGGACTGAGATGGGAAGACATGGACCAAGATCCCACACGGCTGTCCTTCGATGGGTTCCGTTTTTGCCTCTGAAACCACTGGTTGCAGCTGAGAAGGTTTGCGCACGAAACATGGTGCGCGCCCTTCCCCGATACGTGTTGAGAGGAAGGTTTTGGAAGCATCAGCAGAAAAAGAGCCTGTCCATTCCCAGGATAGAAACAACCAAGTCTGCCCAGTTTCAGGATTCTTGGAAACGGGTGAACAAATACCCGTGCGAAGATGGGTGGCTCCTTGGGAGCGGTGACTCTCTTCGAGGACCTCGGCTCTTCGACCCTTCGACCCTTCGGCTGAGCTCAGGTATCCCAGCGACGCCGCCTTGGCCAACACCCTCATGGTGTGCCAGCGGAGTCCTCAAATCCGCATTCGACGGAATCCCCCAAGCTAGGATCCTACTTCGACAGTCCCCCAGGCTTCAAGAGTTGAGAGACTAGCTCAAGGAGCCGTTTGTCCATGTTCGACAGAGACAACTCAGCTGGGATACCAATTACATGGAATTCCCCTATGCATATCTACCAGGGGGCCCGAAAAGCACAGATACAGCTGAAACAAAGAGGGAATGTCTTTTGAGGTGGCAATGCGTTGAGCACTTCTGGTGACCATGTTAGTTTGCAGTCGTCGGCTGCTTGGGGTCGGAGCAGCGTGTGTCAGGGGCGGGCTTTCCGTCAGAATCCAAAGCGGGGCGAAATTTGGTTGAAAAACCTTCATATCACGAGTTGGCAGTTGAATGTTGCCAGGGGCGCTCAGGGTCCTAGGGGTCCACAAAGCATCGATTTGTAGCTGGGCTCTGGTTCCAGATGGCCTTTCGATGTTTGAGGGTGCCCTTTTTCAGGTTTGCCTTAAAGGCATGGGTCGGTGAGATGTGATCCAGATATGCAGGCACAAGTGACAACGGGAGCTAGACATAGAAGCTGTTGGGCCGTGAGGTCGCTATGGGCAAGATGCACTCCAAGGTTCATAGCAAGAGCCCGATGAAGGCCGCTCACCCGAGAAAAGCTGGGTCAATTACAATAAGTTTGGGCAACATTTGGCGCCACAAAGGGGGTTGCATCAATCATGAAAGTCTCTTTCTTGAGAGTCCCTTATTTCAGATTGATATTAGATCTCCAGTCGTGCAGATTCTTCAAGTCCAAGTTGCATCCAAAGCCAGTCACCTCTCAGAACCCATGGCTTTGTGGACGGCTTCTTCTACGCGGCCGAGAAGCTTCACCGGCATCAGTTGCTGATGCAGTGGTGCTTTGAACACAAGGCGCGTGACTGGTGCCCACGGCCTGGGCTCCGTGTCATGAGTGCTAAGATGAAGTCGCTGGCAACATGCTGGTTGAAAAGACTGTTAGACTGTTAGTTGGCACATTGATGGTGCGGTGTTATTTAGTCAAAGTGCCTCACCATGATCTTTGATTTGTTGTGTTTCTTGGTTGGGCTGTTGACGAAGAGTTGCAGTATATAATCTAGCTACTGCAATGTTAAGGTAGTTCTTTGCCTAGCTACATTTCTGGGTTGGACTTGTTCTCCAATACTTCTTGTCAGCTGGAGCGCATTGCCAGAAGCATGTGCTGACGCTAACGACTTGCCGGCAGTCTTTGAGAATCCTTTGTCCAGTCTGTGCAGCGGGGTCCTTCAGTGTCGGTGGTTCATCTCAGGGGTGGCCAAGAACGTTGTGTATGTGTTTGTCTGTGTTTGTGTCTGTGTCTGTGTGGTCAATCACCTTGGACCTTCTGATTTCCGGGTGCTTGGTGTTTTGTTGGTTTTGGTCGCAAGGCAATGTCAAGTGCTGCCATTCCCTCATCCAGTTGGGTTGGGTTTAGAGGTGGTAGCTTATCCAGAACCAGCCTGTGACCTCAAGCAGCACCATCTCGTGGCAAGGCCTTCAAAGCCACATGTTTGTACGGTGGCAGGATGCAGGGCGCCTGCTGGACGTGTGCAAGCGCTGCGGGCCGGCGGACCAGAGTCTTTGGGTGCAGGCCAGGGCTTGGCGCCGGGGAGCTGGGGTTTACTGATGATGTTTTGCTCATAAGATAGGGGGCAATGTGTAGCGCAGCAGTTGGTGGGATTGTTTACACCTTCTTTTCCCGCATGCAGCATTTGCCCAAGTGTTGACCTTGGGGACGGGGATGGGGTGGGGAATGTGAACGTCCACTCTGGCTGCGCGAAGAGTTGAGAAGCTGTGCTTTCGGTTTTGGGGTGGGGCGGGGGAATGGTAGTGTTTTCTTCTTTGACTGTGCGCCGGCAGACGATCCAAGAGATTTGGAAAAAAGAACCCGACCCCTCGCGGGGTTGCCTCCTTTTCCATTATTAAACCAAACAAGCAACAGACCCAAGGAAGACAATGGACTTTTTAAAAGCCAAGCAACAATTAATTGGATCTGGCATTTTTTCGAGGGTACCCCGGTGTTTCTTGGTTTTGAAGGGAAGCCAAAAGGAGAACCTGGGTGTCCCCTTTGGGTGTCCCCTACGAGGCCTTGTCCTTCCTGGCCTCGCCAGAAAGCGGCGAGGGCCACCTGGAGGACGGACATGGGACGTGCGACCGCGGAGGTGCCCCAAGTGCCGTGTCTTTTGCCGTTTCTGTTGGGGAGGGTTCCCCTATAGACGGCCGAAGAGAAAGAAAAAAGGGAAACAAAACGGGCACCAGCTTATTCTAACCTCTCTACGGTGTTTATTGGGTTCTCGAATGGGGACATGGGGGGGGTGGTGTTTCATGGGTGGATTCTGTGTTGGTTCCATTGTTCCCTTGGAAAAGGGGGAGGGGGAATGCTGGGTTGGGGCGTTACCCTTCAACTTTGTGGGTAAATGTGCATTGTCCGTCATATGAAACAAAAAGGGCAACTGTGGGGGGCAATGGCCACCAAGCATGAACCAATCCGGAGCCCACCCCAACCATCCGCAGGCTAACCCTGAACCCACCCACAGCATACCTAAACCCACCCCAGCCCCACCTCAAACCTACGCCAAACGAAGGGCGCTGAAATGGAAAGCTGCCCCGGAATGATACTTCCCCAAGTTAGTTGGGTAAGGGCAAAACAGCGGCCGATCAGCCCAAGCCCAGTTGAGGCTCGAGTCAGCTCGCCCAGTCGTTTGCTAGCCGGGCAAAGACAGGCACTTGCACTGGTGGACCATTCCGACTGGCCGGTGTTGCTCACAGCTAGCGATATTCCTCATTCTGCAGCCAGACCGGGGATAAAACGAGCTGGGCCCCCCAACGAATGGGGTCGTACATTCGGTTGGAATTCCTTGAACTCTGGTGAAGTGTGCAGATGCGGTTCAAATTGTCAACCTCTTGTATCTTGCCCGTGTTTGATATCGTCAGGCGATGACCACAATATGGGCGCCAGAGCCACCTCGCAGACATTTCAGAGCTGCTTTCGTGGAACGGGCATTGTGAAACCCACCGGACGCGAGGAGATGCAAGAGGTGCTGCGCCACATTGAGGACTGTTTCGTACTACGTATTTGTTGGGTACAATCACCCCGCCAATTGGTAAGGGGCTTCATGAGCCAGGCCAAGCAGCTTTCCAAGCAAAGCCATGGTCGACGCTTTCATCAACGGGATCTTAGACAACCATCAGGTCCCAGTAAAGAGGCCCCTCAATTTGCGCCGCGTTTTGGTCCTTCAAACGCAGCAGGTTGCGCTGGTTTCGTTGCAAGTGAGGTGCTTGGGCAAAGTCAAGGCGGGCCATGTCCTGTGCATGGGGATTTTGGAGAGAGATGAACCAGAGGCTCCCATTGGAACATGCTAGCCCTAGAAAACGAATTGCCTATGAAAAGCGGTGTCTAAACAAATGCTTCCATTTGCCATCCAGGTTTGTTCCAAGGGGAGTGAACATTAGCGCATTGAATATGTTGATAAGTGGCAGGGGACCAACAGATCTACCTTCACGGTGCCTTCCCGGGGCCCTGTCTGAGTCGCTTTGGACGAGTTCAGTGGCAGTTTTGAGTCTTTGGTTTGAATAAGAACCCACCCTTTCGACGGTCACGAGGAAACCAGTGGCAAACCGACTGCAAGTGTCTCTTGCGGCAGCAGCAAAATGCTGGCTCTGCACCGAAACCCGATGTTCCAGGTATGTGTGGTTCTGTTTGTCTGGTCGGGAGCTGAAGGGTACCCTTGTTCCTCACGAGGTAGATCAGACATCTCGCGGCGAGGCGGAGAACCATTGCAATGCACATGTAAAATCTGAGTCTTTTCCCATTCTGGCCAGGCCTTCCATGCACGTAGACAAGATTGCAGACAGGGGGCTGCTTTGTTGCTTGCAAGGTGACTTACTTGGTATTGCAGACGGGATGAAAGCAACTCGACGTCCAGAAGCAATTGGAATGCACTCGTCCCTTCCCCTCTCTTTCCATGGTGTGTCAGTTCTTGGTTTTGGAGGTACGGGAGACGGTATACCCTTACGTGAGGGGTATCCTTGGCCCAAACCTGAAACTTGCCCTGACTCGGCCCAAAGCAAGTGTCCATGACTCAGCTGACAACATCCCTCGCAGTCAAACCGGAGGCAAACCTGCGATACCTTACGCCTGGAGAGGACAGCGATCTGATGCCGCTGCTGCTGGTCATCGAAACGCTGCGCAACAGCGAGGAGGTCCCAATGTCCAGCCAATGGCTCGGGTGAGGCGTCCGGTCGTCCCCTAAGGTTGACCCCGGATGAATCAGCCCCAGTTTACTAATCGGGGTGTCCCTGGGTTCAGTGGGGATTCATCACTTTTGGAGGGGAACACCCAATATGAATAAACTGGGGTTGATTAATCTGGGGTCAACATTGCATCCCAGACCTCCGGTGAGTACCCATTTCATTCAAAGTCAAACAGGTATCCTGTCTTCCCCCTCCCACTCCATGCTTGTCACGGGGGTTCACAGAACCCTGCTGTTCAACACATTGACATTACGGTTGCTTGGACGCGGAGACGGACAATGTACATATATATATATATATATATATGGGGGCCCATGAAGGTCCCTCACGATGGGTCGGTGAATCAGCCGGCCAAGTGTCAGCTGAAGGGAAAGCACATGGGTAGCAAAAAAACACGCAGAGTGGGTGTTGTGCCGTGGCAGCCATACTTGCTTTTGTCAATCATTACGATACAGGGATGGTATGCCTTTAGCGTTATGGATCATGCAGGGGACCATCTTACCCCAACCAGAATGCCACAGTTGACGTGCTGTCCGGGCGCCACATGTGCCAGAATCGGGCCCATGTGCGATCCCACCAGCACTTGCTGCCAACAAGCTGCTAGACCAACCTGTTGGGGCTGTCGGCATTTAGACACTCGAGAATGGACAGCTACTTGAGACGTCGTATTTATTCTTAAAGTAAACCAGTTGAGTCTGGTCAGCAACGTTAGCACGGAGTTCAAGACCGCTGGAACCTGTTCACGTCCTGTCTGACCAGGATCTTGAGCAGCAGTGGAACAGAAGTCTAGTTTGGCTGGGTGTTAGAATCAGAGACGGGACGTCAATCAATTGAATAAACTTAAAGGAATGTGTGGTTTCAGGCAAGCCTGAGTTCGACTATGCGCAAGAGGATCCACGGGTAAAATGCGCAGGTGACGATCGGTGACGTGCGGCCCTACCTCCAGGCGCGAGAGCTGAGCGGATATCCCAGTTGCAGCCGGTTTTTTGGGACCCTTTAGTGAATCCCTTGAAAACGACCCTTGCAAAAAGTGGAATCGCTGCATGGACGGCCATCTAAAGTGCTGATGTGGTGCCATCTGCAAAGTTTTGCTTGGCACATTCCCAATTTTTGGGGTAGGGATTGACAGTGGCTGACATATCAAGCTGCCTCTGCTAGTGGCAAGGGGACCAGCTTGGCCAAGCAGGTGCATCCTTGGCATGTTCTAGGGGCATGTACAGAGATTGCTGCCTTGCACCCTCAAGTGCCAACTGTACAAGTCTAAGATTGATCATTGGCATTGGTGATGCTTATTTTAATCGTTGGAGACATCTTCAGCTAAAGTTGACTGCTTCCGTGGCAGGCATGCAGGCTTGGCAGGCATTTTCGCCATGCCAGCCATCGGTTTGCCCATGTCGACCGTTTTTGCCTCTGAATGATGGTGTTGAGTGTCGTGGTGGTGGAGGTGGCGGGTAGTGATGGTGGTATTGATGGTGGTGGTGATGGGGGTAGTGATGGTGGTGACAATGGTGGTGATAATGGTGATAGTGGTAGTGGTAGCGTTCATTGCAGTCATTATGATCGGAATTCTGCTGCTGCCAGCGCTGCTGCTGAAGCTATTTAATGTCATATCAATATGGTACGACTTAGTTGCCAACCCAGCTCGCACCCGAATTCTACATGAACTTGCAACATGCCCGTGCAACCGATGAACTGTTGTTTCCTCAACTGGCGGCACGAACATATTATTAGCTGTTGCGTCAATCACGGCTTGCACCAAGCACCATGAGGGGGATTCGGCACCAATGACCGGGGCCCCTGTACTTCCCTTTTCGGTTCAATCATCGCAGTTTAGTCCAATTAGTTGACTTTCCTTTTGGAAGGGGGTTGTTCAAAATATATCGGGAACCTTGACAAAGCCATGTTTATTAGGTTGTCAGAAATCCTCTTCCGTCACCCGCCAACTCTTTGAGGCACAGTATCGGCGACTGGTGGACTCTGTCGAAGTCTCCCGGGGCAAGTCCACCCAGGACTAGCTCGTTGTGCTGTCCGTTGGGCAAATTGAAGCGCGACCTCCCCTGCCAAGTGTTTGCGTCCAGCATCCCAGGATGAAGGTTTCTTTGTTCGGTCACCAGGTCAGCATGGTCAGCTAATAATCGGATTTCTTCGAAATCTAGGAATTCCTTTCGACATGTCTGCTGGGATTCCCTTCGCAAGGCTGTTTTTGTTCTAGCTTCCTGTTTGAACCAAAAGAGGTGCATCCCCATCAGAAACACCCTGTTGAATGCGTTTCAGGCTACTGCATTACCCTTCTGTCCACCAACCTGCAACCTGAGCAACGAGTCCTGAAAGACTAGGATCCTTTAAAAGGGATCCTCTGGGTTCCGCGTTAGTCGACGGAAGGGTAATGAAGCCGTTTAATGTCCTCCTGCGTCTCCGCAGGACCGGCAGGAGATCGCTCGCATGCAGCAGGAGATTGTGCAGCTGCGTACGCAGGCGAGCCGCCCTTTGGGCGTGGCTGGAGGATGGATTGTGCGTGCAGCGCTTTTTTGGGGGGAGGCAGGAGGCAGGGTTCCTCAACAAACAACAATGCAAACATATCATACATGTTTGTGGGGCATATATATATATATAAATACGCATATGCATATATATATATATATATATATATTTAACAACGTAGAATCTTATAGGCTGGAATTAAGCTACGTGGCCTTAGTTGTTTGGGAGGAGTGGGGGGGGATGAAGTTGTGTGAATATATTCTCGCAGATTTGGAGCAGACAGACATTGATTGGGGATGGCTTCAAAGAGTGGCACGTCGGCATTGAGCAGCCACCGCTTTTTCATGGGAGGCTGCCTTTTTGCTTTTCCCAGAACCTAGCAGGGGAACAATTTAGACAGGCTGACTGGGGAAAGAGCTCCTTGTTCCTTCCGTTGTTCCCTTCTTCCAACACAAAAAAAGCTCAGTTTGCTGGTTCGTTTTTCTTGTTTTTGAGTTGGGGCTGCAAAGAGCTAGAGCTTTTGTCAACTAGTGTATACCATTTGACCCGCTAGGGCTTCAAGAAGCGCTTTTTTCTTCCCTAGTTCTACACTAGGGTTGCCTTGGTTTTCCAGGTTCCAATGCAAGCCCTCCCCTTTTGGTCGGAATGGACAGTTTGTCAAATGGCAGCCAAAGCCTTGAATTCCTGTGACCAGATGTGTCCTTGGATGCCTCGGATCGAGCGTCGGCTTATTTGGAGTGCTTCAAGCAATGGATCGGCAACCCTCGACGCTGCAATCAGATCCCTCCCGAGAGTCATGGAAGAGAGACCTCCAAGTAACGGACCACCCCATACACGTCCCTTTCTACGCATGTTGCTGGGGATGAAACCAGCAACGAACTTCAAAGCACCGTAAGTGAGCCTCGTTTTGCTGCGCTTGAAGACAATCCAAAGCAAACCACCGCAAAGGGCAGCCGATGTTCGGTGAGTTTCCCGCCTGACAAGTTTGTTGAGTTTGGGTGCTATGTCCACTTCCTTTGATACAATGTACATCCAAGCAAGTCATGAGGTGGACTTTGAGTTGGTATCATGCCCTCTGATTGAGCGATATGGAGTGCACTACACGGCCAGGCCAAGGAATTTCAGAACACGAGGTGCTTCCAGTGCGGGTCCTGGATGCCGGCGCCGAAAGCTTTTGCAACAGATCCCCTCGACAAATCCCCCAATTGATGGGCTGTTACAGCTCAACATTTTCCGGGCTCCTTCAAACACAACTGATTCTGCCCCATAAAACAACGAGGCGACTGGCTCAAAAAGGACCCGCACCTAGATGTTTGCTTCAATTACAAAGGGCGCCTCTGAGATTGCTCCCACAAAGCCCAATGGGCCCCTTCACATGTAGAACCAGGCCCCTTTGACACATGTCAATCTTGCAAATTTGCCAAATAAACGACCTTGGATTTGCTTTTTGAATATTCGAGAAATAAACAGCAACAACGTAAGAACGCGAAATCAGTTGCCGTTTCGGACCTTGCCCCGCCGCGTGGTTTCAGCCAAGAGAGCTGAGCTACCCTGAAATGAATACGTCTCAAACTGGCAACCCGCCGGTCTGACATGGTTCGCGCAAGAGGACACCGGCCTTACTTTTTCAAGAGAGTGGAACGCCATTTCCGGGTCAAAGCCCAAAGCCAGAACTGTGACGCCCTGTGGCAAACGAGCTGGCGAACATGGATGGCAATATATGTCCATGGTTCAATCAAATGAGCGCGTGGTGTGTGTGTGTGTTTGTTGTATGTGGTTGTTTGGTTCTTTGCTTGTTTGGTTGTTTGTTTGCTTGTTTGCTTGTTTGTTTGCTTGCTTGCTTGTTTGCTTGTTTGTGTATCTGTTTGTGGCCAAGGTACCATAGGACCAAACAGACTGAATCTTAGGCGTTTATATGCTCTTAACTCTCATAATATGCCCTTCATTCACTCCTCCAATTCTCATTTGACAAGTCCCAGAAGCCTTGGAGTGGATGAGAGAGTGACAAAGAGATACCATCATCTCTGAATACTCCTCATTTGCAGTAGCATTCTGGTGAGCAACAGGTAACCAACTTAAAACGAAGAAAGACCAATCGACAAGAAACACACAGGACGGATATGAATATGAATGCCGTTACTGACTGGGTATGTTTCTCTAGACTGTGTTTCGAAAAAGTAATATAGTGTCATCGGAGGTACATTTAATGTGCGGTGCGCTATGTTATTGTGTATCTCATGCGTTTTTATATCTAATATTATATACTGTTTAATGGTTGTTGTTTGATGTTTGTTTATTTGTAGTTTATTCATGTATCTCAAGAACTAGGCAACTGTTTACACATAGTGGGTTGATTGTGCATTGATAGTCATTTGTTTGTTTAAATTATGTATGACTTGCTATTTGCGGCTTTCTTGCGGTCTTGTCCTAAAGTTGTTTTCTTGTAGAACTTGTTTGATAAGAACTACGTACAATGCAAACCGAGGAAAGGAACTTCCTAAGTCAATAAATCAATGGTTGTCTTTACTCTCTCATCTCAACGAATTTAGATTTCTCGAGCCACATCTTCTGAACTTTACTGTTGTGGTTTTGGTCACTTGTTGCTTTCATAGCGACAAGTCAGGGTAAACTACCCATTTGGGCGCCTCCCCAATCGAAAAATCCCATCTCGAGGCTTGCAGGTCGGCTTCGAGCCGAGGTGTGGCCTCACGCTGGAGGTGCCTGCGGTGCACTTCTTCTGCGGTCACTCGCGGGGAGCTCGGCGGCTTGATTTCGATCGGGTCGGGTGATGATGCGAACCACCTGCAAACAAGTCGAAACCAAATTCTATTTAAAGTAACACCGAAAAGGGATACCGCAAAAAGTCAAACCCAATCGATATTTACAATTTGTTGATTTGGGTGTGTCTTGAGCTAAGCCCCTTTGGGGTTGTTGCAGGCCAAAGGAAACGGTAGCCGATTTTGCTGGTTCCAGCTGAGACAAACTTATGTTTGACCTTTGCAAAACTGAGAGACCCCCTCATACCCCCTCAAACGGCTTTTTGTTTCTTAAGTTTGCTTGAAGCCAATCCCGGGTGGCTCGAAACAGGGTTCCCACCCCAATTTCTTGCGGGAATGTCTCAACAGGCCATGAGTTGATTTTCACAGAAATCCAGGAAGTATCGCAGAAAAAGCCTTTTGGTTAGGCCATGAGTTGATGTTCATGGATCCAGGAATTCTCGCAGAAAGCCCTTCGGGGTTTTCCACCGAAGGTACCACTCCTTCTGCACACCAACGGACGGCACCTGCCCCAAGTGCTCCTCCGGCGCTTTGCCGAAGCTGTCCTTGAAGGCGGGATCGAGCGGTCAGGATTGCTCGTGTTCTTGGCTCCCAGCCATCCGGGTCCTTAGCTTTTTAGCCTTTTGGTGTTTAGTGGCTTCCATTTAACCCAGTAACAGTTAAACTTTTAGCGGGGGATCTGAGGGCAGCCCAGTCTTGAGTAAGCTGTTCGTGGGTTGCTTCTAAAGATGTTCGCCCTTTTCTTTGGCAGGCCAATCGTGTTAAGTCCCCGAGAGCCTTTTCGATGGAGACTCGTTGGTCATGCCCTCCACTGAAGCCGCCATTCGCAGATTCACCATAGTCTACCTGACGGCCAGTGAAGGGCACCCCTTTGACGGGCGCCATTTTGTTGCACAGGTCAACGACCCCTTTGACCATGTGATTCGGATTTTCCAAATGAGAAGCCTGGCGAAATCACAGCTGGGTCAATTTGGGTCTTGGGATTTGTAGATGTGTAGGCATTTCCGCGAAGTTCCACCGATTACGTGACAGGTTGGCAAGAGGCAGGGGACATAAGCCAGAATGGATGTGAGCTGATCCAATCCTTACGGACTGCATGTGAGCTGGACAAACTTGGTGACGCTGAAACCCCTGCGAACACCGGAAAAGGGATTTGTGTCAAAAGGAAAAGCAAGCCTCAAAATGGTTGGTGTCCATTTCATCTGGTTCCCTTATGCAAAAAGAAGCCAACACAGCAGAAGGAGATGCCCCGGAGTGTGTGGTCGGTCAGGTTCCAAGTGGCTTAAGCTCGTATCTGGCTTGCAATAATTATCCTCGGTTATCGTTTTTGGTTCGCGCCTACTACAGGATTATGCTTTAGTATCCGGCAATTGCAACCTTCAAATACCCGAGCCTGACCACAAACTTGGTCCAAAGGAAACTGGGCCCTTCAGAGTCTCATCCCGCCTTAAGTTCCATTTGTGTGTGTGTGTGTGTGTTTTAAAGGTTATTTTTTTTCTGTGGTGTTTACAGGAAACCCAAGAGGAACGGAACGCCACCAGTTTGGGTGGTCCCCGAACAAAAGGGCCTGTCCTCAGAGAGATTCTTTGATGCCAGGAGCAGCGAGAAGCGCAGGCAAGGAACGCTGAGGAGCAGCGCGATGTGTCTGTTGTCGGAGTCTTCTCTTCTGCTTCTTGTGCTTCTTCATAGGAATGCTACTAAGATCATTGTGTTTTTGTTGGCTTTTTTCCTCCGAATTCTGCAAGTGCAGCTGCTTATGCCGCTGCTCTTGTATGCGCCTCAGATTTGTTTGTTGCTGCTCGCTGAAGCAAGCAGTTGTCAATTAACTGCTTGTATTATAGCACATGGTTTGCAGAGGCCATGCCCAATTTACCAATGTTTGATTTTGGTATCAGCTTTTGGCATTCGTAAAGGGAATGACAGGGTACCACGGCTTGTTTGGGACCGGGTGATCATGGCTGTTTCTATGGCTGTGGTACTGTGTGAAGATTGCGTTCCAAACTGCCGACAGCAAGCACGCAACGTTTCAATCATTGCGCGACACCCGGGAAACTGAGTAGATGAAACTGAACAGCGGGCCACTCACAATACCTACCTCCCCATTACCCCCACCTCCCAAGTCCAAACCTTACATTATTGGACCGTTCCATCAAGACCTAGAAGCAAAATGTGGGAGAATGAGGTAAATCCTAGTAGCATTATATATGTAATATATATATATATATATGTATGGTAAACCCCCTCATGGACCTTGGTTTGGTGAGCTTGAGCTGCGTGTTTCCAGTGATCTATGCCTTTTTTGCCTCGTTGATTGTGTGACATTTTTTGGGGGGGGATGCCATTTGTATATGTACATGCATGCATGCATGCATACAGACAGACAGACAGACATGCATAGTACGTACATAAATACATAAATACATACGTACGTACATACATACATACATACATGTGTAATGCAAGCAAAGGTATCAACATCTGCCATCTGACCGAGACTGCATCCATCTCACAGTATTGGGACAAGGCTAGAATTGTTTACTGTTGAAACAAAATCTGGGATTCAGGATTCAAGACTCTGAGAAGAATATGTTTTGGAATATTAAATCTTGAATATTGAATCCCATATTGTTTAAAATAGACATAACAAAAAACAAGTCTGGGATTCAAGATTCAAGATTGACTATTTTTGTGGGAATCTTGAATCTTGAATCCCATAATTTTAAACGTCAAAATAACAATTCCACGGTTGTCCCAATACTCTAGGTGTTCAATACATACTTCTGCAACCAAGTATGCGAACCCATCTGCAGTCATATGCATTTAATCTGTAACCCTCCAAGTTCCCGCAATTTCTAGATTCAAAGTGAGAGGTGATTCTCGGAAAAGCGTTCTGTGAAAGATTTCAATATTGAATATTCAATCCAGTGGAAAAATACATTCGAGGTTATAGAACAACTTGAAAGCTTTTTGGGTTTAGCCAGGATTGTCGATTCTCAGGAAAGTGTTCTGTGTAATCTTCAATCTTGAATATTCCGACCAGTGGTAGAATACTTTCAAGTGCTTAGCGATCCAGTGGAAACACTTTCAAATTCTTAGTTAGACAATCTTTCAAGTGCTTTTAGTGAGCGGTTTGCTTCATGTAAGCTATGCTCATGTTGACCCTTTTCCAGGAGGTAAAGGTAGGTGCAATGCTGAAAATACTGTATTTTTCCGAATCTGTGAAGAGATGCAGGATCATGAGGGGTTCTATATGTTTGTATGTGTGTATATGTTTTAAGTTCACACACACACACACACCGTCACCCCTCCCCCCCCCCCCCGAACTATTTGTCCACCTCTGCTCATCTACTACCTTCGCCTTTTTAGATAGAATGAATTCTGGTCCAAAGAAGACTTAAATTACAGTTGATTTGGCTAGAATCCCTGTTTCGAGAGGGTTTCAGATGTTGAACCTCTTTTCCCTTGAATTTTCCATTTTGGAACACCGTCTAACAACTTCAATTTCGAACCTGTCTTATGCTACAAACAAGGCCAGAATGTAAATCACATAAATCAAATTTCGATTTTCCTTGTAGAAGTTCCTGAAGTGTTTAGCCGTATGTCATTATAGTTAAGAAGAAACTTCTATTTATTTGTTATTATTAGAAGCTAATTGAACTATGTTCGTACTATATTGTATTTAGCATTCAGATTATATTTGGGAATCAACTTCTAGCTAATTTATTTTGTTAAAGATTAGTTAGAGGTACCCCAAAATTATGTTTACCTGTTCATGTAACTCTTGTTTGGAAAGGATTTGTGTATTTAAGTTATAATTAAACCATAAACCACATTTTGGAAAGCTATATCCTTACTAAGTTATATTCAATATTCCAATTCTAGCTGAAGTAAAGTCTTATTTGGAAAGGGTACCATATTAGAACATTTCGGAAGACTCCGGCGGGCTTCAAATTGTGAGGCTTTCGGGACTCAAAACTTGAAATTTCGAGAATTTAAGTCTCTAGATTTTAGATTTATCAGCCGTAAAAGACAGTAAAACCAGGGTCCGTTGGGGGGGTGGCTTATACATATATACATATATATATATATGTATTATTACAACCATTTTTTGCGCCCCCTATCCACCGCCCATAGGGTGGCCGAAAGCCTCTACAAGATGAAACCCAGCAGCATGCTGGTTTTGTCCCGTTGGTTTCTCTTTAGGTAGCATCGTAGCGTCGCAACCGAGTCCACCAGGACTTCTTCAAGTACCTCCAGGGCGGTGGTGATCGGGTGCAAGCCATGGGCGAGTGGCGCCTCGAGCAAAAGCAGTCTGTTCGCTTGGAAAATGCAACCGCCGACAGACCTTTGCGTCAACGTTTGGTACTTTATGGTAAGCGCTTCGCGTTGCCCTCCTGGGCCAGTCCCCTTTTGGCTGGCTTTGAGGATATGACTGTGTTCTAGTTTGCCTTGAAGTGTTGTGTTAGAGTGAGTCGGAGCCGAAATGCGCGAGCGAGCTGTTTTCCAAGGTCGAGGGTGGGTGCATTTCGGCGCGTTTCCACATGGCTTCAAGGGCCAGAACGAGAGCTGCAGAGAGCTACAGAATGGCAGTGGGCTAAGGTGCAATTTCTAGGGAATTTGACTGGTTTCTAGGGGGAACTTGGCTGGTTTCCAAGGGGATTTGACCAGAGTTGGACCGCTTTTTAAAGGGGATTTGAAAAATCTAGAGGGAGTTTGGCCGGTTTCTGCTTTTGCTTCTTGGGTGTGACAAGTTTCTTGGCCGGTTTTGAGAGGGGGTTTGATTGGTTTTCAAGGTTAAGGGGGGCTCGACTGGTTTTTAGGGTTCTGGGAGGGAAATTGACCGGTTTTAACATGATTTGGCCGGTTGGACTGGTTTTGGTTTCGCTGAAGGATTTGACGGGTTTGTGGGGGAGATGTGGGGTGGGGATGGGTTTGGAAGAGGGTCTGAGCGCTTCCCGGCCCTGAGGGCCGAGGCAAATACCTTTGCCACCCTTTGCCTTTCACAATCATAGAAATCTTGTCCTGGTATTGTTCATTCACCAAGTATACTTCCCTTGGGAGGCAGCTTGCGCATCAGGATTATTTGGGGGGGCGGATGGCAAATCTAGGAAGTTTATACGCTCTAACAAGAGCTATGTTTTTTGCCCAAGTCAGCTGATTTGGGGCAATCATGGGCTTAGTTGTTCAGTGGTGGCGGGTTCCTGTCTAACTAGTTCCTGAACCTGTAAAAGGTCCATTTATTCCACGCAAGGACTGGGGTGGGCGACTACAGAAGGGCCCGAAAATGGGATGGCAAAGGAGGATCGTTTTCCCCTATTTCCTTGCCAGTTGGGGCGCAGAGGATGGCCCACCATTGCGCACCGGAAAGAAATGAAGTGCGGGCCGCCTTTTCCCCGCCTTCCCTTGTCCGCCAAGACCCAAAAGGCCCGGCGAGAACATGTCCTTGGGTGGTTGGCTCCTTTTGAGTGTTCCTTGAAAGGATCCCAACGTTGATGTTTGCCCGCTTGCTCGTTTGATTGATTTGCTTGATTTATTGATGGTTCGGATTGGATTTGGATTGGATTGGATAGCGTTGTTTGTGTGTTTGCTTGTTTGTTTGTTTGTTTGTTTGTTTGTTTGTTTGTTTGTTTTGTGTTTTTCCCCAAACAGTTTACTGTGAGGGGTTCTAAATTCATTTAAAGTGACTTGCCTATTGCCAAGCCATAGCCTGGATGCCTGGCACGGCTCTCTGGGTGGACGGGTTCATCTGTCTCCCTTTGTCTCCCTTCATTTGTCTCCCGCTGTCTCCTCCTTGTCTGGCACGGCTCTCTGGGTGGGCGGGTTCATTTGTCCCCTTGTCTCCCTTCACTTTTCTCCCGTTGTCTCCCAGCCTGGATGCCCAGATGGCTCTCTGCGTGGAAGTGTTCGTTTGTTTGCACTGTCTCTCAGCTTGGACGGGTTTAATTGTCTCCCTTTGTCTCCTTCTTGTTGTCTCCCAGCTTGGATTCTGGATGCCTGGCACGGCTCTGTGGGCGGACGGATTCATTTGTCTCCCTTAGTCTCGTGTGTTTGAGGCTCAGAAACGCGTGTCTCGCGCGCATGCGCTTGATCAAGCCACAGGCAGCATGCTGCGGATGCACGCATGAGTGCTTTAAGTGAATGATTGTGTGTTCTTGGTGTGTTCCAGCTGACCACATCTGCGCGTTCCAAGTGAACACGTTTTTTGCATGTCACCGCATGAGTGTGTTCCACGTGAACACATGTTTGTGTTCCAGGTGAAAGCAAGCGATTGTTCTGATAAAACACATGTGCGATCCGCTGAAAATTCTTAGTAAGAGAGCTTGGTCTACAGAGGCCGCCCTCGCAGTCACTTTGCAGTTTCTCATTCACACAAAGCAGAGTCCTGCAAATACCAATGGATTGCCTGCTCCCCACTGGAGGCGCTAGGATGGCGCTTGATTTGCGCTAGGGTCTTCGGTGATCTTGGTTTCCAAGAGTTGGCGCGTGGGTTGCTGCGGTAAGGGTGTACTTGAAGCCAGCCCGCACGTTTACCTTCATCTTACGTGGCCTTCATTTGTCAAATCCACACAGATGGTCGCCGTGACTCCAAAAAATACGGCGAAGCCGCCCACTAGCAAGGCGCTAGCGCAGTGGTCAGCTGTGACCGGTTCCCAGTTACGCCTCAAAGCAAATTTGCTTCCGCTCTCCTCGCATGCAATTCCCAGGGACTGCGATTTGCTGGACAAACGGGAGACAAAACGGCTGAGGCAAGAAGGCAGGGATGTCTTGTACCGAGCATACGGAAGAATAGGGTTGCGTATATCCCTGCGAAAGCAAATGCTTTACTGAATCGATACGAAGAGTTGCCACAGTACGACAAAGGCACTTTAGATCGTTCTATCGAGCAACAGATTGCTCGATACGAAAGACATTGCGCAGCCAAGCGAGAAAGAAGCGCAATGCGCTGGAAAGCGTTTGCTAAGATGAAGCCTGTAAATGCTGGAGACGCACCCGATACTGATAGTATTAGCAGTAGCAGCAGCTGCAGCAGGCTCGCGCGCTAGCAACGTGTTGCAGAATTGCTAGATTGATCGCGCACGAACACTATTTTCCTACTTTAAGAATCATATAAAACACAAGCGTTGTTCAAGGTAAAGCCCAATGAAATAGCGCCTCACAGCCGGCTTCGGGAACTTGATTTATGTGTCGCACAGGCGTGCAGAGAATGCAAACTCCATGTGAACACATTTCTGTTGTCCAGGTGAACGCATGTGTGCTGCACAATTGTGTTGCACATGTTTCTCCACATGTGCACATACGTGTGTTCCATGTCTACACATTTGTGTGTTACAAGTCAGCACAGAAGTTTGTTCTGGTTAAACATGTTTGTGCGATCCAGGTCTGCACCAGTGTTGCGAGTGAACACAAAGGCCTGTTCCAAGTGAGCGCATGTATGGGTTCCGGGTGAACACAAATGTGTGTTGCAGGTGAACGCAAATGTGCTTTCCAGACATGCACACATATGTGCTCCAGGTGTACGCATGTGTGTATGTGTGTTCCAGGAACACATGTTTGTTATCAGACGAACACGCGTGTGTGAGTGCGCGTGTCCCGGGTGTGCATATATGCGTGTACACATATGTGTTCCACGTGTACACATTTGTGTGTTCACGTGTGCACACATGTGCGTTCCAACTGGACACCTGTATGTGTTCCAGGAGAACACATGTTTGTTATCAGACGAACACGTGTCTGCTCCGCATGCGCATGTATGTGTGTTCACGTGTACGCATATGTGTGTTCCACGTATACACATTTGTGTGTTCAAGTGTGCACACATGTGCGTTCCAACTGGACACGTGCTTGCGTTCCAGGAGAACACATGTATGTAGTCAGATGAAAGCGTGTGTGTGTGTGTGTATAGGTCCGCTCCGCGTGCACATGTGTGTGTGTTCAAATCTACACATATGTGTGTTCCACGTGTACACACTTGTGTGTTCACGTGCACACGCATGTGTGTTCCAATTGGACACGTTTGTGTTTCTGGTGAGTACATGTTTGTTATCAGATGAACGCACATGAGTGTGTGTTCCGGGTGCATATATATATATATATTATTTTACACACTTCTGTGCTCCAACTAGACACGTGTTTGTTTTCCAGGAGAACACGTGTTTGTTATCAGATGAATACTCGTGTGTGTGTGTGTCTGCGTTTCTGCGTGCACATAAATGTGTGTGTTCACGTGTGCAGCACACGTGTGTGTTCCCTTGTGCACATGTGTGTGTTCACGTGTGCACATGTGTGCGTTCCAACTGGACACGTGTATGTGTGCCAGGAGAACACATGTTTGTTATCAGACGAACACGTGTCTGCTCCGCATGTCTGTTCCACGTGTACACATTTGTGTGTTCAAGTGTGCACACATGTGCGTTCCAACTGGACACGTGCTTGTGTTCCAGGAGAACACATGTATGTAGTCAGATGAAAGCGTGTGTGTGTGTATAGGTCCGCTCCACGTGCACATGTATGTGTGTTCAAATCTACACATGTGTGTTCCACGTGTACACACTTGTGTGTTCACGTGTAGACGCATGTGTGTTCCAATTGGACACGTTTGTGTTTCTGGTGAGTACATGTTTGTTATGAGATGAACGCACGTGAGTGTGTGTTTCGGGTGCAAATATATATGTGTATATATATATATATATATGTATTTGTGTGTTCACGTGTACACACTTCTGTGTTCCAACTAGACACGTGTTTGTGTTCCAGGAGAACACGTGTTTGTTATCAGATGAATACTCGTGTGTGTCTGTGTTTCTGCGTGCGCATAAATGTGTGTGTTCACGTGCGCAGTACACGTGTGTGTTCCCTTGTGCACATGTGTGTGTTCACTTGTGCACGTGTGTGTCTCCCACGCGTACACATATATGTTTGTTCACTTGTGCACACACGTGTGTTCTTATCATACAGGTGTATGTGTTCCAGGTGAACACGTGTTTGTTATCAGATGAATACTCGTGTGTGTCTGCGTTTCTGCGTGCACATAAATGTGTGTGTGTGTTCACGTGTGCAGCACACATGTGTGTGCTCACGTGCGCACATGTTTGCGTTCCAACTGGACACGTGTATGTGTTCCAGGAGAACACATGTTTTTTATCAGACGAACACGTGTCTGCTCCGCATGTCTGTTCCACGTGTACACATTTGTGTGTTCAAGTGTGCGCACATGTGCGTTCCAACTGGACACGTGCTTGTGTTCCAGGAGAACACATGTATGCAGTCAGATGAAAGCGTGTGTGTGTGTATAGGTCCGCTCCGCGTGCACATGTATGTGTGTTCAAATCTACACATATGTGTGTTCCACGTGTACACACTTGTGTGTTCACGTGTAGACACATGTGTGTTCCAATTGGACACGTTTGTGTTTCTGGTGAGTACATGTTTGTTATCAGATGAACGCACGTGAGTGTGTGTTTCGGGTGCAAATATATGTATATATATATATATATATGTATTTGTGTGTTCTCGTGTACACACTTTTGTGTTCCAACTAGACACGTGTTTGTGTTCCAGGAGAACACGTGTTTGTTATCAGATGAATACTCGTGTGTGTCTGTGTTTCTGCGTGCGCATAAATGTGTGTGTTCACTTGTGCAGTACACGTGTGTGTTCCCTTGTGCACATGTGTGTGTTCACTTGTGCACACATGTGTGTTCTTATCATACAGGTGTATGTGTTCCAGGTGAACACGTGTTTGTTATCAGATGAACACTCGTGTGTGTGTGTTCCACGTGTACACATATGTGTGTTCACGCGTGCAGACATGTGTGTTTTAATTGGACACGTGTTTGCGGTTCAGGAGAACACACGGTTGTTATCGGATGAGCACGCTGGTGTGTGTGCTCCGGGTGTGCATTTATGAGTGTCACGTGTGCACCTATGTGTGTTCACGTGTACACATGTGTGTTCCACGTGTACGCACATGTGTGTTCCACGTGAACACATTACTAACTGCTAGGTAAACATTTTTGCATCTGACGACATATTTGCTCTCCAGGTGTACACAAGTCTGTGCTCCAGAAAACGCATGATTGTTTTCGAGGTGCGCACATGTGTGTGTGTGTGCGCGCGCTTTAGGTGAGCATTTATGTTTGCTCACGCGTGCAAATATGTGTGTTCCACATGTGCACACATGTGTGTTTTAATCGCACACACGGTGTTCCTTGACACATATTTGTGTTCCAGTGGTATACATATGTACACGCATGTGTGCTTTAATTGCGTGTGTTTGTGTTTCAGGTGAACACACGTGTGTTCCACGTACACACATGTGTGTCTGAATTGGACACGCGTTTCATTGTGTTCCAAGTGAACTCATGTGTCTTCCACGTGAACACATTAGTGTGTCGTAGGTGAACATATATGTGTGTTCCAGGTGTACACATGTGTGTGTGCTTTACAAGAAGCACACGTTGGTTTTCCAGCTCAACACATGTATGCGTGTACCGCAGGTGAATGTATATGTGTGTGTTCACGGGTGCACATCTGCGTGTGCCGCGTGTACTGTTGCAGTCGTATACATATGTGTGTTCCACATGTACTCACACACATGATTGAATTGGACAAGTGTGTCTGAACTGCCCATGTGACCGCGCGCTTGCGCAGCCACACTTGCAATCGCGCGCGCTCGCCTGCTATCGCACGCGCTTGCCCAACCTCAGTTCCTGCGCGGCGCTGCAGCGTGAAGCACGCCAGCAACACACGTGCAGCAACGCAACGCGTGCCGGGTTCACGGCTGCATGATTTTGATTCATCCGCGTTGAAGCGCAGAAAGCCACAAGATGCCACAAGCTGTTGGCATGTTTGCGCTCGCCCGCCTTCTGCCATGGCGGGGTTCCCTGAAAATCTGACGTCCAGTGTTCAGGCGGTTTTGTTGTGATGGGAACCGTAGTCTATCTCCTCCAAGTGGAAGTTCACTGCTTAGGTGCAAGTTCGGCGCCTTTGATGCGGACAACCTGGCGGATATGGATGAGGAGATTAAAGAAACAAGAGGGAAGATGCCTGGGTTTCTCAAGGGAAGTCTCTACATGTCCTGTTGGACGATGGTTTGTCAGGTTTTTTTTTGCGAGAAGATGTGGTTTATTCAAATCTAGGGTGGCTAAGATCTCGGTGCAACACACAGACCGTGAAAGCTGGGGATTATTTTGTGCGAATATTTTTGGAACACAGTTGATGGTCTTTGCAGTGTTCATCAGGCTCATGTTGGTTCAAGCGTCGCTTCAAACAGAGTCAGCGGCCCTATTATCTTCCCACTAGTATGAATCAATAACCACGGGGAACAAGCTCCCAAGGAGGTTTTGGTTTCAGCTTGCACGGTAGAAGGAGAAAGGACAACTCTTTCCAATGGCCAGCCGTCTGCCTTGATGTCTGCATGAGATGAGCACAAACACAAGAGACAAGGGGCTTATGTTGTTTATTTGTTTTGTTGTTGCTGCCTTTATTGTGTTCTTCTTTCTTGTTGTTTTTCTTGTTTTCTTTCTTTCTGTATTATTGTATTTTCTTTATTTATTTGTTTCTTTATTCCCCAAACAGCGAAGCATTGGGGTTCTAACTTGAGGTATAGAGAATGGGAAAGTGTGACGCCGGCTCCGGGGTCGTGTCTGCCGCTTGTCTTTCTGTGTCTCCCAGTCTCTGCGGTCAGATGCCAGAGGCTGTGACGCCGGCTCCGGGGTCGTGTCTCCCGCTTGTCTCCCTGTGTCTTTCAAAGTCTCTGCGGTCAGACGTCAGATGCTGTGACGCTGGCTGCGCGGTCGTGTCCCGCTTATCTCCCTTTGTCTCCCAGCCTCCGCGGTCAGACGCCAGGTGCTGTGACGCTGGCTCCGGGTCGTGTCTCCCGCGTGTCTCCCTGGGTGGTGTCTCTCGCTTGTCTCCCTCGGTCTCCCAGCCTCTGCGGTCAGATGCCAGATGCTGTGACGCCGGCTCCGGGGTCGTGTCTCCCGCCTGTCTCCCTGTGTCCCAGTCTCTGCGTGCTGTGTCTGGTCACCCTCTCTGCGGTCAGACGCCAGATGCTGTGACGCTGGCTGTGGGGTCGTGTCTCCCGCTTGTCTCCCTCTCTGCGGTCAGATGCTAGATGCTGTGACGCCGGCTCCGGGGTCGTGTCCCGCTTGTCTCAGTCTCTGCGGTTGGCTGTTTGTTTAATGCTTACAGCCCTGAACACGGTCCCGGGGAGAACGAAAGCTGCTTTTTTTCGCAAATATTAAAACTGACCTTGCTTGCTGCCAGCTGGCTGTTTTCCTGCTTACAGCCCTCAACAGGAAAAATGAAGGTCCCTCAAGCTATAGATTCGACAAGTCAGGGAAAGGGCATGTCGTAGATTTTGCTGTTAGCCTGTGTGCAAAGGATGTGCCTCTCCTTGGCCAAGCGCAGGTTTGCATCCTTGTGGAGCATCCTTGGAGCTCGAAGCAAGCAATGTCGAGCCTCGATTAAAAAAACAAATCGTGACATCCGGCTGATTGCTTAGCTCAGGAAACTGAGCTTCTTTTTAGAAGCCAGTGCCGCACTTCTTGGTCAAGTGCAGGTTCGCATCCATCAGCAGGGCCCTGTCGAGCCTTTAATATGTCTATGTTTCTCGATAAAAACAAATATATAGTGACATCCGGCTGATTGCTTTTTGGAAGCCAGTGCCGCACTTCTTGGCCAACTGCAGGTTTGCATCCTTGTGGCGCATCAGCAGAGCCCTGTCGAGCCTCAAATATGTAGACTGGTTTCGATAGGCAAATACGGCTGATACTGAGCTGCTTTTTGGAAGCCAGCACCGCACTTCTTGGTCAAGTGCAAATTTGCATCCTTGTGGCGCATCAGCTAAGCTCTGTCCAGCCTTAAATGCTTGGCCAAGTGCAGGTTTGCATGCTTGTGGCGCATCAGCCGAACAAATACCTTGACATCCGGCATACTGAACTGCTTTGTAGAAGCCAGCGAGGCACTTCTTGGTCAGGCGCAGGTGACCTTCTGGCGCATCAGCAGAGCCCAGCCAAGTGGCCGTTTGCGTCGCATGAGCAGAGCCCAGCCAAGTGGCCTTAATTGACTGGTTTGCATCCTTCTGGCGCTTCAGAAGAGCCCAGCCAAGTGCCAAGTGGCCGTAACTGACTGGTTTGCATCCTTGTGGCGCATCAGCAGAGCCCAGCCAAGTAGCCAAGTGGCCTTAACTGACTGGTTTGCATCCTTGTGGCGCACCAGCAGAGCCCAGCCAAGTGGCCTTAACTGACTGGTTTGCATCCTTGCGGCGCATCAGCAGGGCCAGGTTTGCATCGTTGTGGCGCATCAGCAGAGGACTGGTTTGCATCCTTGTGGCGCATCTGCAGCAGAGCCCAGCCAAATGGCCGTAACTGACTGGTTTGCATCCTTGTGGCGCATCAGCAGAGCCAGTGGCACTAGCAAGTAGCACCAGCAAATGGCGCTAGCGAGTTGCAGTAGTGAGTTGCACTAGGAAGTTGCAGTGTGTTGCGGCAGGCGCTGCGCGCAGAG
The DNA here is from genome assembly GCA_963377175.1 of Effrenium voratum. Lineage (NCBI taxonomy): Eukaryota > Dinophyceae > Suessiales > Symbiodiniaceae > Effrenium > Effrenium voratum. The sequence goes on along the minus strand of CAUJNA010000025.1, from coordinate 739,601 downwards.
AGCTTGCTCAGACAACTTGCTCATTGAAACTTGTTCAGAGAAAGTTGCTGAGAGAACTTGCTCAGAAAATTTGTGCCAAGAACTTGCCTGGAGAACTTGCTCAAAGGAACTCGCGCCAACAACTTGCGCAGAGGAACTTGCGCAGAGAACTTGCTAGGATTACTTGGCGCCGCGCTCTGCTCATGCTTTCGGGCCACCCGTCTTCTAGTCCCCTCTTGGTAGCATCGCTGTAGTTCGAGCACCCTTTCTTGTTGGCAGTCCTGTTGTAAACCTTGCCTCCTATCTTGTTGCCAGTATTTAGCACCTTCTGTTGGATAGCCATGTGCCCCGGCCAAAATCATATCTATACAGTCTTTCGCTTCGCTAGCTGGTTCTGCAACGCTTTTTCCTCACCTATGTAATCCAGTCCCACTGGCAAACGCATTTCGCTGAAGCATTATCACACCTTCGTGATGGCAAGGTCGCAGCTTTGACATGTCTCGTTGCCTCTTGACAGAAGGGTTGAAGACAGATTTCTCTTCCGCAATATGGACGCTGCTGTTTTGCACGTGTCCGAAAGTGCCAGGGCTTGCAAGCGCGAGGGCTCAAGGGCTTTCATGGCGGGACGTCGTAAGGTGCCATTCTCTGAGGCGCTAGCTTCCCTACAGTCTCTGGACCCATGGAATACCAAAGGGGTCAACGTGAGCTGTATTGCATGGCGCTTGTGCTAGCCTCCCGCAGTGAGTATTTTTGGAAATCCGAGCAATTCCATTTCATTCTCGCAATCAACGTTCTTTTCCGAGATCTCGACTTGAGTTTGGCAGCTCCGGGCGAGATTCTGATTTACTTGCTCGCAGCATACGTGGCTTGTCGGGAAACCAAGCTGGAGGGATGTGCTGATAGCATCAAGACCAACACGTGCTACAGACATGGCCCATCCATTTCTTCTTTGACGACACAGCTTCGCCTCCACTACGCCTTGAACATCGATTCCGAGCGTGGCGAACTCCCCAGCAACATACGGAATACTTGTCGAGTTCTCCTCGAAAAACTTGGTTGATGCATAGGAGCTCCTGGCAACCCACTTTGCTGACCTTGACAACTTGGAAAGAGTTCACGAACCCGGCCAGTTGATTACAGTGCTGCTGGAGCTGAGTGAACGCAAGGCCCAGAAGTTGTTGCCAGCGGCGTGCGTTGGAATGACGGCCGCCGGTCGTTCACCACACTTGTGAACACCAACCTGCAAATCATAAGCACCAACTCCAAGATGAAACCGGCCAAGCTGGTGGTGTCCACTGTGCAGCCAGCATTGGTAAGTTGGGGCAAAGTTCTCACTGTCACACGCTTCCGAGATGGAGCAGGGCTGGGGCTGACGTTCAAAGCCAAGCTTGTTCCAGAATGGAGCGGCGTTGGGCGCATGGAGCAAAGCCATGCTCCCAAGAGCGGCGCGCTGGGCACCTTTGCTGACGCTTGCCAATTTGGCGCGGCGTGTGTCTGCGTTGCTAAGCGAGGATGTCCCGGCCGTAACGTTGTGGCAAGACGTTTAGCCGAGCTCGAGAAGAAGATAGCAACCAGAAGTGGCATGTGTCCAGTCTCGGCCGCAAGCTGCTGAGCATGAGCAGAGTAGCGAGACGGCCACCAAATGCTGCGGTGATGGAAAAGTGCATTGAGTGTCCGTACTACGAAAGTTCTGTCGAAACTTCCTTTGATTACTGCCAGGTGCTAGGTTGATTCACCCCGAATCCCCGGGGCCTTCACTCTCGAACATGGCGTTGACATGGAATTGTCTCCTCGAAGTCGATGAACAACATCAATGCTTTTACCCGGCGTCAAGGAGATGGGTGGACCCGATGTGTCCTCGTCTCAAACAAGGGGACTTCCTGCAGGGACATACATGGGCTGATTGTAACTATGTGTTGCTCACATAGTTTGGGGCCGAGGCTGGTGTAATTTATTTCTTTATTTTCTTATATTTGTCTTTCTTTCTTTATTTCTTTCTTTATTTCTTTATTTATTTATTTATTTATTTCTTCTTTCCCTTTTCTTTTCGTTTCTTTATTTCTTTTCTTCGTTTGTTCATTCGTTTTTCCTGCGATATTTACGATGCTTTCTGTGCAGCTAGCCTGTCCAGTGTGACTCTCTTTCCAGAATTCCAGTCAGCTGTATCTACAGTATCGCTTCAAAATACAAGCCTCTAGCTGAATCAATGGTTTCCTTGTCATGGGATGCCTGCGGAGCGTGAGGGGGCAGCAGCATTGACTGAATCGTGTTGGGAAAGATGCGCAAGACGTCAGGACGACTGATGATATCTACGCTGACTTGCACTTGCAGGGGAGTGAGCGTGAAATCCCATCGCAACTTTGTTCTATTTGCATTTAGTCTGGCGTGCTAATGTGCAGGGCCAGTTGCTGGCCGACACAGCAAGCGAGCCGAAAAAGATGTCTGGTACCCACGGTTTTCCGCTCGGTTGGCTCCAGTGGCTCCAGTGCCAGCGTGCTGTTTGTCAAACCCATTGGCGCAATGGTTGCTTCCTGGCCAGACCCAGAGGTCTAAGCAAATGTGCACTTATGAGGCTAGCTCATAGTGAGCAGTTCTTAAGGTATACAAACACCTACGCCCCTGAGGCGCACATGTAACTTATCATGATATTTTCAGTGTGCACCATTTCATGATGTTGACCTGATATCGACCTGCCAGTTCTTCCATTTTCTGCTGATGCGACCTTGTGCGTCAAGCTACTTTGATTCGACATGGGTGAGGTGTTTTTGTTGAGGGTACCCTTTTCACCAAAAGGAAAAGCACGATTGGGGGGGCCTTTTGGTTAAGGGTACCCTTTTCACCAAAGGAAAAACACGATTTTCGAGGTCCTTCTGGTTTAGGGTACCCTTTTTCACCAAAAAGAAAAAAACACGATTTGGGGGGGGGCCTTTTGGTTAAGGGTACCCTTTCACCAAAGGAAAAGACAATTTTCGGGGCCCTTTTGGTTTTGGGTACCCTAAAAGGAAAAACACGATTTGCGAGGCCTCAACACACACATACCCACATCCGGATCGCCTTTCCCGACTGCCAGGTGGCCATCCTGAGCCTTGGCTCGCCCTGTCTCTTCTCCTTCTATCCGCGCTCTGGCACAGAGGCGCGCTGAAATCGGGCACAGGCACTCGGGAAAGGTCTGTGTCCAATTGCGCGTGTGGAGAAGTAGGGGAGCACACGAATGGTTGGTTTCTTGATTTCTCTCGAAACAGCCATGGGTCGCTGTTTGGGGCTCTCACTTACGCAAGGCGTGTGTGGGTTTTGATTCAGTTGTGGATTGGCTTCATGATGGCTTAATGGCCGGTATACATCATATATATATATATATGTACATAATATGCACATATATATATACACATGTTATGTGTTTGATGGTCACCTCAGGCAAAGAGAAGTTCAGTATAGTCCAGTATAAGGCCATCAATGGTTTGCAGATGTAGTTTTTCGCTGTACAACGGATCGGAGTGACTTTACCCATGTTGACGGCTCTGTGGGAAGCCCTTATTTCAGTTTTGGAAAACCCAGGGTTGTGCTCCCAAAGTTGGCCAATGTCCCACGTCAAGCGGAGGTGCTCTAGGACTCTAGGAGAAGGCCTTTCGCTACTGCAGCCAGACGGAAATCTGCGCCTCTCAAGACAAGTAAGTTGCCGAAGGACCTGCAAAGAGGGTTCCCTCACATGTCACATCTACCTGGATTATTCCCGGGACAAGACGATACTTCGGGGTTCCGCAGTTCTTTTAAGGCTATTGGACCCTTAATTATTTTGAGGGGAGCCTCATTTTAGGAGTCACCCCTATGTCCGCCAGTTTCATCATTTGGAACGTCACTTCTTGGTTTCCTCTGGATTCCCTTCAAACAACGAATTGTTTTGAACTTGTTCACCAAGGGGAAGGCGGTGCGCCCTTCGCCCCATGAGGCTGGTTGTGTGTTTTGCCCAACATTGGAGCAGCCCCACCCCCTGTTTGATTCGCATGGAATCCAAACATAATTTTCGTCCATTCTCGAAGGCAGCGGAGGGAAGCCAAGCAACGCCTCGAGAATGGCCCAGGACTGCATGAAGTGGGATCCGGCCAATGACGTGCCGGGCGGCTTCGAGGCCTGCACAGCAACCGGCGCTCTGGGGATGTTCAATGGGGAACCTAATGGTTTTTGGGTCTCCTTTTCGACTTCCAACACTTGGAAACTTGTTGGCTTCAAAATGAGTGTTGCTCAAATGAACGGCTCCGAAACACGATTGGTCGATCCCTTAGTTAAGCACAGGGGGGCCATTTGGTTCCTTTCGGTTTCACTGCAAGCGGGGGGTGTCCTAACATGGGGTCGGTTTCGCCGATCTTTGGAAATAGTCCTGTGTTGGGTGTCCGTCATGTGTGCTGTTCCCAATTGTGTGCATGTGAAGTTTCTCCTTGGATTGGTCACAATCCAATTGGGGTGTCGCCTTAGAACACAAGCAAGCCGCCAACCAAGGTCCACAGCAGCCCTAGCAAGCGACTATCGGGGCATGTTCAACACGATGTGTTTTTGACTTCCCGTCGTGGATCCTACGCGTTGCATTCACCGCTGCAATTTGATGCAACCTGTAGCTTGTTTGGCGAGAACTATTGCAGCAATGTTCGGGCAAAATGTATGCTGTATGACCAGCCGTTCAAGCGTGAGATGTTTTCGGCAAGGGTGAATAGCCATCCGGAGGTATGGACAGTGCTTTGCACCGCTGTTCTCACAAACCGTACTGCAACAGGGGCCAACACGTGACTGCTTTTACAGTCTTCCACCTCTTAATCGTTTGACGAATGACAGTTTCGCCACATACCAGCCAAATCTTCAGCGGGACCCAAAGCCAGCAGAAGGAGCAAGAGCTGCATAGAGTCAGCCCCACGCGTCAGGGCAATCAGTCTGCCATGAACACTCTCTTCGTGGAGCCAAGGACGGTGGTTTGAACAGTGAGCTCCAGTAGCCCGCGCTTTGTCCGAACCATAAAGAGTGTTACCTCCCCCCTTCCCGCCCGAGGGCAAATCGAGAGTACCCACTAGTCATTGAGAGGGGGATATATATATATATATATATATATATATGTACATACCCCTTGCGTTCTTGCTACTGACGTTGGGGGAATGGAGAACATCCAAGAAACCACATGCTCAGAGCATGTGGGGAATGAGGCAATCAGGAACCTGACAGAGGTTTGGCTACCCGTCTTGCCTTTGCACGTGTGCTTGCTCGAGTGGCATGTTTGTCACCAAAGCTAGCTGCGCCAGCGGGAGTTTCTTTGGGGTAGCCCTTGCTTTACCGCCCACCCCGGATGACGTCTCATCGTTTCTTCATGCAGATTGCTCGGCACTGCTCTTTGAACTTCTCATCCGCTCCTCGCGCCGCTCTTTGTTCCCTCTCTTCCCTGTTTTCTTTTGCGCATAGATCCCGGCCCCATTTGCTTCATGCTTCTTCTTGAAACCTTGCCTGTGCTCTTCTCCCTGCTCTTCACTTTGAGTTTTGCCCCCCAATCAGATTCTTGCTCCTCTTCTCGCTGCCTTGAGCTTTTGTCGAGTTTGCCCTTCTCTTCTGCGAGCTTGTTGCTCCAAACCTTAATCATAATGATTGCCCGTTGCAAATTGCATTTTCTTGCGTTATCAAGTGAATTTACCAGCTTCGCTTGTATCCGTCCACCATCTCTCTCATCCTTTGCGGTGCTTGCCGTTTGCATGTCTCAGGTGACAAGTTCTCTCACATGAACAACTGGTTTGGTAGCCTCCTGTTTGCTTGGCAAGGGGCTGCTTCCCAGTTAGCGACACGTGTCACTGAAACAGGTCCAATGAGCTGCATGTTTGACAACCCCCCACGGCGCGCTTTTTGCTCGGGTACAAGCGCCGCGTTCACTGCTGGGCACCAGTCGAATCTGCCAGGAGCCTGCTGGTGTTCAGACCGGGGCTCAAGTGCTTTGTCAAATGCCTGATCCGGGCCCGTTTTGTTGTGTTTGAAAGGCAATCACCACGAGATACTCCCGGAAGGGGTGCCTGGGCGATTTCTCACATGGTCACAAGTCCATTGCTGGATGGGGTTTCTGCAAAATTTTGAGAGCCTGCGCAGATTGCTGGCACACGTATGGGTTCCTGCCCGACAAACAACAGTCCAAGCAGTTTAAGGAATCACGCGTCAAAGCTTATAGCCAAGGAAAGGCCAGAGCCCCGGTTTCGTTGGTGGTGTTGGGTCCACTTGGAGGGTCCTACTCACAAGTCTAGTGGAAAGGAACAAGCCAAATAGAAGGATTTTGATCCATCTTTCAACGGTCAAAGTCGTTTTGGGATTGCCTTTCTATTGCCTTTCTCTTCAGCAAACGAAAGGCCAAGGACCGACTTGATAACAAAAACAACCCGCCCCAGCAGCTTCAAGCGCCCAGATGCCTTGAACCAACCGCAGCCTTCCCAGTGCCCAAGCTGGGCCGCGTTCAGCCCGCACGGCCCGCCTCCGCTCGTTGGGGAACCGCCGTGCAGGCGACTCAGAGCGCCCTGCGTTTTCTGGCAGCCCTGCAAGCGCTCTGCGTTTTCAGTGGTCCGTACACTTCTCTTCTGGGTAGTGTTTAAACATGCACGCGGTTTCACAGTGAGCTTGCTCGTGGACAGGGTGCATAGGAGGAACCCCGGCTTTTGGTTTTTTTGTTGGCCTGGTCGACTCCGGTGTACTCCAATGGTCCAATCGAGTCGGCCCTGATTCCGGGGGTTACAATTTTTGAGGGTACCGTTTTCGGGGTTGTGGTGGAACTCAAGGGACACTCTACCCATTTGGCCATGGGTCAAAACCAATGGTACCATTTTGGGGTAGGTGCACCACCGATATTTAGTCTATTTAGTGGGGATTGGGATGTTGGCTGGGGGTGCAGGGTTTTGACCCACAGCCATTTGGGAACGCATGTCCTGTAGGCAACGCATTTGCTCGAGTCCTCTCTTTGCCCAGGCCATGCTGGCTCGTGAGATCCCCAGAGCCGCATCTGTTGGCCGGAAACGAGCTACAGGGCAATTGCCCAAGGCCAATCGACCGGTCCATGTTTTGGCAGCCAGTTGTTTGTCAAGTGAACCCAAACGTCGATCACAATGTATTTCCAGGTCCTTTGACTGCAGTCGAGGAGCTGGAGAAAGCCTTTGTCGTTCCCCAACGTGTTCCCGTTGCCGAAGCCAAATCTGATGAACAGCCGGGGCCGCTTAGAAACAAATGTGTTTCCTTGGAGGACCAACTGCCAACGTACAGCCAGTTCCATTTGCAACTCCGGGAGGTGCGCCATGCGGTGGATAACTGTCCGAAGAAGAAATAGTTGATAGGTAGAATTCCCGGTCAAGTTGTGCAAGGATGCAATGCCTCTAGACTTGTCCAAACATCCGCTTCATGTAGGACTCCCAGCAGGTTCCCCAGCATTGCCTTTTGTTGTCGAATATCAATTTCCAGAGAGGACTTGGCTTAAGTTGTTTGTTTGGTGAGCGATGGATGGCTATTGATTTCTTGGAACACGGAGCACGACTTCTTGGCAAAGCAGCTGAGCTTTAGAGGACGCAGCTTAATTTATTTGGAGGCGGATCTTCAAGGGAGATGTTTTGTGTCCACTTGCCATAGGCTGCAGCGTTGTGCAGAGAGTGGTCACTTGAACCTTACGCAGCAATGAAATCTATTTTGCCCCATGCGAATCGACTGATCTGATCGTATTGTTCCATGGAGAGAGCCAATTTTAAGTCACCACAACCCCAAAATCATCGCCTGTTATTTCAGGTTCCATTAGACGTTGGTATCTACACACTGGCCTTGCAGCTTTCCAAGGTCAGTCGTTTGCAGCAGTTGCGCGCTCGGTTTCTTCTTTCGGAGATCTTAGGGACAGCGAGGGACTCGCAAAGGTTCTCAAAAATCCACCATAAAGCTGATCAGATGCAGAGTCTCAGGGCGTTTGAAAGGGTGGAATGTTGGTTTTCCGCGGGGAGTGGCAGTGAGAGCTATAAATCTTGCAACCTGCCACGGTCTTGCCTCGAGCGCCCAGCATTTGAGGCCCGAACTGCTGCGGCAAGCTGAGTCACCGAGATGACGGGATGTATCGCAAGCTCCGCTCCGTTGGGCTCAAGAAAAGGACTGTCAACCCTTTGAGAGGGATGTCCTCCCTACCTTTTCACATCGTTTGTCATGCGGTTCGGTGTCAAGTTGTTTTGGACCAGTCATGAGTTGGGCAAAAGCTGAGGAAGTTGGAGGGGTCGAGGAAGGCATGACCACCTGGCGGCGTTTAGACCGTGACGCATGCGTTCTTCTCTCATGGCAGGATGCGTCAAATCCAGAGTCCACTGCGGATTGGGCACGTTGAAGGTGTTTCGCCTGGTCTGCTGAACGTACTTGCGCAAGGTCAACTTCAGATGAATCCGGAGGACCATACTATACCAATGTAAATATGTTTGCCACTCAATAGGAAGTCACCCCTGGCCCCTGACGGGTACCGTCCTCCAGATTAGTCTTAAGTTGATGTTAGAAGTTCAGATTGCCAACTAGAGCAGCTGTTTCTGTCCACATTTGAGAACTGGAATCATGTGTGTGTGTGTGCTTTTTGTTGTGGTGGGAGAGGATACATGTTTAGCTCCTCTGGCTGTTGCTCTAAGTGGCGCTTGATTGTCAACACTTTTTCGAAGACAGCGTCCATCGGTTTCAGGTTGAATTCCTGTCCAACAGAGGCCGCCCCAACCGAACAGACCCAAGACAGCTTGTCTTAAAATAGGAAGAGGAGCCCCAAAATGGTTAGCTTTGGCTCCCGTTATGTTCCCGTTGAACCCCAAACAGGATATCATGCCTTTAGACCCGCAGAATGGGACTCCTTTTTGGTTTTTCTTCTTTGAAGGATGGCCCTTTCCACCCACATGGAATCAGAGCATGTCCCATGTTCCTCAGCTGGTCTCATTTGGACCTTCGCAGAGGCCAGGGCCTTCCGCAGCAGTGCTGTGCGCCTCTCGGAGGCCCCTGAGATTCGGGAGTCCCTGCTTTGCACACGGAAGTCGTTTGTTTGTTGGGCCGGGGGGGTTGGGAACTGGCCGTTCGCCTTAGGAGACGCCAACAGGGTTTCAGGCTCCATGCCTTTTAGCGGCGCTTGAAACCCCAGGGCCCGCCCTGCGGCACGGCCTGCGCCACGCCGACCAAGTGTGCGCCGGAGAGCACCGCAAAGGACGGAGCCTTCAGCCGGGCGAAGCCGCGGAGCCAGTCGATGGGCCAAATCCTCTCTGCGCGCGCCGGGCATGAAACCCTTGGGATGAACCACCTTGGTGCAAAGTTGACTTTGTCCATCCACTGAAGGTTGAATGGAAGCAACTATTTCCAGTTTCTGACTTGAAATGCAGGTCGGTCCAGTACTGAGTCAGAGCAGCAAGGGGTGAAGCATGCCAGATACTTACCATGTTGTAAAGACAAGCAACAAAACAATCCTTGGTTTTCGATTGATCACAAGGATACCTTAGCAAAACGAAAAGAGACCCAACAACGGGGTGGCCCCCAACAGCCAACAGGACATTCCTTTGCAAATGCTGTTGTTTCAGGTTCCTTCCATTCATTTGGAGCTTCAGTCTTGCGGTTGGGAGGTCCACCAGTCTGAGGCAACCAGCCATCCCAAAAACAAGGGAGCCCACTGCTTGTGACGTCTTCGAGGCAGACATCGCGCACAAGGCGGTCGGCAGTGCTGGCGCGACCTACGGGCGCCCTGAGTCGGTCGTGAGCTGTTCCAATTCGCAAATGCTCCCCCTCTCCAACAGTGCTTCCTCCATTTCCCTTTGTGGAACCTGCAAAAGTGGCGATGGTTTTAATAGAAACCACTCGTACTTTGATCAACTTAAGGGGAAATCCAGTCCGCTGTCCAACAACCGTGGAAAAGCTGACAGGAGGGGTTTGGAGAACTTCTTTCCTTTGGCGATGCCACTCGTGCACGTCCATGATTGTTCGAATTATGGTAATTAATCTTTGTTTCGTGGCTGGGATTGTGGATTCGCGTTGGCCGCTCCATAGTGCGATCCCAAAAGTGATGGTTTGCCCAAGGCAAAACATGTACCCTCGAAACAGACACACACACACACAGAGATACGAATAAGATAGTGATAATCAAAGTGTGTGTGTGTGTGTGTGTGTTGTGTTGACAGCATTCAATGAGGCCTTCAGGATAGCGAGCAGATTCAGGACGCGACGTATCCCCGCACTTGCCACGGTTCCCATGTTGCTGCTCAACAGGTAGTTTCGAACATCACCTTTTGGTAATGCCAAATTCAAGTCAAGGTGGGATGCTTTTGAGGGATATTGAAACACTGAATTGTCAAAGTTCCTTCATGACTGGGTACTTTCCGGGAAGCTCTTGGGTAACGTCCCCAGCCAATGGGCTGTCTGAGATCGGTCCCCTTTCGATCCCTTTCCTCAGCATCAAGCCGCTCCGATGGCTCTCATTTGGATTTGGAAGCCATGAACAGTTTTTGGCTCCTTTGCCTCATCTTGGGCTTCACCGTAAACGACGCTCCTTGTCTTCTTCGAGCCAGACAGGTGTTCAACGGGTGTGAGGGAAGTGCCTTTTTTGCAGAATCAAGGAAAGCCGTACTAGTGTGGGTCTTTTGAGGCAGACCTTTGCGTACCCTTATTTTTTGGTCCAGACGTGCATGATCCGTAACACGTGGCCTTAACACTGTGGACTTCCCCAAGTGGTTGCTGCAGTTCCAGCAACCGCCCAAACTTCTTCAGATTGTGATGCCCTCCTCCGAAAGGTGTTGCCTGCATGGGCATGACGGGTTGGTTCCCGCTTCTGTTGTATCAAGGTGACCTCTTCTTCTGGAGAATTCCTTGAGGCGCCTTTCTAATTCGTACGCCAGTACTGGGTTTGTCTAAGATTATGGGGCAGGAACGCCCCAAATGGGTTGTCCCTGGTTCCCAAAAGAGGCCCGCCCATGCGGCGACAGTTTCCATGAGGTACTCCAAGAAGTTCGCGGAAGGCTGGGACCGGATTTTTGCCAAGGGCGCCTCGGCAGCGAGTTCAATGCCTTGGCCTTTCGTCAAACATTCGAAGTGCACAGCTCCTTTTCCAAGCCCCAGCGGAATTGGCCGGCGCCCATGAAATTGCCATGTTTCGAGGTCCAGCCAAACACAGCAAATAAAGACCCCCGTTTTTGGGCCGTGGCTCATCGACTGCTCAAGGTCAAGAATCCGCAGCTGGGAAGAAGGACGACTTGTGTGACATCAGTTGAGCCAGGCACAGTCTAGGCGGCCAGAGAGCCAGGCGGCCAGGCTGCACCGTTGGTGACTTGGATAGGAAGCTTCAGATGGGGTGAGAGCTGTTGGCTTCAAGCCTTCGCGTGTCGCCAGGACCTTGAGAGCTGAGGGAGTGATCAAGGGTTTCACCTCTGGGAGCCAAAGCTCCTTGGGAGCTTTCCCAACAAACCGAGCAGTGCGTTAAAACAGGGCGGTTGGCAGCTCCTGTGTCTCATGCCTTGGTTCTTGGAATGCTGGTTGTGGGCAAGTGTTGGTTTGAGGCTGATACTTCTGTGAGCGTCCCGGCAAGAAGGTGATCAAGTCAGAATTGCTTGGAAGTGAAGAACAAAGGACCTACCATTGTCCACAACGCGGATTGATGTCCTTCCTCTTGGGGCCTCATCCAACATGGGTTTTGAATGTATATCTACATATATATATATATATATACATATATATATATATACACACATGCTTTCCTGATTCCCAATGTTCAGATTTGCGTTGGATCTCCGCGCAAGCCGGGCCCGGAACCCGAGGCCATGATGCTTTCTGGCATCACCGGCATGGCATTGATGCTGCGGTGCAGGGCTCAGCGGTTCCTCACGCAGGAACCCCCAAATGCGGGCTACGCTCAAGTGAACCCATCCAAAACCCAAAGCACGACTTAAATAGCAACCCCAAGGACCTCCCAAAACATCCCCTTGGAAGACTTTTCTTCCAGATTGTTTGAGACTCAGGCGGCGGAGGAGCTCCCGCAGCACTGCGTAAACTTGGAGCAGGCGCCCCACGGGCGAGTGCTGCAGTTGGTTCAACGCCGGGCAATTCGATTCGTCTTAAATTTGGAGCCCAAAAATGGGCGGTTTCACTTTGCCTTTCCTCTAAAGCCATCAACAGCCACCCAAGAAGGGCACCCTCGAAAAGAAGACACCGAGTTGGCTTGCTGGTCCTTGGCAATATTGACTCAGGATCTTCGTAGAACATCCTACGGTGGAGTTGAGAAATCTGAGGTTTTTTCGAGACCCATGGGGGTCTTGGCTTTGTCTTGTACTGCTTGAATAGAAGTAGCCAAATAAGAGGTCTAAAACCCATGTGAAACCTGTGAAAGTGTGATTTGGCTGCGTTGGCGGCCAAGACGCAAGTTGGTGGCCAACTTGCAACGAAGCAAGGCGCTCCCCTCAAACTGTCCCATTCGCAAGTCGCACCCAACTCGTCACCTCAGAGCATCATTTTTGGGGCGTCTAGACTCTGGAAAATTTACTTGCGGGCCAAGCGCGAGTCGCGTTTCTTGTGTTGTAAGATTCCTCAACACACTGAACAACCGTGTACTTTTGCACGTAGCACCCCAGGTGAAGGTATCGGTACAGGTACAGTCCTTGCGGTACACAAACTGGATATATAGGTCCGTCACCTACCCCTCCACACACCCGTGGTATGAGCGGCAAAATCGAGTAGGTCAGTCCCTTTTCAGGTACAGCAAGGCTTTTCACATGTTGTTGTTTGTTTTTGTTAGTAGGAGTTTGTGTTGTGCACGACCCTCTACTTAAATTCTCCAGAAGTACCAATTGGGGCCGACCATATGGTCGGCGCTGAGCCGCTAGGCAGCTGCCTGGGGCTACAAGCCGGGAGACCGGGTGCAGCGGGACAGGCGTGTGTCCTTCACCATGCGGCGCCTTGGTGGGGACGGCTGGTTTTCGGTGGGTTTTTCACCCAGAAAAGATCTGCTGGTAAGAGACCAAACAAGGGGATGCGTCATGTGTTTTTGTCCTGGCCCCTTGTTGAGCATCCAGCTTAGACCCTTAGATCGTCGGAAAGTGTAGCCCCGTTGAGTCATAGTTGAGTAAACGAAGGATAGTACGGAACATCCCAACCAGAAATTCGTGCGGCTGCAATTTTGATTGTCTGCAGCCATGTTTTGATCGTGACCTGTGCGAAGGGATGCTCATACCCTTGAAGATGGAATACATCCGTTGCCAAATCTTTGGACCTCATTTCAGGGAATGGCGAGTTTGAGGGAGGCAACAAAACACATCAGCTAGGTCCTCCAGTTGAGAAGTTAGAATAAGGGTACCCTGTTTTCTGTAGTCTATTTTAGAAGGGGAACCGTCCCGCAAAAAAAAGGGTAAAAGGGGGGACCTCGTCAGGACTCACAAAAACCGCGGGGTTTGTCTGATGGAAACAAGCCAATGATTCGGGACCCACGACGCTTCGGGAAAGCACATCAGGAAACAAATGGAATTCCATTTCCGGGCTTCCTTTGTTGTGGCAAGGCTAGGAAATGGAGCTGAGGGTGCTTCGTCAAAGGGAACACTTCTCCTTGGATGGAGGGTACGTATTCCCTCTTCAAGCCTTTTGTCCCAGAGCCGAGGGGCGTATTCTATCTTATGAGTGGTTCATGTCGAGTGCGCTTGGCGGGTGGAAAAGGGATCAAGACAATGCACTTGAAAGAAGCAAGGGACAGAGCTGCCCTTTTCGCGGGCTGCTGGGCTCCTTTGTGTAACATCTGGGCGGGGGGAATTTCAATCCTGGACCCTGCGGAATGTGCATAGGGCTATTTCTTTGCATGCCCGTACAAAATCCAGACCTGGGAGAAATGCCCGGTTGGGTTGGCATCCTACTCTTTCCTGGAAACCTAACAAGACTGATTCTGCGTATTTCTGCTATTTGTGGTCTTGCACTTCTCCTTGTTCTTTCTTGATTCTGTTGGTGCACTTGTGGACATACCTCATGGTTTTGCTAGTAGTTGGACAGCCAAGTAAGGCAGTTGCCTTCTGATCCTTAATGCAAGGGCATCCGAAAACTCGGCTTTCTTTGTCACTCATCGCATGTGTGTTACCCATAGTAATAAAATGATACTATAACTCCATTCACACGTTGTATTTTCCTGAACAAGCAGCTGTTGTCCACACATACTCGAGGTTTGATTCCTTTGCCCGAACACAGAGGTTGTCAATGTTGCACAAGAGGTTTTCAGCATCAGTTGGAAGCAGCATGTTAGATAAACACAATCCCACGACACATATTGACACTACATGTTAGACTTAAGAATGAGATTGGTGTGCATCAGATTTGTGTTTTGTTCACGTGATAGTTGCTTTGCCACAAGTGGCACTACGCTGCCACTTGGCTCAAGAATTCCATCTCCCATCAGATAACTTTCGGGGGAACGCGCAGGCGCCATAGTGCGTCAGAAGGCCACGCTGCTGAGTGAAAGGGCTTGGCGCCGCTTCTTTCCGGTACTAGAAGGTACCTGGTTCCCCGTCGAGGTTCACCTGGGCCTGATTGGGTTCTTAACTGTCACGTCCTTCAACCTGGTCATCAACCACAGCTCCCCGAGTTGTGTCGCCGGGTTCTTTGGGTACATTGTGGGCACCTTGCACTCATTTGATTCCCTGGGCTATATCTTCTGCGCCCAAAGCCGCAAGTTATCAGCCGTAGCAGCATAAAGCTGCGGCTGGTGGCCCGGTCGCGTCGTGACCCGCTAGTAGGGTTCAGCGCCTCCGCTTCTGACTTCCTCGGGAGCACCCGTACATGGGCGTGCACCGACTGCGGGCCCGCCGGCATACCTCGAGGGTAAAAGCGCACCACCATCTTCCACGACGTCAGCTCCAGGGGCAAGGGCAAAAAGCGCACGATCAGGGGCGCGGACAGAAGTCTGCGAACCCTTGTCTTATTGTCTCAAGAGACGGTCTTGAAAGGTTTTTGCCACCCGGCTGCACGACCTTGGCTGGTGGGACGACAGGAAGAAGGTCATGCGCGTCAGGTCCAACACTCCTGAGATTGTGCACAACCTCCTTGAGAAGCTCGAAATGGTTTGCAAGGCTCCGTGACGCACACATGGCTGCGCGACGAGGGATCAAGGAACATAACAAAAAAACACACAGTATTTAAAGTCCGGATCCCGCGTTCTCAGATGTTTACTGCGATCACCGACGACTTCATCTACTGGGGCGACCAGACAGCCTCGAGCTTCACCTGCCACGCCAACAAGTACCGACAAGTACCGATCCGCGCGCGCACTTGCGCGCCGCAGTGGAAGTTGCGTGGTCACTGCGTCGCGTGGGAGTTCACACGAAGGAAGTCGCGAAGGTCCTGGGCATGGCTTTTCAGAAGACCACTGTGTAGGATGACTTTCTTCAGTGCCCTACCTATTTAGGTTCAAGGCTTTGATGGTTAGTCTTCTATTTACAGTGGGAAGACCACAAACATTGCTTCACGGGCTTTTCCACGACTACCTCCCACTCCTAAGTTTCAACTTCCAACTTCTTATTTGTGTGTTTAGAAAAGTTGGCCCGGGACGCAGTACTGAGAGAGTTGCGAAGTTCAATATTCTCGCTCCAAATCGTCGACTGAGGCACCTGCTTCCGCGGTGCGCGTGCCAGGGCTGAGGTTGAGCTCTGGGGTGCAGCGAAGGTGGTTCCGTCAAAGCTCGGAAGGTAGGGCGAGCTGTGTTGAGTTTATTCCACCAAAAATTCCATGCGCGTTTCGGGGTGTCCGCAGGATGGTCGCTTCGCATAGCCGATGCTCTTGCAGTTTTGAGCCGACGAGTGCTTTCTCGGAGGAACACACAAAGAATCTTGCTTTCTGGCTTCCAGTCAGAAAATATAGTTTGCAGATCACGATGTGCTGACCAAGATGACACTCGAATGGCTGGCCAACCCGGGCACGAACCAATGGCGGCACAATTATTGACGTGCTTCAAATAATTTTTGAATGTTACGTGCAATTATTTATTATGTCAAATTATGATAATATGTGAACTAGAATATGGACGAATATTATATTGTCTTATTTTATTTTAATTTAATAGTTTGTTGATTTATATATATATATGGATTTGTCTTTTTTTGGTATGTTGAATTGTTTTAAAAGGTAGAAATGTGTTTTTTGAATTATATTCCGAATTATATTTTTAATGTATATGTTATAAGATATTATTATGGTTTTATTATTTTAAATTATATTAATTTTGATTTTAAATAGTAAAAAAACATGATAAATTTGTATAACCCAAAAAAAGGTTTGTATTTTTTTATATAAGATACGAATTTGAGTAGCTTATATGAGTAAAATATAATTATAATTAGTTTATGTATATGTTTTTAGAAAAAAAATGGGAAGAGATTATATTGGATTTATTTATTTTTTTGATGCTGGGTAAAAATATTAATGTTGTTTATCGATTTTGGGGAGAATATTTTATGTTAATGTTATGTTTGAGAATGAAGATTCCGGGAATTCGGGATGAATTAACTTAACACTTTTTATAATATATTTAATTATGTATTTTTCCATTACCATAGTATTTGGTTGTTGTCTCGTTACTCTGCTGAAACTTGCGTATTAGTTTTAGCAGCTTGATGGCCGAAACTGGACACATGTTATTTCTGGTTGCTATCTTCTTCTCGAGCTCGGCTAAGGGTCTCGCTATAAGCAAAGCAAGAGAGCATAAACGAGTAGATTGCGCCTTGTAGCGTTACGGCCGGGATATTCTCGTCTAGCAACGTACATACGCCGCGCCCAAATTGGCAAGCGTTAACAAAGGTGCCCGCTTGGCACGCACTTCTGTTACCCGGCAAAGCTGCAGAAAATCCTCAGTGTTTGAGTTGGCAGTATTTGGACATCCAGGGCCTTCATCTCTTTCGTGTCTAACGCGCCGCATGTTCCCAAGATGGCCAACGCATGGCTTTGCTCTATGCGCCTAACACCGTTCCATTCTGGAACAAGCTTGGTTTTGAACGTCAGCTCCAGTCCTGCTCCATCTCGGAAACGTGTAAGAACTTTGCTCTAACTTATCAATGCTGGCTGCACAATGGATACCACCAGCTTGGCCGGGTTCATCTTGGAGTTGGTGTTTATGGCTCGCAGATTGGTGTTCACATGTATGGTGAACGACCGGCGGCCGTCATTCCAACGCACGCCGTTGATAACAACTTCTGGGCCTTGCGTTCACTCAGCTCTAGCAGCATTGTAATTAATTGGCCGGTTCGTGAAGTTTTTCCAAGTTGTCAGGACCTCCTATGCATTAACAAAGTTTTTCGAGGAGAATTCGATAGGTGTAGGGACGATGCAAGAATTTTTTACGAGTTAATGGTTTGATTGGGGGCCCGATGTACCCAGGTTATACTTCTAGGACAATTCTTTCTAGAAACCAGTTAGAAAATACCTTGGAGCGGACCCCCCCTCCTAACAATGCAACAAGATGATAAGCACTATGTGTTGGCTCGTCGTTTTTTGCGATAGTAGCAGATCTCTAAGAGCAAATAATGGCTCTTGTTGATGGGACCTTAAAAAGAAAGTATCAAACACAGCGGCGGTGTTAGAATTTTTTATTAGATTATAAAGCCATCAAACATGTCGACACATGGCCATGACCGTGTCTCTTTATTGTAATTAGCACATTAAACACCAGAGCCACCATTCCATAATGTTGTTGGGGAGTTCGCCACGCTCGGAATTAATATTCAAGACGTAGTGGAGGCGAAGTTATGTCGTTAAAGAAGAAATGAATGGGCCATGTTTGTAGCATGTGTTGGTCTTATGCTATTAGCATATCTTTCCAGCTTGGTTTCCCGACAAGCCACGTATATTGCGAGCAAGTAAATTAGAATCTCGCCCGGAGCTGCCAAATTCAAGTCGAGGTCTCGGAAAAGAACGTTGATTACGAGAATGAAATGGAATTGTTTGGATTTCCAAAAATACTTATTGCGGGAGGCTAGCACAAGTGCTATACAATGTCTAGAGATTGTAGGAAAGTTAGCTCCTCAGAGAATGATACCTTACGACGTCCTAACATGAAAACCCTTGAGCCCTCGCATTTGCAAGCCCTGGCATTTTCAGACACGTGCAAAACAGAAGCGTCTATATTGCGGAATATGTGGAAATAAGGCTGAGAAATCTGTCTTTAATCCTTCTGTTAGGAGGCAACGAGATATGTTAAAGCTGCGACCTTGCTAGGTGTGAAATGCTTCAACAAAATGCATTTCGTTTGTTAGTGGGATTGGATTGCATAGATGAGGAAAAAATATCGTAGTAAATATATCTATTTCGTTTTCGAGAAATAAATACATTGCTTAGGATTCTGAGCTGTTTTTTGGAAACGCCGCACTTGTTGGTTAGGTGCAGGTTTGCGTTCTGGCGCATCAGTAGAGCCCTGCCGAGCCTTAAATATATACTATTGTTTTTAATAAGCAAATATCGTGATATCCGTTTGATTGCTTTGCTTAGGATTTAAATTGCTGAAAGAATTTACTTAGATAATTTGTACTAAGAACTAGAACTTGATCAAAGGAACTCGTGCCAACAACTTACTTAGAGGAACTTACGTAGAGAACTTGCTAGGATTATTTGGCGCCGCGCGTTGCTTATGCTTTCGGGCCACCCATCTTCTAGTTTCCTCTTGGTAGCATCGTTGTAGTTCGAGCACCCTTTCTTGTTGGAAGTCTCGATAGGTCTCTGCTGATGCGCTAGAAACCTGCACTTGACTAAGAAGTGCGACGCTGGCTTCCAAAAAGCAGTTTAGAAGCCTGAGCAAAGCAATTAGGCAGATGTCACGGTATATTTGTTTATCGAAAATAATATATAGATTTAAGGCTCGATAGCTCTATTGATGCGCCACAAAGATGCAAACCTGCGCTTGGCTAAGAAGTGCTTGCAAAAAGCAGCGTAGAATCTTGGGCAAAACAATCAGGTAGATGTTACGGTATTTATTTATCGAAAATAAAAAAAAGCATATTTAAAGGTTTGATATATTTTTGCTCATAAGGATGCAGGCACGACCCGAAGCCAGCGTCACAGCATTTGGCATCTGACCGCGGAGATTAGGAGCTATAAGGAGAGACAGGGAGACAAACGAGAGACGTATCACAGCATCTGGCATCTGGCCGCAGAGATCGGGAGACAGGAAGCACGACCCGAAGCTAGCGTTATAGCATTACGGAGACCGGGAAACACAGGCCAACAAGGGGGAGATACGACCCGGTAACTAGCGTCATAATATTTGGCATCTAACTATAGAGATTTTGAGAGACATAAGGACCCCGCCTTTGAACGAGAAATGGGAAGACAAGCGGCAGACACGATATCTGATCGTAGAGATTGGGAAATACAGGGAACTAAGCGGGAGACACGACATCTAGTATCTGACCGCAGAGGTTAGGCAACACAGAGGAGACAAGCGGGAGACACGACCCGTTATAGCATCTGGCATCTAACCGCAGAGACTTTGCGCAACACAAGGAGATAGGAGATACGATTCCGTAGCCAGCGTCACAGCATTTGGCTTTTGAATGGAGACATTCGGAGATAGGGAGATAAGCGGGAGACACTGCCCCGCCTTTGCCGCCTTTGAATAAGACATAAGGAGATAAACGGGGAGACACAATATCTAACCATAGAGATTAGGAGATATAAGGAAACAAGCGGGAGACACGACTCGTCACAGCATCTAACATCTGATTATAGACACTGTGGACAATATAGGAGATAGGAGATACAATTCTGTAGCTAGCGTCGTAGCATCTGGCCTTTGAATGGAGAAATTCGGAGATAGGGAGATAAGTGGGAGATACGATCCCTAAGCCGACATTATAGCATTTGGTATCTGACTATAGAGATTGGGAAACATAACGTTATCTCGGAGCTAGCGTCATAGTATCTGGCATCTGACCATAGAGATTAGGAGATACAGGGAGATAAGCGGGAGACACGACCCGTCATAGCATTTGGCATCTAACCGCAGACACTGTGGATAATATAGGGAGATAGGAGATACGATTTTATAGCTAGCGTCGTAGCATCTGGCCTTTGAATGGAGAAACTCGGAGATAGGGAGATAAGTGGGAGATACGATCCTTAAGCCGACATTATAGCATTTGGTATTTGACTATAGAGATTGGGAAACATAACGTTATCTCGGAGCTAACGTCATAGTATCTGGCATCTGACCATAGAGATTAGGAGATACAGGGAGACAAGCGGGAGACACGACCCGTTATAGCATTTGGCATCTAACCATAGAGACTTTGGGAGACGTACCATGGTATTTGGCATTTGGCATTTGATCGCAGAGATAGGGAGATGAATGGGAGACACCATTTCGGAGCCGGCGTAATAGTATTTGGCATTTGACTGCGGGAGACACGACCTTGGAGTCGATATTATAGCATCTGGTATTTAATCGGAAAGATTGGGAGATAGGAAGATAAGCAGAAAATAAGATCCCGGAATCGACGTTATATTTTCTTATTTTGTATGTTTTAAATTAGAATATTAATGTTTTGTTATTTGAAAAATTATATATTATTTTTTATTAAACAAATAAATAAAAATTTTTTATTAATATTAGTTTAATATTATTATTATTATATAAATTATTATTGTTATTTCTATTTTAATATTGTTTTTTTAATAATCATGCTTTTTACCCCGTCCTTTTCCCTCCTTTCCTCTTCCCCCCCCTTTCTCTTTCCCTCTCCCTCCGTCCTTTCCTTTCCTTCCCCTCCCTTTCCCCCCCGCTTGCCCTCCCCCTATCACGCCTCTTACTTCTTAAAACAAAACAATGGTTTGGTCTTTTCAAAATATGTTTCAAATAAAAATCTGCAATATATATTCTAGGATTCAATATAATTTTCAAATATTTCTTCATTGATAAGGGGCTTATTAAGGATGTATTGCTTAATAAGGCTTAATAGGCCTTGATAAGGCTTAATTTTTCTTTTTTTAATTTGGATTCGGTTTTATTTCCTCAAATCTGGGCAGGCCCTCTTTCAGGAGGCTCTTTAGGGACCCATAATTAGGGCTAAGGTTAAATTCTAGGGTGCAACGAAGATAATTCTATTAAAATTCGGAAGAAAAAAAAAACAACAACCTTATGGTAAATGTATTCCACCAACAAAAATATATATGTTCAAGATGTTTATTGGATAGATTTTGCAATTTTAAGCCGATAAATACTGTTTTTTTTTTTTTTTTTTGAAAAACCATATAAATATTTATTTATTTCGAAACAAACATAATTTATCAAATCACAAACACAAATTCATGAACGATTCAATTATTAATTTATTTCAATTAATTTTAAATTATCCAAATTATAATATAATATATAATCTAAAACATAAATAATTAATATTAATTTATATCTTTATATTATTCAATTTCATATTTTAATATATTTTTATAATATATATATAATTATGAAATTCAATATTAAAATTAGAATTTAAATTATATTTCCTAAAATTAAATAAATTTCATATATAAATATGTTTTATTAAAATAATTTTATATCCAAATTATAATATAATAATATTATATCTTAAGTATCATCCTAAATTCAATTAATTCATTTTTTTATTATATGTTTATATATTCAATATCATTCTAATATATATTTTCTTATTTCCAATTCAAAAATTATGAATTGACAATTCTAAAATTATTATTATTCATAATTTATTTCTATCATTCAAAATCATAATTCAATCTGTTATCAACTAACACAATTCTTTATTTTATAAATCATATATCCCAATAAATTTCCAATATATCAAGAATTCATTCATTAAATATATATCCCCAATAAAATACAATATATTAAAACATATAAATCCATAATTACAATATTATTTTATTTCACATTCTTTTTTTGAAATCTCAAATTTCATTCAAATTTCAGATAAAAACAATTATCTCTATTGCCTCAAATCGATAGGACAAATAACAATCCAAAATATATCACTAATATAGAATCCTAGCAAAGCATATTCTTGAGAATCCAACATTCAATATTTCCTGTATACATGTTATTCTGCAGGGAGGTATTGAGCATCATTTTTGCAAATTTGCACGTATATATATATATATATATATATGTATGCACGGTATTTCTTTATTTGTACATAGAAATCTGTTTATGTGCTCCTGTTCCTGGGGGTCACGCGCAACTGTACAATTTGTTCACGCGCTGCGGCAGGTCACTACTACGCTCCGAGACTAATGTCATTGAGCTCGTGCCAAAGTCGACTGGGCTGGTCTTTGAGCTGCACGCCATTCATCCGACTAGTTAAGAATTTGCGAGGGAAAACACCAGTGGTCCAAAGTTGGTTGTGTTTTCTTGCTTGGGATCTTTCTTGCTTTGGCTAAAAAGAGCAACCCAAGTCAAAACGCTCTTTGTAAGAGCTAAAGGCAGGGGGAAGGAGCTACGCTGCACGACTGCTGTACCATTCACAGCGACTCCACGCGATGGCTGGGAACCGTAGGCCTGTCCTCTTCCTGGCAGCTTGAAAGGCACTGTCAGTATCCAAGGTGCTCCCCGGAGTATGGACCTCGCTTTGGAGGAGACTCTTAAATTTGGGGAGCAAACCCATTTCTCTGTGAGTCCAAGCATCTGATCAATTCATGGGGGAAGCTGGTTTTGAGACATCCCACTGGGTCCCTCAAATCCAGCTCACTTGCATGACTCGCAACTTGCAAAAAAAAACAAAAAAAAACAAGCAAGGGCTGCCACATGGCTGTGGGTCAAAACCAATGCTACCATTTTGGGGTAGGTGCACCACCCATGCTAGTTTATTTTAGTGGGGATTGGGATGTTCAGTGGGGGCCAACAGGGGCACACTTTTCCCCAACAATTTCCTCCATGGTTTTTGGTCTCTCGCAAGCCCTCACCCGCCTCCAGGCCGAAGGGGACAAAGCGCTCCACGTCCGTCTGCGGAAAATCGGAAGGCCTTCTGTATACCTCGCCCTTTTGACGCTTCGTCAATCACTAGACTGTGCTAACTCCAAAGGCATCAACATGGGAAGTAACTGAATGTTCTTTGGGGCTTAACACAAACATGCCTTGAGCCAACTTGATTCATGTGCACTACTATAGACATCCATAGACAATCTCAAACACCTCAATATCCTCAAACCTGCTCACGTGTGCTTTATCAATAGGCCAGCTCATCTAGAGCACACAAAAGTATGAGATGCTCTAATGCCACCCGCGCCAACCGCCCACCTCCTGGATCGATGTGGCTGTCGACTCCACTCCAAAACTCTTCGGCGGAACAAAGTCCTCGCGGTTTGCATCAGTGGTCGAGTCTTCTCTTGCTCGTGGAAGCTTGGTCTTCTTGACTTGAGGACAAGGCAATGAATCTTCGCAGATGTTCGGCTGGGTAACAGGAGGTCCAGCCCTGTGCGGTTTCCCTCGCGAAAATTGAGCATCACCTTGTTAGCTCACCTCTACTAATTGCCTGGCCAAGGGAACCTAGCGCTCGCGCACGCTGCTCCTGCGCGGAAGGCATCACGGTCCAAATCTTCGAGAATTGCCTGGTGAGCATCTCGCGCAAAAGTATGGGCAACACCTTTGCCTTGATCCTTGATCCCGCCAAACCACGCAAGAAAAGGTTTCAATGCTTTGAAAAGGAACGCTGTCTTGCAACCTCATCATGCTTTTGCAGAGCACTGCAGCTCTCCGGTGGCTCGTGCCTGCGCTGCCATCTTTCATCACCCTCCTCCTGGCATGAGACATGCACCCTTGCACCCTGGTGGACGGATCGCTATAAAACTGGTTTACCCAATGGATTGGCCGGGCTTACAAGGTTCCTCATTTACAAACCAAAGGAGTCAGCATCGTTTTGAAAGGGGGTGCGCTCCAAGCCAAATCAACTGATCCAAACATTGCCCCGAATGGAACCATGTCCTGAGACTAAAGCATACGCCCAGCTCTTCTCCTGCACCTTTAGGCTCCTTTTCTTGGGAGTTGCCGGGTCTGCGCCAAAGAAGTTCTGACATCAACTGCTGCACGGGCCCCGCCTGGGGCGTCCGCTCAATCTCCGGAAGCTCTGGGCCGCGGGGCCTGCAAGCGCTTGAAGCGAAACGCGACCCAGTGGCTTCCCCTTGCCATGGCTGCGGTGCAACGAACATGGAACGGAATCTGGGAAAGCAGGAAAGGGCCCATGCGGTGGTTGACTCGTTCTCCTATGGCAACGGCCGGCGCTTGTCAACTTGAAAAGCATCCCTACTGCAACTGTGATTGCAAGTGGATTTTGCTAAGCGGAAGCACCATACTGAGCGGCACACAGAAATTTCGAACTCGGCGCTGCAGAAAGCAGCAGGGAGCAAAAACACTAGATTATCAAATGGCTGTTGGCCCGGATGCAGGGACGTGCTGTGCTGTTCACCGCACTGGCCCTCCTCAAAACCGGAAAAGAATCTTCTCCACCAGTTCACATTTGTGGCCCAACTGAGCTTCCGGTTCGGGTTTGAGCGAAGAGACAAAACGCGACAAGAAGGGCCATCCCGGACAAGTCCAAGCCATCCGATTCCTCCCCGGCCTTCTGTAGAGGGAGAAGACGTCTAAGCCCTGGGCTCGGGCGCGGAGAGTGCCGCAGGTTCTCAGGTCAGAAGATCCATCCTTTCCAGTGGGTTCCCAGCAAAGAGGAGGCAAAACCAAAGAACACATAAAAATAGCAGTCCATATCATACCTATATATCTGTGTTTCCCCGTTTGGATGGCAATAACGAGAAACAAGGGTAAACCTAGCATGCAGGTTGTGGTTTTGGCTTTTTTGTGAGGGTAAATGGGAAACCACCCCTTTCCGGCCAAATCCAAACCACCAAGAGGGAAGCTGAATACTATAAATGAACACTGTGGGGTAGAGTCTTCGATCTGAGCCCTCAGAATGCCAAGCTAGGATTCGGTTCCCAAACCGAATCTCTGCAGCTGGTTTTTTCATGGGGGCTGGGGGAGGGAGGGGAGGGGGAGGGAGCCCAAATAAGCCTTATCAAGCCCTTATTGGGCTCCCTCCCCCCCCCCACTCCCTCCCCCCCAGCCCCCATGATTTTTGGGGCCTGAAGGGTTGTCAGAAGGGCTGGCTACGACATGGGCGGAAACGCCTAACTGCCATCGACTCTCCAAAGGGACGCTGCTTAGGGTAAACCTAGCATGCAGGTTGTGGTTTTGGCTTTTTTGTGAGGGTAAATGGGAAACCACCCCTTTCCGGCCAAATCCAAACCACCAAGAGGGAAGCTGAATACTATAAATGAACACTGTGGGGTAGAGTCTTCGATCTGAGCCCTCAGAATGCCAAGCTAGGATTCGGTTCCCAAACCGAATCTCTGCAGCTGGTTTTTTCATGGGGGCTGGGGGGGAGGGAGGGAGGGGGAGGGAGCCCAAATAAGCCCTTATCAAGCCCCATATTGGGGCTCCCTCCCCCCCCCCCACTCCCTCCCCCCCAGCCCCCATGATTTTTGGGGCCTGAAGGGTTGTCAGAAGGGCTGGCTACGACATGGGCGGAAACGCCTAACTGCCATCGACTCTCCAAAGGTCTTTTCCACCAGTTGCTTCAGAACTTGCCAAGCGCCACCCTGTCATTCCGTGCATCGTCATTGCCCAACGCGCGCAACCCAGGTTCTGGGAAAGGTCCATTGGAATCATTGTCCTACATCTCAAGTTGGTGTCTAGTTTTGAGTGTTTGCACACCCCCATAAAATTGCATTGGTCTATTGTCAATGAAGCCTGCTTTTGACCGACCTGGTTTTTGGGCCAAATCCATAGACCAAAAGGCTTGACCAGGGGAGGCGAATACCTAGGTGGCGGGCTTTACGAAAGGGTCGCCCACGTGGGAAGCAACTACCCGTCCATGTTTTCTCGGAGGTTAAATAATTTGGCAAGCAAAGCGTGCAACCATTCCTGACTTGTTTTTTTTTGGTCTTCTCAATCAACGCGGAGAATGCTGCTCCTTACAGTTCCCTGGACACACACACACACACAAGCATGTTGCAAACATCAAGGACGTGTGACGCATTGATCCCTTCGAATCACATGGAAAAGGATGCATCTGGCCATGCTCCAAAACCCTGTCACAGGGATAAAGTAGTCTCTACAGGGACACCCAAGAACACCGAAGCTATTGGCTACCCTTCACAGTCTTTCTTCTGAGCAAAGGACACCATGTGTGTCTTCAATGGTTTCAAGCCCATCACAATTGTCTTCCAAAGGTGGCTGGAAGGTTTGGGCTAGCCAGTTTGGGTTTAACGTCTTGAAACTACTGTCGCTCAAACATCCTTATTGAGGTTTCCTTTGAAAGGCAGCCATGCGACGCATCCTGCCCGGGCATCCGACTTGCCTCGAAAAAGTTGTGCTTGGCGGAGGCTTGGACCGGCAAGCGCTCCGCAACATCACCCTGAAAATTTGAAGCATGCAATCCCGACTGGCTCTGTGAAGGCATAAACTATGGGTGTGTCTTGTTTTGGAGGGCTTGCTTTTTGCAATTGTTTGGAAGACAAACTACTGGGAAACCATCAATTTTGGTTCTTCCCACTCTTGAGACAAACCCATACAAGCAATATCCACCATCATCTATACCCTGCAAAGAGGATGATATTGCATCCTCACCAAATCTTGATGACCGGCAACAAGAAAATCCCCATAGTACTACATGAACACAACAGTTTGCACCAAGTTTGTACAGGCAACAGCGTGCATGACTTCGTCATTTCACACCCTCCTTGGGGTACATGACCATCAAGGGAATCACAACCCATAACCTGCGTAGGGAGCTCGGACCATGGTTTACGGCTGACGTAGATCCTTATCTCCTGTCAATACCTGATGAGCATGGCCCATTTTGCGCTTCTCCCATCATGCCACTACCCAGCTAAATGGGTGTGTGGCTGTTGCGGGAACCTCATTTTGGTTGGCTGTTGCAGGAACACCAGAAGAACATCAACCATGTTGGGAGGGCTTTTGGCTTGCTAAGCGCCATGTCGGCGCACGTCTGCTTGTGTGGGCTGTTTATGTTTGCTTTGCACAATTTCAATTCAGCAACGCTGCCATGTAGACTAACCAAACTCGAAAAACCGTGAAACCAAGGCGTGCTTCCCTACTAACATTTGTCTGCGCAATGTCAAGTCCGGTGTATATTTTCGGACGGGTTCCATTTATATAAATATTCGGCCTGCACGGTGTCATTCAAGTAACTTTCATGGTGGAATTGGTTCTGAACATCTGGATTGTACGGTTTGATTTGCCCAATGCAGTGTTGCGCTTTCGTCTGCTGTTTCAATTAGCAGCACTATTGCAATTTAGTAGGACTGATGTGGTATGATTCGTACCATTTTGCAACAATGCACACTGATGTGACGCTAGGCTCTTAGCTCCTATTATGAATATGGGATCCGGATCACTTGTGGGGCTATTACCCCCCTGTTCATCAACCTGGCTTCTCAATCCATGTTCCGCAAGGAAAGCAGTTTTCTAAAAGCTAAACCAAGTGGAAGGGTCTTCACGCACTTGCCGGTAGCTGGCCAACTACTTGGTTGCGCGAACTAAGCCTCAGCAGCTGGCAGTGTTGCACATGAAACTGAAAGCTTTCCTTGTTGGCGTGCCCACCTGGCCCCTTCTTATAGGGCAACTGATCAGATACAACCCCCGGGCAAGCCTTTGACCGCTGCCAACAGTTTTGCTTTTGGAGTCGGTTGGAAAAGGGCTGTTTGCTAGGGTGAAAACGCTTGGTCCAACCAAAGCCACCAGATCTGGTTGCATCTCTGATCCGAGCCCCGCCTTCAGCAAAGATCCAATTAGGCTCTTGGCTGGGGGCGACAACGATGCAGCCAAACCTGCGCCAATCTCTGTGGCAAACAAGATCGAATGAAGCCGAGCAAAGGCCGTAAATGTCTTCAAGCATGAGCAAAGAGTGCTGCCGCTCCAAGTTGAACCTACAAGTATGTACACATACTAAAAATGCATGCGGGAGGTGTACTGAAGGGGTCAGGACAAGTTCCGGTGCAGCTCCAAGATGTCATCCAAGCATCGGCTCTTTTTGTCCCAGAGCTGATGAGGGCGGGCGGTGCCATTTATGCAAAGTACCAGCCAGTACCAGCCCCAACCTTCTGTGCAGGTGTTGGCTGCGCATTCGCAAGCGAGCAAACGTCTCAGACTTACACACCTACGCATGTCGCAAGCTCTCTTTGACGAACGAGGTGGGGGGCGGAAGGTCCCCAACGCGGTCATTTCAGCCTTCGAGCCGCTCGACCACTTGAGATTTCAAAAGCCGAACAAAACAATAGCTTGGTGTGGAGGGGCCTTTCATTTTGATGCTATCCTGCAACAATGGCAAAGGAAAACCGCTCCTTTGCCCACTATCAAACTGCAATTCTACGTGCGATTCTGCTTGGCAGAACCTCTCTTGACAACTTGAATATGGCAGAACCTAATGTGCCCATCGAAATGGCGACTCGAGCTCCAAGATTTGAAGTACTCTGAATCGAAACCAAGGCATCAGAAGAAGGCAGTGAGCAGGACCCTCAGCTGCGATATGGTATCAAACCAACGGTCTTCGAGTGCATTGCTTTGATTCACCGTACATGATATGTGCACGAATTTTCATGGGGGACCCTTCGGTGGACATCATTTAGGTCTTAGGTGGGGATTCGTGTCCACCAACCACTTTTAACGTGGTTCTCTATTGAACAAAAAATCATAGCCAATCTGCGGCATGGTAAGTCCCTGCGCCAGGGTTCCGATCACAGGAATCCTCAGCGCGCAGGCGTGATGGCATCCTGACAAACCAACGGACCAACAGCGTCGGCCATTTTCCCCGCAAGCTGCCCGTTGCTGTTTGTTTCCTTATCTTTTCTGGTGTTTTGTTTCTTTCCTCTTTTTTTTTGATGTCCAGGGCGTCTGCTATGCGCCCCTGAGGTCGTACCCCAATGTCCGAAGCTTCATGTGGCAAAACAAGGCAGGCTAATAATGGCTAATATGCGTTGCAAGAGACGAGGTGCACCTCAAGAGCACATGGCAACTGCCGTTGGCAACAGCTGTCTCCCCAACAGCATGTCCAAACAACGCAAAGGAAGATGCACATTCTTAGTAAATCTGCGATCCTGGATGAAAGACGCCCTGCTCTGACCCCCCAAAGTGGCTTGCCACTCCAAATTCCAAATTTATCGAGGCAGAATCAGCCCTTTTTCACTACGCTCTGGTATCCCCAACAGCAAACCTCGGAACCCTAACCTGGAACCCAGAGCTGCTCGCAACATCAACTTGATTGGTGTGGCAAGTCCTCTGCACCTTTTCCAAGCAAATACTTCAGTCAAACAAACGTTTATCCTTCTTGCCTGTTGTGAAAAGAGACATCTGGGTCGGGTTTGCCGTGGTCGAATTAACAAGTGTGTGTTTTCGGGGCAGAAGCGAGACACATATAATCAACGGCTTCCTGGGTCCAAAATTGACCACCCCCAAAGGTCTCATCCTGAAAGATTCTAGGGGGAAAGAGCTGAAATCGCTCTGGCCTTCAAGAAGTGCAACTTTTTCTGGCCAGTGTGTGCTATCTACGAAGCGCGCCTTTGAGTTGGCGTCTCGCAAAGAGATAGCATTGATCGTGCGGCGCAGTGGTGGATGCGTCAATTGAACAAGTGGTGGATTCAATCTATGCAATTGACCCCAGTCAGTAGTGGCATATGGGTCGCAAGTTTGTTTTCAGGAGATAGCTGGCATCACTTGGAACAGGTGCTGGATTCAAGCCCAGCTCGCACGCAATTTCGACCGTTACGCTTTGAATCCTATG
>CAUJNA010000025.1:684861-707218 GCA_963377175.1 Effrenium voratum | reverse complement strand
CCACCAGCCCACCAGCCCACCAGCCCACCAGCCCACCAACCCACCAACCCACCAACCCACCAACCCACCAACCAACCAACCCACCAACCCGCCAACCCGCCAACCCGCCAACCCGCCAACCCGCCAACCCGCCACACCCCACCACCCCACCACCCCACCACCCCACCACCCCACCACCCCACCACCCCACCACCCCACCACCCCACCAAGCCAAGCAAACACACATACACACAAACATACAAACAAACATACAAACAAACATACAAACAAACAACATACTCACCAACTCAGCAACCCGCCAACCCACCCACCACCCCACCCACCCACCCACCAACCCACCAACCCACCAGCCCACCAGCCCACCAGCCCACCCGCCCACCAGCCCACCAACCCACCAACCCACCAACCCACCAACCCACCAACCCACCAACCAACCAACCCACCAACCCGCCAACCCGCCAACCCGCCAACCCGCCAACCCGCCAACCCGCCAACCCGCCAACCCGCCAACCCGCCACCCCACCACCCCACCACCCCACCACCCCACCACCCCACCACCCCACCAAGCCACCAAGCCACCACCCCACCAAGCCACCAAGCCACCAACCCACCAACCCACCACCCCACCACCCCACCACCCCACCACCCCACCAACCCACCAACCCACCAACCCACCAACCCACCAACCCACCAACCCACCAACCCGCCAACCCGCCAACCCGCCAACCCGCCAACCCGCCAACCCGCCAACCCGCCAACCCGCCAACCCGCCAACCCGCCAACCCACCAACCCGCCAACCCACCAACCCATCAACCCACCCACCAACCCGCCAACCCACCAACCCACCAACCCACCAACCCGCCAACCCACCAACCCACCAACCTACCAACCCGCCAACCCACCAACCCACCAACCAACCAACCAACCACCACCCACCCAACATCCCCCACACCCTCCCACCCACCCAACCCCCACCCACCCACCACCCTCCCACCCACCCACCCACCCACCCTCCCCACCCACCCACCCACCCACCCTCCCCACCAACCAAGCCTACCAACCAACCAACCAACCAAACAACATCACCCATCACCACAACAACAACAACAACAACAACAACAACAACAACAACACCAGCAGCATCAGCAGCAGCAGCAGCAGCAGCAGCAGCAGCAGCAGCAGCAGCAGCAGCAGCAGCAGCAGCAGCAGCAGCAGCAGCAGCAGCAGCCGCGGCAGCAGCAGCAGCAGCAGCAGCAGCAGCAGCAGCACTAGCAGCAGCAGCACTAGCAGCAGCAGCACTAGCAGCAGCAGCACTAGCAGCAGCAGCAACAGCAGCAGCAGCAGCAACAGCAGCAGCAGCAGCGGCGGCGGCAGCAGCAGCAGCAGCACTAGCAGCAGCAGGACTAGCAGCAGCAGCACTAGCAGCAGCAGCACTAGCAGCAGCAGCACTAGCAGCAGCAGCAGCAGCAGCAGCGGCGGCGGCGGCGGCGGCGGCGGCGGCGGCAGCGGCAGCGACAGCCGCAGCAGCAACAGCAGCAGCAGCAGCAACGGCAACGGCAACGGCAACGGCAACGGCAACGGCAACAGCAACAGCAACAGCAACAGCAACAGCAACAGCAACAGCAACAGCAACAGCAACAGCAACAGCAACAGCAACAGCAACAACAGCAGCAACAACAACAACAACAACAACAACAACAACAACAACAACAACAACAACAACAACAACAACAACAACAACAACAACAACAACAACAACAACAACAACAACAACAACAACAACAACAACAACAAACAACCAACAACCAACAACCAACAACCAACAACCAACAACCAACAACCAACAACCAACAACCAACAACCAACAACCAACAACCAACAACCAACAACCAACAACCAACAACCAACAACCAACAACCAACAACCAACAACCAACAACCAACAACCAACAACCAACAACCAACCAACAACCAACAACCAACAACCAACAACCAACAACCAACAACCAACAACCAACAACCAACAACCAACAACCGCAACCGCAACCGCAACCGCAACCGCAACCGCAACCCCAACCACAACCACAACCACAACAACCACAACAACAACAACAACAACAACAACAACAACAACAACAACAACAACAACAACAACAACAGCAGCAGCAGCAGCAGCAACAACAACAACAACAATACCTTCAATAGCAACAGCAGTTAGCCTACCACAAATGCTCTCTGCGAGCGTGGCCGGCTTTGGTATGTTCTGGTGTGTGCTAGTGACACCCCTGCAATGATTTGGATCCAGCATTAACACAGCAAAACGAGACACCAAGTTGACTCCAATTAGCAGACGGCCTGCGGCACCTTAATTATCCCACTTCCGACAACTTTCGGCTTCAGATAGGATAATTGCTGAATCCCGCCTGGCGGTGTTGGATCTGAAAAAAGTGTTCATCAGCGACTGAACGCCGTAGCTGCCAGTGCCTGACCTCCAGACGAGTGGAAGTGAACTCAGTCTTCTCAAGAAGGGTCACCCCCAAACGAGATGCAAACATGTTCGCCCAGGTTTAGGCCGGAACGGCCGACCCAATGAAGGGCTTGCCACGAATCAAGCTCCACGCCTTATTGCTGGCCTCTTGTGCAGCGAGAGCCGTTGCACCGTCTTGTTGGACATTTTGTCAAGTGCCTCAGGACTGGCCCAAGTGACAGGCCCCCCCCGGCAATACCTGGGGCTCTACTAAGATGGTCCGGTTTTCCTAGTCCCAGCCAAGTAGAACTGTACTTCAACCCTGACCTCGTGCACAACTTTGGCGCAGGTTTTAATCCCTGACTGTTGCTGACGCCAAGCTGCCGCATCCTTGAAGGCTTCAACGTTGCTGGAGGATCCCGCGAGGTCCTTGATGGACATCAGAAGGGCCTGTCAAATCGGTTTGGTGTGACCCAAGACTCGCCGCCCACCCACAGTGTGCCACGGTGCCCAAGATGCTTGCAGGACCCGTAAAGCTCCAGCAAGTCAATAGACAAAGGCCAGCGACGCGGATCCAGTGTCCAAGACCCCCGGAGGAAATGGGATCTGGATCACAGCGCCATAGTCCAAGGGCTCACGCAGAACCAGTGAAGACAAGGGCGGGAAGAATCCAACCGGCAGGATAACGCAAAAGCAGGGGCACGGAGACAACAAAGCAGTGTCACGCAACAAAAGCCGAAATCAGGGCGCTACGAACAATGTAGCAGTGGTTGAACGGGAACATGTGACGGAAAGGAGTGGTTTACACAAGAAAAAGACGGATGTGCCATGGTCGTCTACACACCATGGTCCATCGCCTCAAAAGATCATCCAGCAGGGATTTCTTGCTCTTTTCTGCCCGTGGGGTAACATAGAACATGTTGCCAAACCTTGTCCCATCTTGACACCTTCGCATCGCTCCAAGCCTCGACCTTCGCGTCCAAACGGCGTGTAGTGTTCAAAACCTGCGGTGCTGGCTCTGACCAACTGCCAACTGGATCTGGGCAAATCACAATCATCCAAAAAAAACTCTCACGAAGGGAAGGGTTAAAAACCCTCATTGTGAGGTCGAGGCTGCAAGACTAGATTTCTTGTTTCAAGGCTGTGCCAACATGCAAACAAATTATCCGAAGCAAGTTGACGTCCAACTCGAAGGCTAGCCATGTGAGAAATTGTTTGTATGAAAAAAGGATCAATCGAGCTTAGGTTGGAGCTTGGGCTCGGGGCAGCCAGTTCGGGAACCACTGAAATTCTAGTTCAGGATTTACTTTTCCAAGCATAGTTGGCAAGCTGCTGTGATATCTAGATCAGGACCTCGAGTTTGGCTACAATCCCATCAAATCCGCTTCAACGCAGATTGAGTGGATGCCCTGTATCAGGTTGCAAGAACCGGGCCAATTTGAGACCCTGGAGATATGTGCTTGCATAACATACCCCCCGAACTCTTGGAATCTTCTGAACGTGGATCTACCCAGATTTGTGAGGTGGTCCGGAAAGCAGAAAAAACACAAATAGTGTAAGGACCGAGTCTGGCTATAATATAAGGAGTGTAAAGCAAACATGTTTGAGGCAGCACAAGTATTGCAAATGCCCCTTTGCTGCGAGTGCTGAAAGCCCAAACCGTGAGCCGGTGGCAGCAAGGAGCATATTGGACTCTGCTTGCAATCAACAGGGTACAAAACAAGCTGAAATCTATAAACGTGTATTGCGCACAAACACAGGGCGACTACGCGCAGGACACCAACTAGTTGTCCTTACACGGAGACTATTCCGTTCCTTTGTCCAAACTAAACAGTACATCCATCAGCCACTAAATGCTGCTGAGCCCGTCCCGATGTTCAAGCAATCACCAAGACTCGAAGAACAACCTAATAAGTACCGCAAATTAGACCCGTCCAAGAACAACAATGAGCAATTAGTTCGCCAGCTTCCTATCTGAGCAAGGGCGTCAGTACTATAGCTTAGAGCCGTTCTCACTTTTGGTCCGCCCCAACTCTGTCGTTGGAATTCATAGACACTGCGTCAAATCAAACCTCTGGCCTCCACCCCCCCACCAGGGCTCCTTTGCATGTTCCGCTGATTACAACACCCCAAAAGAGCAAGTACAAAGACCCCTGTACTCCAAACAATGACACTGATGCATTCGAACATTTGAAACCAGCGGAAACAATTGTACTGGGCACTACACCCCAAGCCACAGGAAACCAAGTCAGAGGGAAGCCATGATGTGGAACCCATGCTCGGTGCTGATAAGTAAATGGAACACGGAGCCAAACTGAAGAAGCGACTTGCAACCAGCCCGGGATATCCCGAGTGCAAATTCTCAAAGTGGTGGCTTGAAGGTAAACCCACGCCAAAGAAATTCTGAGAACAAGCAAGCAAGCAAGCAAGCAAGCAAGCAAGCAAGCAAGCAAACCAACCAGCCAACCTACCAAACCAAGCCAAACCAAGCCAAACCAACCAAGCCAAACCAAACCAACCAAACCAAGCCAAGCCAAGCCAAGCCAAGCCAACCCAACCAAACCAAACCAAGCCAAACCAAACCAAACCAACCAAGCCAAACCAAACCAACCAAACCAAGCCAAGCCAAGCCAAGCCAAGCCAACCCAACCCAAACCAAACCAAGCCAAACCAACCAAACCAAACCAACCAAACCAACCAAGCCAAGCCAAACCAAGCCAAGCCAAGCCAAACCAAACCAACCAAACCAAACCAAGCCAAGCCACACCAAACCAAACCGACCAAACCAAACCAAGCCAAGCCAAGCCAAACCAAACCAAGCCAAGCCAAACCAAGCAACCGACCAACCGGAAAATAGGACGACTTCCAGCCGGACTTTTGGCGCGCTTCGCCTGGGCCAAGTCCACACTCTTGGCAGTGCCCCGCAGCCGGATAGCGCCCTCCAGGAACTCCCCCACCGTGATGTGGCCGTCGCCTAGCCGTGGCGTTCCGTTTACGTCAAACCTCTCGGTTGCTTGCTGGCTTGGTTTGGTTTGGTTGCTTTGGTTTCGTTGGTTGGTTAGTAGGTTGGCTGCTTGGCA
The DNA here is from genome assembly GCA_963377175.1 of Effrenium voratum. NCBI lineage: Eukaryota > Dinophyceae > Suessiales > Symbiodiniaceae > Effrenium > Effrenium voratum. The sequence goes on along the minus strand of CAUJNA010000025.1, from coordinate 701,671 downwards.
GTTCTCAAAATTGCTTTGGGGCGGGTTTACCTTCAAGCCACAACTTTGTTTTGCACTCAGGATATCACGGCTTCCGTGGTCTTGCCTGTGTTCCCATGTTCCTATGGGGTTGCTTTTTGCACCGCCCAAAGTGGCCCGTCTGTTGGCCTGCTTGAATTCCGGAATCAGGAGTGGAAAGCTTGAGTTTCCCCCGTCGAGGTAGAACATGTGGAAGGGAGAACAACTCTGATGTGCAAAGGACGCAAGCCATTGAGCCAAACAAACAATATAAGTTTGTCGTGAAATAGGTCAACCATAAACAAAATGACTTGCTCATAGTTTAGTAGGGCTTTCCCTCCACATGGAAACGAACTGCGCAGTTGCCTCATTTAACCCTAGACCAACAGCTTGTCCGTAAGTGGACTCCGCCTGGTGCAATGTCACATTTCACTTGATCCACAATTTCGGGGTTGTTTAGCAGCAGCACCCAACCTACATGTGGGTGGTGCCAGCATGAACACTCAACATCTGTCAAGGACTGTTGTCATGTCGGTGGCCCTGGCTCCAAACAAGTCCAAACTACACACACACACATGCCTTATTTAGTAGCCAAGTAGGAGGTATGCTTGTCCAGCGTCAATCCTTTCAGGGCCCTTTTTGGCGGCTGTTCATAATGCATGGGTGCAATGGGGGTAAGTGCTGGCATTGCCATTTGTCAAGCACCGCCTGATTGTCAATGATTGGCTGTACAGTTTGCAATTTTGAGCACGTCATGCTCGTTCATGGGCGATGATGTATATTCTCAGCTCCATCTCTGAGGACAATTTAGCAGCACGTGATAGATACGGCTGAAGCTCAAGGCCAATCCCACGAGTACATGGAGGAGTCCCTTCTCCCGCCATCGTCGATCATGTGGAAGAGGTTCACGAGGTCATAGGTTTCCTGTCAAGCTCCAAGTCGAAGGCTTACGCCCATGAAGCCATCGGAATGGGCTGGTTACAATCAGGGCGAAAAACAACAAGGGTTCATACCTACGACGTTTGAGTTTTCGCCTTGGGATGGTTGAACACTTTCCTTCCTCCATCTCCTCCATAACAGGGAAGTATCCTGCCACTAGACTACTGGTGCAATTAGACTTGTAGGGCCATTCATTGGGCCGCGATTCTTCCTCAAAGCAGCACCTTGATCCAATCGTTCAGGGGCTTCCACAGAAATGTTCTCACCCCGCTCTTGGGGTCCAAAGGACTTGAAGCACGACATGTCAGAAGTGGGCATGGTTGTTCGGAGGCCAAGAAGTTTCAATGCTGGTCAACAGCAAGTAACTCTCCCCAACTCAGTCTCCAAGCCAACCAAAAGCATGTACGACCTGTGAGAGGAGCAATGATGAACATCTGCAAGCGCTCTGCATCTGGCTGCGCGTGTTCAGGTTCTTCTAGGAGCTTTGTCGCAGCTCGATCTCTCGTTGCCTTTATTTTGAGGGCTCCCTTCGGGAAGAGGCGAAATAAGCAAACCTGCCAAAGCCAGGGCCGCCACTGGTCCTGAGCATTGGCAAGTTGACCCGGGGCTGTCGCTATTGGGGAGCAACAACACTAAACAAATCAAACCACCAATCAATGGGGAGACAAACGCAAAGCCCCCTCCTCCCCCACACCCCAGAAATGGCTTTGCAGGAACCATCTTCCACTTGGTTTCCCAATGTGCTCCTCCATGGCACAAACATAAAACCAACAAAAACAATTTGGAAAAAGATCAACAAAAAGTGAACATCAATGGATCACCTTCAACCTATCTCCTAGAATCTATCAAAGCATGACCACTATTCTGTTAACGACCCCCAAAATGAGTTCCTTTTGGTGTCCCTCGAAAACCACCAAAACAAGGGGTACCCTCAAAAAATGCACCCCCATATTCCGCGAACAGATGTTATGGCCATGACCCACGGATTTTTCGCTTTTTCGTGTCCAGCTCCAGGGTGGCCATCCAAGATCTCAGCTCTGGCTCCGTGAGCACTGCACTGAACTCCTGAACCCGGAGCGAACCAAACGAGGAAGCGCCAACCAGCGCAAAAAAAAATACAACTAGGTCCTCCAGTAGAGAGGTTAGAAGAAGGGTACCCGATTTGTTTTCTTCTGCAGTCTATTTTACTAGGAGAACCCTCCCCCAAAAAAGGGTCAAAGGGCACTGGGGGACCTAGACAATGTGAACCGTCTAGATTTAGGTGCAGAGAGTCCTACCACAATTTCCTGTAGCATCTTTTCCCTTATCTCCAATCACTATGTCTGGAGGTGAAGATGGAAGTCGGCACAAATTGGTCTTGCTCGCGGGTGAGGCCCAGAAGAAGGGCCAGGCAACTAGGACGTCACATCCTCAAGGCCTTGGATGAACACTTCTGCCGAACTTTTCCTATGAGACATGGCTAAATTGAAGACCTGTTGCGACCCCCTTCAAGTGCAGTGGCAGAAGTTTCTCCCAAAAAAGGAGCCTCTGATTCACAGCTCAATCCTTTCGGCTAGATTCGACTAAAAATATTGGGATCGCCTCTTGGAATTATCTTGCTACATTTGATTCTCTATTGCAGATCGATTGACGTGCGATTCTGTTTCCTTCTTACTAGCCCCGGCTCAGCGCGAGGCCTCCCCTCAAGTGCCTTCACCCGAACCAGCCTCGACCATCTAACCATAGGGCACCAAGTGACAGGGGATGGGGACAAGTCGCGATTTGATTCAACTGGACTCTCATTTGTCCCCAAGAGGGTCACGCAAGGGTCCCACGCTATGCAACCCAATGTGTGCACGCAACTCGGGGCCGTAATGGATGCAATGTGTCTAACATAGCAACCATATCGCAATAACCTCCTTTTCATCCATTCCAGTTGACGTGCAGAACGAGTCATGGTTGGCCCAGATATTGCAGAAGTAAGCGTGAACACAAACATTTAAGGTGGCTTCCAGTTGTTCACGCCCCTAAGGACGTCAAAACAAATCCCACAACCGAATCCAAGAAAAATGCGACCTTGCAAACGAGGGTGAGGTTGCCAGGGTTGTCAAGCGCCACCAAGGTATGATCACGCACGCGTCTTGGCGTGTCATTTTACTCTTGGGTTCAAAACGAGGGGGCTATGTGTCCTTGTGGGAAACAATTGCGGCTTGGGCACTTGCAGATTATTAGAGCCCAACTGACAGCGCCGTCCATCTTCAACGAATCCTATGGTGACGGGTCTGGCCCCAGCCACCCTTTCCTCTAGCCAACACGCACATGTAAGTCTCTTGGTTTTATAGGGCAAATCTCTTGCAAGCTACCAATGCGCACGGTGGTTCATTTGCCTACTTTTCCGGTCGACAAGTTTGGCGCACCTCCAAAAGGGATCCTGCAGCCTTCAAGTGTACCGATGCAGGGCCACCCGACGCTGCAAATCTGCTTCCTTTGAGCCAATGGACAGTTGATTTGGTCGAAACCTGGGAGCATCCAGAGAAACGGCAAGCTCTGCCGCGTCCTTCCAGGTCAGAAATCCTGAATGGTTGCTGTCCAACTTCTCAAAGAATTCACCTGCAAGGCAGCGCAGGTGGTGTGGGTTCGTCTGATTGGGAAACAGCTTCGGGGGAGGCGGGGGGAGGGGGCGGGGTTAAGGGAAGGCTGACAGCTGAAACCTATCGATGCAACAGCCACGGATTGGCTGCTGCTTAGTAGAGACTGGGTATCTCCTACGTATTGCGTCATTCTCTGTTGGGGCGGCGAAGCCTCAAACATCAGCATTCTGGGCAACTATGAGAATGCACCAACCTCATCATGCATGAGGTTGCAAACCCCCTTTGTGAGATTGTTATGCTCTGCACAATTGTTTTGCGTCCGGACCTTCAGCAACCCCAGCGTGCGCGACTGCAACTACAGTCTTGATGGAATCAAGTTTGTGGCCTCAGTTTGCGCTACCAATGCTGCCGCCTGCCACGTTGCGTTGCAAAGGGCTTTGTGAACAACATGTGGATAACATGAGCCAAAGATTGTTGTTCTTGACACTTGCTTTGCCAGACTGCGATGCTAATGGAATGCTCCAACTTTCCGGCTTTGTGGGCTGATGGTGGAGCGCAAACGCAACAGGCACATGACATGATAAGATTCAACATGTCCCAAACCGTGCACTTAGAATCGAAGGGCGGCTGCACCTACTTCTGGTTGGGACCTCGGTTGCACGTTCGGCAAAAGTAAGTGCAGCATCCCTGCCGCTGTTTAGTGCACACCTTTCCAGACACGCTCCTCCAAAATAATCCACCGGGTGACAAGGGCACCATTTTGCGAGTGTCCTTTACCCAGGGTCATGCTTACAAACTAAGAATTGGCAAAGGGCGCGGTAGAAAGGCAACCCTTGTCACCAATCGATTCCGAGCCACGCATCTTCGCTGCGTATGCAGATTCGGCTCCTTGGTTGTGCTAGACATTCAGCCGCACATTGGGCTACACTTGACCTCACTTGCGTGAAAAGCCTGAAAACAGAAGCTTCACATGTTGAACTGGGACCATGCACAAAAAATAAACCGACACTTGAAAAACAAAGGGCGAACAGGCCGGTTCGCTTTGGGCACTGAGCCCTGCCAGCTGATCAAATGGCAACAAAGGCGACAGCAAAAGAAACAAGAACGCAACCAGCTTGGAGCCAAAACCAAAGAGCATCATCAACTGAGATGGCTTCGTGGCCATGCGAAGACAAAGGATTCAACAAATCTAAGCATGATGCCATCAACATGCAGTGGTTGCCCTGCTGAATCATATTTTAGCCAAGACACGCAACCGCTGTTTCAAAATAAGCTCCTGGTCGGCCTGCGCGACCTTCATTGTTTGCTGGATGAAGACCGCATTGACCTCAAGCGAACGTGTGTAGACGTTGATAACATGTGGCAGCCCCCAAGCGAACTGCACACGGAAGTGGGCCAGCCGAAGCAAACCCACCCTCCCAAGCAAGGGCACTCAAGCCTCAAGCAAGACATCGAGATTGCCCACCTACCGCCAACCAAGGGGGGAAGAAAAATCACCACCCCCCAAGCGACCATTAACCACACGACTGGAGAGGCCAGTCGCAGCGTGCAGCCAAACGAAGGTCAAGGCACCGCACTCATGGAGAAGGGCCATGAGCCGCGCGCCAAATGGCCAAATGGCCTTCTGAGCATGCACCAACCAACCATGCACCACCCACCCGAAGCGAGACGAAAGGAACTCGCCGGGCCGGGGAGGGATAGGAGTACGGGGGCATGTCCACACAATGTAATCGAACGTGCCAAGCTCACAATTTTAACACCCCTGCCAAACGCATTCCTGCGAAGGCCGATCAGGACGGCGGCCGCCAAGTGCAGCAGGCGAGAAGTTAGCGCCAGTGCACACGGCGCAGGCCTCCAAGCCAGACGGCGCAAATTTTCGCGTGCGATCGCAATTGATGCGACCGAAGTAGCCATGCGCAAAGCAGTCCAAATCAGCATCACGCCGATCGGACGCCATATGTTGGCAAAGGCACCAGGCCCGCCAAGCATCACGGACAGCATGTTGCCGCGCGCCGGACTCACCCTGGCGATTCAGATCCAAGGTGCATCCGCTCAAGGCATGTCGCCAGCGTGTGTAGACGTTGAGCGTGTGGCAGCCCCAGAGCGAACTGCACACGCATGTGGGGCCAGCCGAAGCCGACCTCGCCGCCCATTCAAGGCCAAACAACCATGGAAGCATGGAGCCGGCCACCAACCAACCAGCCAAGCCGAACCACCAACCAAAGCCAGCCAACGGCCGCGCCGCAGCAGCAGCCATAACGGCCGACCGCGGGAGCCAAAGGCAACAGAGTGACCGAGGCCAGAAGGCTGATCACGAATCAGGCTCGTGAACAGCACGCCAAATGGCCTGTTGAACAACAACTAACCAAGAATGCACAGCATTCATATCGACTGCCTGACCCTTCACCACCCAGCCAAAGCGAGCCGCTTGCCTGGATGTGGGGGAATGGGGACATCCACCGGTCTGTAGGGACAAGCCCAAGCCACATGTTCCCAAGTGCCCAGCTCTTCATGACAACCGGGCAGTGCTAATGGTCCGGCCCTCGGCACATGCTCCTTCACTCGCGAGTGGCTTTCCAATCGATCCGGTCGAAATAGCCATTGGCAAAACAATCCAAATTTGCATCACGTCTTTCGGACGCCATGTGCTGCCCCAAGCACCACGCCCTCCAAGCATCACGGATGATGCGCTGACGATAGGACGCCTCGCCGTTAACAGTCAAATCGAGAGTGTGCCCGGTGAGGTCGTGACGCCACACCCAATCACGAACTGCACGCCGTCCGCGACAAGCCAACCAAGCAGCAAGGGCTTTGGCCGGTGCGCCAACCTGCGTACTCCAAACAAGGCCTCGACGCTTCTGAACCTTCGACAAAATGACCACCAACTGCGAAGCAAACAGCACATCCAAGTGCATGCCACCGCCAAAAAGCGCAGAACGCAGCCACGGAGAAGAAGCACGGATACGCCGACTGCCAACGTGGATCCAATTCCAAACTTTGTGTAGACTTTGATAACATGTGGCAGCCCCAGAGCGAACTGCACACGGAAGTGGGCCAGCCGAAGCTGACCCACCCACCCACGGGCAAGACATCAAGAATGCCCACCAACCGCCAAACAAGGGGGAAAAGAGACAACCACCACGCCCAAAAGTCACCAAAAACCACATGACTGGAGAGGCCAGTTGCAGCATGCAACCCAGCGCAAACGAAGGTCAAATCGCCGCAGCCGCTCATGGAGAAGGGCCATGAGCCGCACGCTAATGGCCTTCTGAGCATAGACCAATCCCACCCAAAGCAAGACGAAAGGAACTCGCTGGGTCGGGGAGGGATAGGAGTGTCCACAGGTCTACGGGGGCATGTCTACACAATGGGATCGAACGTGCCAAGCTCACAACATCCGTGCCAAACACATTCCTGCGCAGGCCGATGACTAAAGTATAGCCACGCGAAAAACAGTCCAAATCCACATCACGCCGATCAGACGCGATATGTTGGCAAAGGCGCCAGGCATGCCAAGCGTGCCGGACAGTGTTGACGAGCGCGCACCTCACCCTGGCGAGCCAGATCCAACTTGCGTCCGCTCAAGGCGCGCTGCCAGCTCCAAGGCCCAAGCTCAGTCCACCATGACATATGGCTGTGGGTCAAAATAGGTACCCAAAATGAAACCCGGATAAAGGGAAAGATGGATGAACATCTGCGATGCCCTGGTGGTGAAATTTTGACCTAAACCTCCTAAACCTTTTCAACCAACCGGACAAGGCCTTCGCAGGTCGAACCAGCCTTCATGTTCCGGCAGGCGGCGGCTCAGCGAGCCAACGCTCCAACAAGCGTGGGAAACAACACATCAAACAAGGGCGCCCGCAGCCACGGGGAAGCAGAGGAATGCGACGGCTTCCAACGTGCACAGCGCTCTCTTTTTTTTTTGCGCGCCCATTTTCCATCCGGCGAGCTGTACTATGGCCTTGGCACGCCAGGTCCATAGTACGGGTAGCACGAAGCCACCCCCATGTAACGAACACACACCACCCCAACACAACCAAACAACCGGGGGAACAGACCCGAAAACCCGCAAAAAGAGAGGCGCACACACTCACCACACCGACCCACGCCCCGAAGGGGGGATCAGGGTGAAACTTCGTCGAGAGATGCGTGAGTCACATAGTCTGAGCACGAAGGCGTTTCATTTTACGAAATTGCCATTTTCTGGCTGACTCAGGAAGGTCCACCACGTCAAGATCTGGGGGCAGAAAGTCAAAAGGCCCGTTGGGCATGGAGATTTTCCTAACGCATGTGTCACCATGAGAAGCTTCACAGTACTGGAGTACGTGTTGCAAGGCTCTGGCAGCATGTGGAATTCCTACCCTACGGGCATAACCGCCTATCTTACGGATGGGGTAAAAGATCCTCATCTGCTTGAGGTCAAGGACTGCCTGGGTTGGCAAGATGCAATGACCCGTCACTTCATTCAGTTGCTTGACAACCAACATCAAAGTTTCGGCTTGCTTGCCTGCACTGAGGGATGAGGCTGGCAACATTTGTGCTTCAATGCTATCATACTCAATATATGTGCTGACTGACTTTTTGCGATCACAGGAGGCGACCACCGGGAGACGGGCTCCTGTGGTGAGGTAGAAGCTTGCAAGAAGCTCAAGTGAGCATATTCCACAATCCGCGGCATCGGGACCAATGCCTTCCCCAAGGGGGGTTGGCCATTTGACGCGTTGCATCCAATACCATACGGCGTAAGCATTCTGAACACCGGTTGCAATTCCAAGGGCTAAGTCAGGATCAAGCGCACAGATGCGAGTGTCCTGTGGTGACTGGACTGGCCATGCGGCAAGTTTGTCACGTGTAGCCTGAAAGGAAGGTCGTGGCCCACCACTGGATAATGCGGCAATGTCGCCTGACTGCTTGTCAGCCTCAGATTGGCCGCCTCCGACATTGTCTAGTTTCCACTGGTCAAGTTCAACAAAGTACTTGTACACACACGATATGTCATGCAAAGCGGCTTTGTGTTCAAGCCGCAGGTCGTTCACCACAACTTGCAAAGAGGTAGAGTCACATGAAACTGCCGCACCTGCCAATGTATCTGCTGCGATATTACCCGCAATAAGCCAAGCTTCTCGCGGAGACCGCGCATCATTAATTTCGCGGTGAGCTTTGATCCACTCTACGCACAAGCGGCCGGAAGGCCAATTATCCAACAGGATGTGTATCAGGTCCTGATTGCGCATGTACCGTTTGACGGAACTGGCAGAACTATGGTCGTCGGACAACTTCTGCACGAGGTCCACCACATATTTAGAATCTGAAAAGATGTGGATATCACCCTCATACTGACATGCACGACAGCTGGAAAAAATTGCACAGAATGCCGACAATTCGCCACGTGCCGCACTCTGCTCACCAGGTGCAAAGCCACAGCCGGCACATAGGAAATTATCCATGAAGGCCCCACCACCAATAGGGCGGGTCACTTCCGCTTGGATTTCACGTTCGTGGGTCAATTTAGACTGAACCACAGCCCACGCCGCACGTCGACCGACAAGAAGTGTCGGGTCACTGCATGCACCATCGGTAAAAAAGGTAATGCAATCCGGGGAGGAAATGGGGAGCTGAAACAGAAAGTCAACCTCGTGCTGAGCGAGGATATGACGAAAAACACACTGAGATCCTGAGCAGGTTGGAAGTGGAAGCCACTTCCACTCGGGTCGTTGATGCTGCAAGATGTCAATTGCAGGCTGATGCTTAACCCTGATATGCTGCGTGGCTGTGCACTCAAGGATATCATGCGTAGTCGATGCGGTCAATCTACATCTATTACAGACCTGGAAGTTATCGCCCCAACGGACATACTTAGCTTTTGCAGTACCACTGAGAAAGGCATTGGTCAGGCGCATTGCTAAAAAGCACAAATCTTCATCAGGGACTGACTTCAGTGCTCTAAACCACAGGTTCCTGTCAATGGGCAATACCGGGGCAGCACGACGATCCTGCAGTTGGGAGGTAAGAAATACATCCCACCAAGTCCGAAGGGATCGTTTGAGCTCGCCACGAGAGCATTGAAGGATGGCGATTGGAGGCATCCATTCAGGCCCAGAAAGTATCCCTTCACACGAAAGCGACCATCCCACGACCTCAAGGTACCGACAGCATGCACTGGCTGGTCCATATGATCTCGTTGAAGTGTTGGCGGCTACCAAGTGCAGACATTTCAGCACACGAGAAGGCTGTACATCAAACACGGCTCGGACATCACTCAGAATTTCAACAAGAATAAAGAACATTGGGTCCATCAATTCAGGCACGATGCAGGAACACGCAACCCAAGATGACACATTATTCCAAGGGCCTATTAGGGCATGCGCAACCGCGGACCTAAGGCTCTGAATGACATCCTTACGCAAATAGACCGTTGAGGCACCAAATAATGCCATTGGGTAAACCCCCCGCTGTACCAGGGCAGCCCTGGTGCGAAGAGTCCGGGCGGCATTAGGCACGCGTTTACACAGGGCGACACCCTTTGAAAGCCTTGCCTGTGCGGCTTGCGGTCTTGGGCACTTGCTATAAATGCGCACTACACCAAGCTCAGTAGCAGAATCCGCCACAGGCACTCGGTCCGGAAAATGTTCCGCAAGTGATTCGAAACTTTGCCAGCACTCTCGCATAAGGCGGGTCGTGCCCCAGGCCCATGTCTTCTTATAGTCAATGGTAAGGTGCCACGTCTCTGCAAGCATCTGAACCATACTGACGGCAGATTCGAGTATGGCAGGGGCCGATGCCGAGAATGACCAATTGTCCACGAAAGTTGAGGGGACAGCCCCGACACTATGCATGCAATCCGAGAAAAGGATACACAGGCAGGCCATTGCAACACAACTGAGCGAATCTCCTTCCGGTACTCCAGTGCAAGAGGGTACCGGTTGTCCAAAGGTTCCCCGTATATTGAGGGATCTAGTCATGCGATCAAGCGAATTAAACCAGATTTCAGCTTCGTCGGGTCCGAATCCAACAGCGATCATCAATTTCGTAAACCCGGTCCAAAGCATGCCTGGCCCACCATCCCGAGGTGCCGAGCGCCACTCGTCAGTGAGATCCTGAGTCGGTTGATGCCTATTGACAGGAACTACGGAGGTGCTGCGGATGTCATCCAGGCGCTCAAGGGTGATCCCTGGCGGAAGCTCAACCTCGTCAGGAAAGAAAAACCCACCCCGAGGTTCGATGTGAACCCTCAACACAAAGATCGGCCCGTTGGGGTCACGAGGCATAGTGACACTCCAGTGATCACGCAACTGACTCAACGGCTCGTTGGATCCGCCGTGAAGGGCAAGCACACAGTGAATCACAGCCTCCTCAGAACACTGGACACAGTCACCAATGCTGGAGTCTCCACACCGAGTCCTGCCAGCGGATACAAGACGGATCTGATCCAGGCGCACAAAACCAGTAGACATGTACGTCTGAAGCCCGCTTAGCACTCCGTAAATCTCAGACAGCCTCATTTCACGCGGAAGGAAGCCCGTGAACACATGGCCATACCAAAGCTTGATCTTGGTCCACACAACTGAACCGCAGAAAGGCTGATCACCAAGATGCTGACACCACGAGAAGGCCAAGTTGAACGCGGCTTCGCACAGAGCATCCTGTACGTGGGCATAGACCAGGTGGGACGGAATCCACTGCGGTGCCTCAGCATGTACCACATCAAGCTCATCCTCATGGTGCAGAACAATACGGATACCCCTGTGCCTCAAGGACACGGCCTGGGAGGCCCTGTCGACACACCACTCAAGGGCGAGGAGCGGGGGCCTGCGTGTAAGGACGTCCAAAAACTCAACCACAGTGGATGCCGGCACAGACACGGACCCGGGCCGGGCTCTGCAGATTACACAGGTCTTGGACACACTTCCGCTTTGCCATCCAAGGATTGCACACAAGGAATGGATCCGGGCATCATCGCCGTGCTGGAACGGGTGTTCAGTGGCACAAATGAAGATGCAATCATTCCCAAGGACACACTTTACAATCGTGGACAGTGCAGGAATGTAACCCCGATGCGTGATGAGACTGTAAGGCGAGGGCCACGAGTCATCTTCTGCAATCTGCTCGCCAAAGGACAGAACCACATCCTGCCATCCATAGTATTGGCACAAAGCCTGAAGCACGGGGCCTGGCTGATCAAAGTGGACATGGCAAATGGCACATCCTGCATCATGCAGTACGCAAACCAAGGTATCACATTGATCATGCTGCAATGAAAACCGGTCATGGCAATGCATGGCAACAAAGGGCTCAACCTGACAGGCACGTGCGCGGTCACTAACGAGGATCTCACTCTGCAATCCATCCACCCTCAAAGGGGCAAATCTGATGCCAGAGGCACACATTGCCACGTGACCAAGTGCACAGCGCTGATGGGCAACCTCTATAGATTCAGAATGGGCAGGAATGCAGTCAACACCCACGGACCACACCTTGCAGGAGCTCCAAAAACCCGGATCAACACATCCATTCTGGGATCTCAAGTGATGAACTGCACTGTCAAGCATGGACCGAATCGCGTGAATGACGAACTCAGGGGAGTCGCAATCGCGATTTGCAAAAACAACATAGTGATCCCCGAAAATGGTCACCACACCAGATACTGAGCTGTAGGCCCCGCAACCGTCCTGATCAGGGTCAGTATGGATGGCCTTGGTCGCCTGGGGTGCCTGTACGTCCACATCTGCAGATGCAATGAACTGAAAGACCTGGCTAAGATTCACTGCATGGGTAGTATAGACCTGACGTCCAGACCACTGGCCATTACGTTTGACTAGCCTTGTGATCGGGGCAGTGGCAGACACAATCGACGGTGGGCTCATGTCACTCATGGTGTCAGGGGCACCAAACATAATCTGATCAGGGCCCCGACCTATAGTCTCACACAGCTGGAACCGAAGGACCTGCTCCTGATACACCCTCAGCATTGCAGCGGGGTTGGCAGGCATCATCATGGGATCGTTTGCATCGAACATGGCGACTGCAATTCTCGAAAGATGGAGGCAAGCGTGTGCAGGAATAATGCAGTTCCCGAGAACCTTGTAAGCAAAGGCGGGGTCCGATGGCAAAATGATACCACAACCAAAGCCCATGGCAGACGCAATCTCTCCCGGATGGAGGAGGCGAAGCCTTCCCTCGGACTCGATGATCTGGCCATACCACCCTTTTGATGCCAACGTACTCATGGAGAAGTCCAGGCTGATGCCATAAGACGCCATGATTGGCCCCATCTTGCTGTCCCCTGTGAGGATCCTGAAATCAACAACCTGCGCATGCTGCATAGACTTGCCACGCATCCAAATGGGAAGGAACTCAGCTGAGAATACAATATCCAAATGGTTGTTGTCCAGGAAAATCCAATTGCAACCTGATGCGCTGCCTTGGGAGTGTAAGCACTGCCATGAGCTCAGAGTTCTCGGCACAGGCACAGATAGGTACATCCGACAAAGAATCTGCTCGACCGAAGGGGAAATACCGAAGTCAGCCCGCACAAAAATGGCCAGAGTCCGCTCGCGTTGCAAGGGCACAATTGGAGGTTCCTCGCACCGCAGAAAGGCCTCACGATAGCCCAACTGAATGATGATCCTCTCCAGAATGGACCAGTGATTGTGCCTCATAAGGCCACGTACGTTCTCAAAGCCAAAACAGCGAGGCAAAAGTGAACTGCACACCTTGATGAAAGACAAAAAATGTCGGCCATTCACATGCGCCAGCCCCAACTGCGATCCTCCCCCACTCCATGACTGACAGCTCGGACTGCCAATGATGAGGTCAACATTCAAGGTAGACAACCGTTGGTAGATATGATCATCGTTGACATCAGCAACAAGCACAAAATGTTGTTCGGGAATGGATTTTGATTGGTCGAGAAAATCATCAGTGGAAACAACCGCAAGCGAAAAATTGTCAGCCATGATTCGTGCCGTTGGCTCATCCCATTCAATGGAAGCACTGAAAGGTGGCAGCTTGATCGATCCCGCACCCATAGCCATGGAAGCCCCCCAAGTCCACCCACCAAAACCACTGAACAGGTCCAAAGTGGTGACTGGCTTTTCACGATCTGTCAAGAAGAAGGCCAAAGAACTATGACTGGCAGTTTCCAGCGTCAAAGCAGAAGTGCCAAAGTTCACCTTGGTTCTCATAACGGTGAGTTGAGCTCCGCTCATCAAAGTATCAGGATGAATTTCGCGCGGTACCTGGAGGTGGAAGGTTCGTCCGCACATCCTGGGCTGATCAAACCGAATGATTCTGCAAGAATATCTGCGCATACCAAATAATCCACAAGGCAATACCTGGGTGATCTCAATGGCGGTTTTCACAAGAAAATGGCCTGGGTCAGAAAGCCCATCCCACAGAACAGTGTCTCGAAGAAGGGCATGCACCCGATCACATCCAGGGAGGACGTGTCAAACTGCTGAAGGTCTACCGGCAAATCCATGGCTCTCTTAGCTGTCACTACCTAGTGACAAACAGGCGTAACCACGAGAAGGTTCGAGCCAAGACGCCTGTGCACAGCGCTCGATCCACCCATAAACCAATCTGTGCAGACCTGCAGCCCGCCGGGTGTGACAATAACAACACCAGTATACAAAGAGCGCTCATTTCCAAGAAAGCGAGACCAGCACGGGGCAGACAAGGCCAGCACGGGGAAACACGCTCCAGCGTGAACAGCGCGCCACATGCAAGCGACATTGGAAGCTGAGCAGTTAGCAGACATGATGGCGTGCAACAAGCATGCTCAACCAAGCGCAAGATTTGCAATAGAGCCGTGCAAAAGCAGTTCGCATGTTAAAGGCGCCCCAGGCGAATTACGAAAGGCAAAAGTCACAAAGGTGGCCACAACGCCGCGCCCGACGTGTTTGGTGTCAGAGGAAAAAGGCATGTGACCCCTGTAGGTCCAACCGCAACAAGTGCAACAGCTGACGCTGAGCAGCTGCGACGCACAGTATCCCCCAACGGTCAAGTGTGACAGCGCGGAGGCGGCGCACTCCTTTTGTGGCAAATAAATACATGTGTACATATACAAATATATGTAATACATGTTTCAGGCGCTGCGGGAAGCACAAACAGTGCACGACATGCTGCGCAAAAGGCTAGGCTAATTCTACATTGGTAAAAGAGGCAAACACAAGTGTAAAACCGTATCCGCCCCCCTCCCTTCCCAGGTTAACACCGTGACAGCTGTGACAAACTGGGGCAGCTGAGCCCTAAAAAGTAAAGCGTGATGGGCCAACTTGCAGGTTTCGCTTGCAGGCTCCCCTTGTTGGCGTAGACACAAAAGCTCGGAACCAAGTCTCCCACCAACGCAAACGGGAAAGGCGCATGGTGATAGCCGAGCCAAAGAGCACATGACAAAAGAAAGCGCAAAACCGAAACACGCGGGCCAAGCACGAAAAACAGCGAATAATGCAAGAGTGTTTTCCCTTATTCTTCTTCCGTTTTTCTCAACCTCGATTGCAAAACATGTTTAGACTAAAAGGGTTCCAGCCCCTCCCGCCGGACTGGCGCTCCGCCCACGCCTGTTTTCCCGACAAGAGTGGTTTGGAGCATCCCTATAGTCATGCAGCAGCTGCTGCAAGTAAACATGGTACCTAAACATCGATGCGGGAATTGTTCGCAAAGGATGCACTCTCCGAGCCAATCTGGCAATCTACCAATAAAGTCTTCGTCCATTGGAACTGAGGTAGCTGAAGGAGAGACCGTCCACGATGCCAAAGTGCCCTCCCAACGCAACTGATGGTAGATGTGCCACAGGAAGTGGATCTTCGGAAGGATGGGGAACAAAAGCAATCGTTGTTCCGCGCAAAGCTTCGCCGCCTGAGGAAGCAATGCGGTGCGCGCGGCTGCTTTCAATCCAAAAGCCAGCGTGATGAAGCGCGCTTTGGGAACAATTGATGCCCCGCGCCGCCGCAATTCCTCACCCCGATACCATGGAGGCTCCAACATATGTTGCAGCCGGCCACTCAAACCACGCAACTGATTTTTTGGGGGGCTTTGCCATATAGGAGACCCCACCAGAAACACGAACATGTTTAAGGGTTGTGGAAGGTCAAATGTTTTAGGGGCAAGGGAGCCAGACGCCTAGAGACGGTTGAAGCTAAAAACGTCGATCTATTCAATCAAAGCTCTGGGGCACTAAACGCCTTGTATTATTGTTAAACCAAAGGTAAGGGAGACAGGGTGCTATCAGATGAAGGATTGGGTCTTGACCAGCGAGTTGCCGCGCAATATACTCAGCGAACATGCGACAAGCTTTCGAGTAGCGTTCGAAAGACAACCGCACGCAAGCAAGAAACGTCAAGCATTTACGACAGTTAGCAACCCTGGTGCGACATCCAAGCAACTCCACATCAGGCCGCGTCTGCTCACGCAAGGCCCGCCGACGTTGATAGCGCTTGGCAGCCCCAGAGCGAACTGCACACGGAAGTGGGCCAGCTGAAGCTGCCCCACCCACCCAAACAAGGGCACTCAAGCCTCAAGAGCAAGACATCGAGAACAAACGCTGATAGCGTGCCGCAGTCCACAGGCAATTTCGATCTGCGTACGGCATTCAAGCCTCAAGCAAGACATGGAGATTGCCGACCAACCCAGGGGGGGAAAGAAGAAAGACCACCCTCAAAGGACACCAAGAACCACCTGGCCAGAAAGCAAGCAGGGCCTGAGCAAGTGACACGGCGGAGAAGGACCGTCAGCCGCGCTTCAACTGGACTGGCGCGAGCACTCCGCCAAGCACATCCTGGGCAGACACAGCCACGCGAAGGCCGGTCAAGTTGGCAAGCGAGAAGCCAGCGCCTCGGCAGGCGCAAACTTGCGCCGACCTCAAGTGATGCAACCAGACGCGCACTCAAAGACTTGCCCCTGGCATTTCCATGTGGTTGGTTGAAGACTGAATCCTTGCGCCTGGGGCCAAACAGCAGGATTTCCACCAAACTTGGGGTGAGTTCCGGGCTAGGCACGCCGGCTGGACGCCATGTGCACGCATCTTGCAGCATGGAAGCGTGGCCAGAGACGACAACCCGCCCGCCCAAGCAGGAGCCCACCAACCAAGTAGGGAGGACCACCCGAAAAGCAACCAAATAACCGCCCGAGTGAGAGGCCCGCCGTAGAAAGCAGCCAAGCGCTATCTATGGCAAAGGGCAGTCGACGACCCACCCAAAGCAAACAAACTGAATATCAATTCTCAAACACGAACACACACACACAGACACAGACACAGACACACAGACACACAGACACAGCAGCACACACAGACACACCACACA